>WHUY01000010.1:600000-1111930 GCA_015179035.1 Tirmania nivea | reverse complement strand
ATATAGAAATAATAAAAAGTTGAAAAAATAGCTAAAAATGAGAAAGACTAATAAAATATTTAATTCTATAAATAGGTTACTTTAATAAAAATACTATATAGAAATTCTATAAATATATAAAGAAAATAATAAAAAAAGTTCTAAAAAAATTTTATAAGATAAAATTTAAAATAGTATAAGATAAAAAATTAAAATATAATAAATAAAATAAATTTTTTATATATAAGTTTTTAAAAATAAAAAACTTAAAAAAGAAATAGTATTATATATATAGTATTTACTATTATTAATAATATTATTATTATAAAAGTAATACTATTATTATAATAATAATATTACTATTATAAAAATAATACTATTATTATAAAAATAATGAAATATTTATAAAACTCTTTAATATAAGAAACTATAAACTAATAAGGTAGTACTATAAATACTAATAAATTTACTATACTAAAAAAAAAAATACTATCTAAATTATCTAAATAAAGAGTATAATAATACTACTTAGAAATTAGATAATAGATTAAAAGTAAAAATCCTTTTAGATTAAAAAATAATAAGTACTATTAAATATAGAATAAGATAATTAACTTATAAGTAGTAAAAATTAATAGAGAAATAAATAATTTTTACTAATAATTAAAAAAACTAACTAGGTACTTATATTTAAAGAAAGTATTTTAAATAACCTTTAATATTTTAAGGAGAATATTTAAATATATCTACTAAAAAAAAATTCTATATTTATAAATATTATCTAAGAAGAATAGAAGTAATAACTTAATATTATAGTACTTTTATAATATAACTATAATAATTCTTTTATTATAACTAATTAACTATTATCTAGGACTATTTATTATATTTATATTTATTTATAATTTTTTTAAACTTTTTTATTTTTATTTTCTTTTAAATCTATTTTTATATTAGTTTTTAAGTCTTTTTTAATATACTAGTAAATATAAAAATAAAAAATCTGATTTTTAGTAATAAAACTTTTTTTATATTAACTTTTTATTATTTAAGTTAATATTTATTAGTTATCTTATATTTTTAAATTAATTTTATAAATTTTTAAATATTAACTTTAAAAGTACTAATTAAAATTCTTTTAATATTAATTTTAGAAATATTATTTTTAAAATACTAATAAATATAATATTTAGATAAATTTTTTAAATATTATTTAATTTTTAAAATAAAAAATATTTTAATTTTAATAAAATATTAAATATTAGTATATTATTTTTATTATATAGTCTTTTATTTAATTATTTTTAAATCTTTTATATATTTTTTTATATTATTTTTATATTTTATATTTCTTTTTTAATATACTTTATAGTAATCTTTTTATTATATTTAAAATTCTATTATTTTATATTTTTATATTATATTTATTAAATTTTATATAAATTTTATTTGTTTTTTTTTTATTTCATAAACTAGTTATTTTATATATTTTTTTTTTAATTTTAAATTTAAGTAAATTTTAAGATTTAAAATACTATTATATATAATAATAATATTAATTATCTTATTATAAAATTTTAGAGTTTTATAATTAATTAAAAGTTTTATTAAATTATTATTAAAGCTTTAATTAATAAGTATTAAGATTAAATTACTAAAATATTTATTAAAATATTTTATAATTAATATTAATTTAATAAAAATAATAATTAATTATTAATAATATATTAAATTTATAAAATTTAGTTTTATTTATAAATTTATTAAATAAAACTTTATATAATTAAAATATATATTTTTTTATATTTTAGTTTTTTTTAAATTTTATAATCTTTTATTATATATTTATATATAAAAAAAAAATAAATAGCTATAATTATAATATTTACTATATAATTTATAAAAATATAGATAAATTATTTAATAATATCTATATTATAAATATATTTTATTATTTATTTTTAAAAAATAAATTAAATAATTATTATTAAAATTATTATTATATTATATAAATTTCAAACTATAATTATAAAAATAATTATAAAAATTAAATTTTTAACTTTTATATAAAAAGTTTAAACTATATTTTTTTAAAATAATCTTAATTTATACTATAATTAAAAAATTATCTATAACTAGCATTTATCTTAAAAAATTTAATTTTAAAATTTAAAATACTAACCATATTTAAAATAACTTTCTTTTGTCTATTTCAAGCTATTCTATATATTTATAGACCAAAAACTCTCTGAATAACTATTAAAAAATGAAATAAATTCTAAAAACAAAGTTTACTAATCTTAAACAAAATTATATATTAAAGGTTTAGAAATGAGTCGAGTTCTAAAATAGTGCCAGTCGGCTATACCAACCATACCTACCGCTAGATAAGCAAGAGCATTTTCTGTCCGAGTGCAAGATTGTTGCGCGGAGCAGAGGCGGAAAAGAGAACTAGTGTATTGTAATAGCCAACGCCGAGGAAGGAGATGAAGTAGCTATATTGACGTGGATAACCCAGCGCATGCATACAAGATGGTCAGCAGGGAGATCGCATTCCTACGGTGGACCTAGTCGGGACTTTCTTTGGCATGCTCGAGTTGTAGGAGTTAAGGCGAAGGAGTGGTTACAAGAGGAAGGATGTAGGTGGTATTAGGGTAGTCATTTCCTTTCGTTTCTTTTCCTTCTAGTCCGGCAAGCACAGCGGAATCTTGAAAGGCGATGCTCGGGGCCGCATGCGAATGATGGGAAAACCCAAACAAAATTTACTTAAATACCTTTCCCACAACAACCTTTATCACATATTACTCAGTTGAGACTCTTCAACTTTATTCCTGTTTGCCTTCCCTTTGCTTTATCTTCCTCTTCTTTACTTCCTCGACTAGCTCTCTCCATTCCCTTTCTTTCTTCTTTTCCCCGTCCGGCTTGTCCATCTCTCTCTTCCGCTTCCGCCTTTCTTTTCCCTCCTTCTTCCTATCGTTATCTTCCTTCCTATTACTCCACGCAGAATTGCGCTTTTGAGCTCTTTCTTTCTCCTCCCGCGCAGCTTTGCGTCTCGCTATCTCAGAAGGTGTAATACCATAGGGTGAGGCCCCGGCATCGAGTGCTGTAAGGCGGGACTCCTCTCTGACAGGATCCTTGAAAGCGAAAGCCTCGAGATCCAGCTCTGGCAGATTAAATGTTATTGATCCCTTAGGAGTTCTTTCTGCCGCCGAAACACTGCCCGTCTTATTGGCACCTGGACTGTTCTTCAACTCAGGCATAGTCGGGATGGTTAATAAGGCGTATGCCTCTACTAGCGCTGGCCAGTCTATATCTGCAGTCCGAAAAATTGATTGTGTCATGTGTTTTGTGTATGCTCGCACATGAGAGACAAATGCTTTGAGCCCTTTCTGCCATATTGCTCGATCCTTTCTCACAGCCTCTCTCATGCCTTGCACAATTCCCTTTGTCTCATCTTCCACTGTCCGTTCACTAACCGACTGCAGTTGAAGCTTCTTAACCGGTGTCTTTCGTACTGTCAAGAAATCTACATACCCTTCCTCTCTCCCAGGACTGAGAAAGAGCACGGCCATTCCTCTGCGCCCTGCTCGCCCCGCACGGCCGCAGCGGTGAAGAAAAGCCTTGGGGTCTGTCGGAGGTCCATCCAGTTGAATTACTAGGTCTACAGCCGGAATATCTAGTCCCCGAGCGGCCAAGTCGGTTGTAAGCAGGATACTGTTCTGGGAATGAGACCCAACGAATTTTGTAAAACTTTTCGAACGGGTATTGGGTGACTGCTTCCCGTGTAAAGGAATGAGTAAGTAGGATGTGGGGATAAAACTTTGAAAGATATTGGAGAAGTAGTCAACAGAAGCGCATGATGAGAGATAGATGATGATCTTCCTAAGCGGGCTAGGAAGGAGGTTGGAGTTGGGAGACAGAAGTTGGCGCAAGTAGTATAATCGGTGGTGGGATGAAGAAACAATGTATGTGTTTTCTAGACTACGTACGGGGGGCATTAGCATCAATTTTGTAAGGATAGATTACCAGATGATGTATCGCGAGTAAGGAGTTTAGTGTATCTCACCTTGCAGGTACTCTTCTCTCCTCCCCAACTCCCTCCTCGGACTTTACCTTCACAACAATCTTCACCGGGTTCCGCAGACCCGCCCGCATCAAACTTCCTACCACAGCATCACTTACAGTGGCACTGAACAGCCCTGTTCGCCTTTGCTTTGGTAGCTTTGCGATGATCTTCGTCAGTATGTCCTCGAAGCCCAAATCCAATAGTCTATCCGCCTCATCCAGCACCAACACTTCGAATGATTCCGCCGTACAATGCACATAAGGCGAGGACAACAGCTCGTTGAGACGCCCTGGAGTGCCAATAAGGATATTTGGGTCATAAGCAAGGAACTTTTTCAGATCCACCGCCGAAGTCTGGATGCCCCCAAGCAATAATTGGGGTTTGATCCGTGGCCCAGGAATTTCCGACTCTGATAGCGGTTCGATGGACTCCGTAATGTCATTTACATCTTTCTCCTCCTCCTCCCCCTCCGCTCCCTCCTCCTCCTCCTCCTCTTCCTCTTCACGCCTCTCATTCTTGCTCTGCAATCTATTCTCAACATCTACTACTGCTCCACCTCTGGGCATTCTGGCGGCGCTCGGTGCATGAAATGCCAATAATGACAACAAAACGTTATATATCTGCATAGCCAGCTCTCTTGTAGGGGAAATAATCACTGCGCCAACCTTGCCCCTCTTCCTTGTCCTCTCTAGTCTTCTTTTACCTCCACCCTCCTCCACATCATCTGTGAGTCCGCCGCTCCTTAATAATCTCTCCACAACTGGGATCAAAAAAGCCAATGTCTTGCCGGAGCCTGTAACCGCCTCCACCACCACATCCTTGTTTCCAAGAAATAAGGGAATAGTTGATGCCTGCACAGGAGTCATCTTGGTGAAACCCATGGAAGTAACGGCGTCCGCAAGCCATGGTGAGAGCGAGGGCTTGATGGAATTCCAATCTGAAGTTGACGTGGTCGTTGTAGCGGGTGCAGCACTGTTTTGTAACGCCCTAATGCCGGTTGCTGCAGCTTGTGCTGCTCCTTGCCGTGCTGCCTTTTTCTTCCTGTCCGCAGCAGATACCATGGCACGGTTGGAAGAATTGAAGAAGTGTTGCAAGCTTGGATGCTTTGTCGGCCCAACTGGAGGAATAGTCTCGTAGAAAAGTTTCAGATCGCAGTGCCAAGATTGACATTCCTTGTCATGTCACGGGATGACCCCGTACCTGTGCTGCATGACAACTGGTAGCACCACTGCATTGCATTACATGATATTACATCTCAAAGTACATGCGCATATGTGTTAATGTACCGTTTGAACGGCTCAAAGTGTGCACCAGTTCTATCCTATGTTGGATTCCTCCCATCACATACCACCACCGAGCTTCCCGTTCCAGTTGACCTGAGTTCGTTCTTTCCTGCCAGTGGTAGATTCCCGACGCTTGGTATTTCGCCGTCAACTATCCCAATATCGTTTTGCGCAGAATTTTCAAACACATCCTAAACCGCCTTTATACTCGTGTTGCGTATGCGCATGCACGTGTCCCACCGAGGCGTTCCCCTCAACTTTTCATCTCAAGAACTATTACATGATCAAAAGAGGAAAAGAAACAGGACCCATAAGTTAGTTACAAAAATCTGTAATTTAAAGCAATTACCTTTGCCAAAGTAAAAACAAGAAACGAAATAGTAGACCCGAGAATGTTCTCAGCTAGCACTTAAGTCGCCGAAAGCATGAAGAAAACCAAACAACAAAGAACTCCCATGACCCATGAATTGATGCCCGTTTACAAATAAGGATAAAGGATAACAAAGCCCATGAAAGGAAAAAGCTGCTTCAATTGCCTGCCACGTCAAATCCGACATAGAAAGAAAGGCCAGGTGCTCACTAAACATAACCACAATAGAAGAGCCACAATGATGGTTTTCGGATGATAGAGGGTGCGGAGATCCGAGTTCAGACCTGCCATAAATGCTGAGCCAATTTTGTTATATCTGACGACTATGCTTGTGGGGCCGAGTGTTGTTGTGGTTGCGGTATCCCAGCCATCTGGGCCTGTTGAACTGTTGATTGTCTTGGACTTTGCTGCTGTACTTGTACGTGGTTTTGCTGCCCAATGCTCTGCGTTCGCTGCAATGGGTGTCCTACGCTTTGCATACTCGCAGTTCTCTGAAGAAGATGTTGAGTCTGTTGCGGGGTAGTACCCCTAGAAACAACACCTCCGACGATGGTGCTTTGCTGCATCTGTGCCGGGCCTTGGCTTCCCTGCCGTGATTGTTGCTGTGTCATCATGTGCTGTTGCTGCCTCATGACCTGTTGCTGTTGGTAGAGTTGCTGTGGCTGCGCAGTCAGTCCAACCGTCACCCCAGTCGGAAACGCAGCCCCCGATTGAATTTGAACATTTGACAATTGCGCTCGCATTTGGTTGTGATACTCGGCAAGACGCTGTTCTGTCAGTTTATGAAGCTGCTCAGGAGTGAGATTCGGGTCTTTAGATCGCAACCAGTTGGAGATTTGCTGGGGTGTGAGTAGAGGGGCATGAAGCGCGATTTGCTGGGGCTGTTGTAGGCGAGGAGAACCAGCTTGACCCTGACCTTGGACGTTCAACTGAGAACGTCCCTGAGATATACCACTCTGACCACTATTGTCCCCATTAGTGCCGTTTGTGTGATGTTGCTTCATGCTGTTAGCACTTGCCGCACTGAGAGCTTGTTGTTGAGCGGCGAGGAGAATAGCGTGTTGAGAATAGTTTGCCGGTAACCCAGAGATTGCCACGGAATGCGAGCCGTTCTGTGCTTGCTGCACCACTGCTGCTACCTGTGCTACTTGCTGTTGATGCTGATGTTGCTGCTGCTGTTGCTGGACTTGAGCGTATCTCAATTTCATCAGCTGGAACTGCTGAGGAGTTATTGCAGTCCCATGTATTGCCCCTGATGCACCGGCGTGTTGTCGGAGCCCGAGGGCCATGGCATTTGCTGCTGCTGTACCATTCACTTGCGTCTGTACTCCAGCCACAGTGTTGTGGGAAATTCCGGCCATTCCAGGGACAGGTGCTCCGCCAGACGCTGAAGCAACCCCATTCGGCAACAAATGTGCCACGGATGGGGATGCTCGGTGAACTGGTATCCCAGGGGCGCCTTGTGGCAGACCATTTGGATTCGCCGATGTGACAACCGGACTGCTAACACCCGACGTGCCATTCCTTTGTTGCTGAGCATGCTGTATATTTACACTGTTAGCAAATGCATATTGGTGAAGTTGTGCACGAGTAAATTGTGCAGCCTGGATCACGCCATTAAGGGAAAATATCCATAATACTACATCAGCGAACAATGTTCACATAAATTGGAAGGATTAAAAACATTCCGTGACAATCATCGAGGAAAGATCAGGATTATTTACTTACCCTCTGTTGGGCGACCAAAGCTGCATTCTCGCGAGCTTGTCTTTCAATTTTCATCTCACGTTCATGCTTCATCTTACTAAAATGTGCTGGAACAAAGTTCTGGAGCTTGGGTTTGGTTTGACTTTGTTGCTCAGCCTTGCGGTTGGCCATCCCAGCAGCTGTAATTATCAGTGGTGATCAGTAACGCTTCAAATTTGAACTTCATATGAATGCACACTAGGAGAGGTTCCCGAACTCACCACTTTGTTGTTTAGTAAGACTTAACTCCCGTCTTTTAGCCAATTTTCTCATGCTTTCGAACAAATGCACAAATTTGGTGTTCTTTCTCCTTTCAACCCTCAATGGTGCATTCCCCCGCCTCCTGATTGTTGGTGTGCTGGTTCCACTACCCCCATTGCCATTTGGAGGATTACCTGTAGCTGCACTAGATACACCGGCCTTGCCGGAGATATCTAATCTCTGCTGAATTCCTTTGTAGTAAGGACTCTTCAAAAACTCTGCCGTTGGTGGCTCGATTTGCAAGTACCTCTCAAAGCATTCCCAAGGGGATCTTCTGTCCGATGCAGATTGGATGTCCCCTTTGAATGTCATGAATGTAGAAATTAGCGTCCAATTTTGTGGATAGCGTTGGACAAGATCCTTCAGCTTTTCATCCTCCGAAGGAAGCCATTGGGATGCCAGCCTGTTCTCGAAAAATGATGGGGGTGGCATATAACTTGGTGGTTTAAAGTTGTGACCTTGCATACGGTTCAGAATATGTTTGAAGTCAGGGTTGAACAACGCCACACTAGTGCTTTCCGGTGGTATCGGGACAGGCTTATTTGATAATTTCCCTGGCATCTCAGCAAAAGAACTGGACTTTATCTGACGAGCGTAGCCATCCTCTGAGTCACTATCTTCTGCAAAGAGATTATAGTTTTCCTGATACTCGTAGCGACTCTTTTTTCGAGGTGGACCTTCGTCATTGAGAACCAGTTTGGCGACACAGAGCTTGCTGACGGGAATTATTGGCATCTGCCAACTTTCCTCCACTTGACTATCGAGGATTGATGCGTCCACAGGAAGGGTAGGCGGGATCTGAATTGGCAATTCCGACAAGATTTCACTGGCCGAATAAGTAAGTGGCATTTGGAAAATTGTCTCCTCTGGTCCAAGTGTAAAAAGTCGCACAGGCGGGGTTTCAAGATGACCAAATATGCCAGTGTCTTCCTCGCTCAAATCCCACTCAAACTCAGGATTTCCGCATTCCTCCTCCTGAATATGGAATTTCTTCTTGTCCCGTTCCGACATTGGCTCTAGCTTCCTTATTACGCCGTCCAATCCGCCACGCAGTGTTAGTGTTGGGTTTTGCAGACTTTCTATCATGTGATCATCTTGCATTACTTGATCTTCGTCCGCGTTGGTGTTCGGTGCCACATAACCAGTCTCTCTATCACAATCTGGTATCTCATCTAGTTGACTCCTCCTTGCCCTCCGATCTCTTCGCCGTGAAAGGTCTGTTTTATCAACACAGAGAAGCCTCCTCTCTTCAGGCTTTGCGGAGTGCCATTCCATGATCATGTCCACTAGGATCTTACACTGCGTAATCTTCAGCCTCCGTTCTTGCCTGAAATCAACACTCAACCAATTTGCCTCTTGTAATAAGTAATCCCAGTGACATAACTTTCTTTCTGGTTCTCTGACTCGTGCTGGCTGTCTCAGGCTCCATAAACCCTTTTCTTGTAACTGCTGGATTCGGCGGTAAACCTTCTTCGTTTGCTGCTCCTTGAAAACCAATTGATGATTCGCGGTTAGTAGGGTTTTGTGGCTCTGATGGAGCAGATTTTGAAGGGGCTGTTCAAAAGCCTCTAGTTGGAAGTATGGAGTAAGATAATCTTTCTTGGAATATTGAAGCCCATGGGGCACTGTAATGGAGCCGGAACGTTGCCGTGTAACCTGTATTGGCTGTGCTTCAGTTGATACCTTGTGCGCTCGTTTCTTTGTGCTGTATGAAAGAAACTTCGCAACTTCCTGAGGAAATCTCGCAATTTGTGACCCTGAACTCAAACCTGTTGACCTTGTATTACTGCATTGCGAGTTCTCCGCACGCTGCCCTTCTGCAAAAACAACCTTTGCCAATCTCCCACGCTCCTTTTCCTTCCTTCGCTTTTCCTCAAGGACCTTAAGCAATGCCAAACACGACTGGTCCGTCTCCGTGCTAATACCCAGACCAGTATCCACTTGTAAGATGGCTTCCTCCTGTTTAGAGTCAGTCACAATCTTTGTTTTTGATTTGTCGGAAACGCTGATCTCCACTTCCGCATTAGCTGGGGCCGTTAACAATTGTGTAGATTTCTTTGCCGGAACAATGTTACTGCCATCTTCTAAGATTGAATCTTCCTCCTCCGCATTTGCAATTGGTGCCTGTGGTAATCCTTCAACATCCATTACATCTGCTGGCAATTTGAATTCAACTCCTGTAGTATCACGTTGCGCAAAATCAGAGACAATCGCAGGCTGGGGTGAAACTAAAGCCTTCGGTTGCACAGAGGGCGAGCCACGTTCATCTGTATCCTTCTTGATGCCACTTATCAACGCACTTGCGGCAGCCTCCCTGTTACCTGTGACTAAATTGCCATTCTCCAAGTTCTCAGGTACTGAAGGCGACCTTGCACGAGGCTTCGTGAGTACATCAGGTACAAGAGCGATGTTTGGTGTTGGAATATTGCTTTCTTGGGTCTTGGCTTTCGATGATAGTAGGGCTGCTGAGGTACCATCATTTTGTTCATTCGAGATGACCGATACATCCAATGAGCAATGGAGAAGCCCATTTGTCGAGATGGCGTCTATACTTTGGCTAAGTTCACCAACCTGCGACCCAACAGGCTTTTCAGCCTCCTCTTTATCAGGCTCGAGTTTCGAAGTGCGGGCAATAGGGACGCTTGCGGAAGTCTCTTGGTTCTTCTGGTCCTCAGATATTTCTTCGCTAGTCTCTATTTGATCGACAGACTCTCCCCCTCGCTTCTCAGCCTGATTTCCATTCAGCATAATATCCACGTATCTGCCGTCTTCGAGTCTCTCCGTGACACCATTCTTGGTATGTGCAAATTCATTATAAGGCCCTCCATGATCCTTTCGTGCAAGTTCGTCCTCAAGCCGCAACTGTGCGCTAGGGTCACTCATCCTTAACAACAAATCCTTTTTGTCTAATACCTCAGCTTGCCTAGTATCTGACCGTGCATCATCAGGTAATAATCCACTTGTGTCTGGGCTGGTGGCAGAAGATATGATTGCAGCATTATTGTCGTTATCATCATCTTCGTCCTCAGACGTGATCGGTGACGATGGTGTATTCTGGCGATCATGTAAGCGTGTGGGATAAACAGGAGGGGTGAATTTGCAGTGTATGGGAGGGACTACTGCTAACTGAGGTTGTGCAGTAGTAGATGACTTCTTTTGTTTCTGAACTGGGAATGAAACATCAGTGGTTTCCCTTACCGGTGCCGAAATTGCATTAAGAGTTTCTTGACCCGAGAGTCTTGTCAACGAATCTTGGACATTCTTCTCAACAGTAGCCACATGTCCATTTGCCCGATACGACATGTCGTGGCCATCTTTTACAAGACATGTTGGAGATGGGGGCGGCTGAGCAGAGCGCGCAGCAGATAGCGCAACAATACTAACACTATCTGGTGGTGCATCCTTTGCTCCCGCATTAACTAGAGGGCGAGAATCCTGACTGACGGATATGCTGGGCACGTCCACAACTGACTCTGATATCAGGGCCGGATATGGTTCTGCAGCCGGGAAAGAGACGTGATCCAATGAGGAGGTCTCTGCCGGCAGCACCTTGGCATCATCTTGTTTTGATAGAATAGGACTCGACGGTTTGGTCACCTTGCGGCGCTTGCGTGACACCGGGGACACCCTCACAGCAGTGACATGCTCTGTCGTACTATCATCCAATGATGGGGTAGAAGCAGCCTTCTCAACAATGTTAGCAATAGGGGATTGAGGTATCAAACTACCTCCTCTTCCTTCAGGCGATTTCGTATCGACGCTTTTGATGGAGAGCTCCTGACTATCTGCATGAACCTCTGCGACCCCAGGCGGGATCTGAGGTACAACCGAAGCCCGGGCAGAAGCTCGAGGGGATTGCTGGCCAGGCAATGTTTTCCGAGCTAAAATAGGAGACAATGAGTGCTTAGAGGCTGCAGAAGGTGTGATTGTAGCGGTGATTAATCTCGGAAGGCTTGACTCGTCATAGAGTCTTCCGCTATAAAGAGGTTAGCAGATCAGGAAATAAATGGCACAATACGGCATATTTCAGAGTGGAGCCGACATAAATTCGACTCTCAAAGGTAATAAGTGCGTGAAGGCAGGCGATTGGAAACCAACAGTAGGATATCATTCAACTCCAAGAACCGACGTTCGAGTTCGTCAACGTCAAACAGACCTGAGCCAAGAACATATTGGGGTGAATTTGGTAGAGTCTTGTTCCACTCTATCTGCCGTGTGACTTGATATAAATCCCGGAGCTTGCGTTTTCTCGACTGCACGATAATTCTGTAAAAAGAAATTGAGGGTTAGTTAATTATCAGAATCCTGCATATATTCAAATTAAGAGCAATAAAGGGAAAAAGGACGGTAAAATTTTGTGTCAATTCAAAAAGAATAAATAGGAAAGAATAAAAAAATACATGTTAAAAAAATTCCAAATGGGTATTAAAGAGCCTCAGATATGGAAGTAGCTTTGGCTTGTGTAGCCACGCAGAGGGGGTGGCAGCAACAAGGCGCGACACACCCAACACACCCCAACTATCAAACGCCAAAACAAACGCGCAAATACCACATGATAAAATAAAAATTTCACATACTCTTGCTCCTCTTTTCTCACTTTAATAGCATCTTCTCGTGCCCTTTCCATTAAATATTGGTCGGGACTCGATGTTGCAGCAGAGTTGGGCGAGTCGAGGCGAGACTGCATCTCATAAGTGTCTGGCAAAGAGTGGGTTGTGGTTGCGGGCGTAGTAGCGTCGTCACCCCTTTCCCCTGGCTGGAATGGGGCTTCTCAACTTCCAACGTCAGAACTCGACAAAAATACCATGAAAAGCGACCGTTTTTTCGAGGGCGATCGGGCAAAGTGATGGCTCTCAATCGATTACTCACAATTTTTTGAGCGGAAAAGGCCGCGTTGCCGGTATCACGCTGTGATATCTGCGTAGAGGAGATGGAGTGAGGTTGAAATATGAGGGTTAGGGGAATTAACACTATTGGCGTGTGTTGCCTTCAGCTGCGTGCAGCGGTAAGGTTTGTGTAGCGTTCAGAGGGAGGCAAGTGAGCGGCGACACAATAGTATTGTTTCCGGCTGCCCTCCGCATCTTTCTTACTACCATAAGTACGTACTTAGCTACTTCAGTACTCTTAGAACGAGACTCAGGTACCAGGCGATTCAGAGGCAAGAGGCGCCTGATTGTTCTTTTGTCGTGGCGTCAAGCCCAGACACGACATGTTTTGCAAACATTTGGAACATATAGCGCTCAGCGTGGCTGGTAGTGTGGCTGTGCGTCTCTGATGCCAAGATTTACAAGTCTCCCACAAAATTCCATATGCGAACATAAACAGCCCAAAATCATCGCTGGAGCCAGTATGTCTTTCAGCACACAGCAATATACCATATCTTATTGCCTATACTCATTCCCAGTTCTCCCCCGTCTACAGACGTAGACCTCCGCTTCGAATCATGACATCCAAGCGAAAGAGATCAGCTCAGGACGCTGCACCTGCGCGAACAGTGAATACCACCCTCTCGACGCCCGCTGCTGGTGTCCATAACTCTTCAAGCAGACCTCTTCTCCCACCTGTTGTGCTGGGTGCAAATGACTCCAAGGCAGTCAATCTCCAAATCATCACTGGTTCCTATGAGAAAGTTCTTCATGGTTTCATAGCCTCGATTCCGGTAACCTCTCTCTCCTCCCTCCCTCAGAGCACTACAACTCTCTCTGCAGCCGAAAGACCCACAGAACCAGCAATTGAACAAGACGGCGCCCTCATTACGACATTCTCAGATTCATTCCTATTTACAGCACATACCGCCCCACTACGCTGCATCGCTCTTTCACCACCGTCAACGTCTAATTGCAATTCAAAGTCCTCAAAACGCATTCTCGCTACTGGTTCCTCAGATGAGCGAGTCAACCTATACACCCTATCTTCTTCTATATCATCCCTTCCTCCCTCCGCTTTATCGGAAACAAAGACCAAGTGCACAGCGAACAACAAGCATCTTGGCACTCTCCATGAGCACACCAATACCCCTTCCGCTTTACTCTTCACCCCAAATCGAAACAAGCTCATAACCGCGGGAGAGGACTCTCAGATCCTCATCTTCCGCATCCGTGACTGGTCGCTATTATCCACCCTCAAGGCCCCAAAACCCAAAGCATCGGCCAGCACCTCGCACATCGGTCTTCTTGGTAATGGTGAACGTCCTGGTGGTGTCAACGACATTGCTCTTCACCCTTCCCAAAAAATCCTCTTGTCAGTGAGCAAAGGAGAGCGAGCTCTAAGGATGTGGAATCTTATGACGGGCCGGAAGGCTGGCGCTCTGGGTTTCACAAGGGAAGTTATGGGATCGACATTGGGGAATACAATTGGTGGACTAAGCGGAGAGGGACAGAAGGTTAGATGGTCTCCGAACGGTGAAGAATTCGCGGTTGCCTTCGAAAGAGGGGTCGTGGTACTTGGAATGGACTCGCAGCCGAAGCTGAGGATTTTGCCGTCGCCTATTGCTAAAGTTCACCAGATACATTATGTAACTCTCCCAGGGGATGATGCATACGTATTGGCGATTTCAACGGAGGACGGGAGGATAATATTCTACTCTACAACAGCCCCACGCAAACCTAAGGCTCAGGAGCCAGGAAACGCCGCCCCTGGCAAAATCAAGAAATCAAATTCAAAAGAGACAATAGAAGACGTGGATAGGAATGACTCAGAACAGGATGGAAATGATATTGACAATCCCATAGTTCTCGGTCACGTTGGCGGACGTGAAATGGGCATGGTAGGACGAGTGAAGGACTTTGTGATATTGGAAGCGGACATGCCATGCGTTGGCAATGAAGGGGCTCCGGAATTCGAGACGAAGAATAGTCAGAAAGCTCTTTATTTAGTTTCTGCAGGGTCCAATGGGACCATCAGGATATGGATCCTGGACATTGAGCGGATTAAAGAGCCCCTCACGATAGTCAGCTCCAGTGCAGAGCCACCAAGTAAAAAGGCCAAGACAGCCGAGTTAGACCAACCTGCAGCCTCAGCAGCGAGGAAAACCCTTCAAATAGGCAGTTTAGTTGGCATCTATGAGACCGGGAAGAGAATCACTTGCTTAAGTGGGATGGTTATGAAGGATGGATGGAATCTCGATGATGAGGATGAGGATGAGGATGAAAACAATGAAGATGAGGAAAGAGAGGATAGTGATAGTAGTCAGGATGAATAGTGGACTCATAGTTATCTCCATGTAGCACCGTGCCAACCAGACTATGTAGCAGCAGCTTCGCGGCCAGTTGCCCTGATGTAGCAGAAAGTCAGGACATGCCCGCCCCCCGCTACCTAAAGAATGTCACAAGCACCTATCTAATATGGCCTATATCAATGCACGACCAGACTACCAGATGTAAGCTATAAGTCCTACGTTGATCCTTACTAGTCTCTAATTCTCCTCAGCAAGATACATCTCCGTGTTTTCCCCCGTTGCCCTCCGCTCCTCCAGTTGGCGCCTTTAGCCGAACAAGAATGTCTAGTGTAATATCTCCAGTTTTAAACCCGTCCTAGCAACTTTTCAGGTTTACAGGACGATCCATCATCTTCTGGGAACTGCTGAACCCGCCTTGAGTGCCCCTCTCTATTCTAGGAGTACAGAATCTAGAGTAAAGCGAGGCTTGGGGTTGGTGGGATAGGGAGGATCAGGAGGCACTCCTCTTTTCAGCAAGCGTGGATGGCCTTGGAGCGTTCTCAGTAGCAGCATCCGGTCATGAGAATGTCATACTATTTTCTTTCCTGTTCGATAGTATTGCTTGTGTACCTGTGAATAGTATCGTAACAGTGAAACGCAGATTATTTACTATCCCGTTTGCTTAGGCCACATGCAAATAGAGCGAAACAATTTCTCATTATTTACAAGCTTTGATATTGGCGACGATCATATAGAATGTAGGTAGTCAAGGATGAACCTAGAGTTCAGGGTAATGTTTAATTGTTGCTATAGAGTCGGTAAATAGACTACTCTCTATTCTGGTATCCTCTACTGCAACCAATTTTCTCTCTGGTACCTATCTCTGCAAATATAATATGAGCAGCAAGTAAAACTATCATGCTAAAATCCAACACCCTTCTAGCCCATCTATATATTTCTATCAATAGATTAACCGAAAAGGTAGAATCACCTACAACATCATAGCCGTAGCCAAAGTCAGAAGGCTCATAGTACCCCATCTAGCAACGTTGCTCGAGGACCTTCAGCGATCTAGTCGCTCTTCCCCATCTTTCTTTACACAGAGCTTCAATCTTCTCCACTCTACAATAACTATTCCCTTTATCTTTACGGCCAGCCCTGTTCCCCTTCACTTTCACTTCTCGATCACTAACTAGTTCAACCGCCGCCTCAAGACTAGTTTGTGCCACCCAGCATGCGTGCTTGCCCTTTTTTGTAACAGGGCCACCGAGCTTCTGGGTATAATCATCAAATTCTACCTCCCGTTCCCTTTTCAAAAGCCCAACCTTCAGCAGCGCCGAAGATTTGAGGCTTGCTAGGAAGGACGTGGCAACGGCTTCTTGTGCCCGTATATCTGCCTCGAATAACTAATAATATTAGAATGAGACTGAAAAGGGCATGCCTGCGCATACTGACCTTGCCTATCTCCGAAAAAATGTTTAGTAGGTCCTGGATGCTCGAGCCGTCACTTACGCCCTCCGGACTAGCTTCCTTCACCGAGCTCCCCAAGATATTCGATGTCTCTTCATCGAAAGAGGAATTCAAATTAGATCCCACGTATGAACTGGATGACGTAACTTCAGTCCCGGAATTGTAGTAGAGCGGCGAACTACTGTTCACTATCATCATTTCTGTATCCAGCCCGTACTTTGTCGGAAAGGTGAGACCCGCGTACGTAGATTTACTGGTTGTCTTCTTAGTGACTAGCGTTTCTTTCTTTAATGACTCTTTGTGTGCCGTGGCTTTCACTACCTTAGGATCCAAAAAAGAAATTGTATTCGCAGCAACTCGTGCTTTAGCACTTAGCGTATGCTTCAACGTAGTATTCAGTGGCTTGCCGTTGGGAAATTTCGAAGGTTGAGGTTGAGATTTTGGTGGGTCCTCTGGTGACGCTTTGAGCCCCTGTGAAGCACTTCCATTACAAATGCTATTGAGCCTTTCAAGAAAACTACTTGGTGGTGGACGCGTTGCCAATACATCTACTACACGGAAGTTAGCGAGTTCAGGGTAATGGAGCTTTACATTTATAACCTTTAAATGGATCGTCCACTGTGGCTGATTCAATCCTCTTTCCGCTTTGCTTAATCAAAACTGGAGGTATATCTGCTGATAGCACCATCTGTTTCATTCGCGGCTTTGGCGGCTTCGAAGGTATCGGCGCAAGCTGATTGAACAGTCCTTCAACATTTGTGGTCTCTTCAAATCCAATATCGATAATCCCTGTATAACCAGGCTCGTTCCAGAAGTCGGTCCTCTTTCCCTCTGGAGTCTTAGGTAGTGGAACCCTGTTTTTTTTAATAATGTCGCATTCGCTCGGAATAAAGTCGTGGGAGGATGGCTGTGGCATATGTTCCTCTACTTTCGCGCCTGACACCTGAATCACACTATCCAAGTGCTCATTATCCAGTATGTGCGCTAATAGTGACTCATGATCCATCTCCTCTAGTTCATCCCGCTGCCGCCCTAATTCTTTCTCCGGAAGGTCACTGAAAGAAACCGAAACGTAAGACTGGACACCTTGGTCCTCGCCCTGCAACATGTCATGTGTATTTACCTTTAAAACCGAGGGAGGGGATTTTAATATTTCCTAGGTTTCATTCATCCATTAGAGACTAGGGGCAGCAGGTTGAGAAACAAGAGTGTACCTTGGAATTGGCATCTAGCAGCGCTGCTTTGTGCCTTAAAAACAACAGCGAGTCAACTGGAGGACTTCTGTACTCGGTATTGCCAGGTCGTGTTTCACCCGGTAATGTTGCTCCAATCTCCTTCCTTTTTGTCCTTATTCTCTGAGAAGGACTATTTTCTTCCTCATGTTGAACCAGCTCGGCTTTTGTTAGGGTAATATTGAGACCTCTATGCCCACGAGCTCCCGAAGTGTCAATCAGTCGGCCTTGATTGAGCGGCCCTTGCTTTCCCCATGATATTATCTGTGGCTTTCTACTTAACAGATTACCTAAGGAAACATCGGGTGTCTTCAGATCCAGACCTGTGTGCAACTTAGTCCGCGAGGTCTTGTTTCCCTTATCAGATACCTGTGGCTCTCTGGTCGGTTGTTTTCGCAAGAGCCCTACGGAGGCAATGGAGTGTGATGGCGATGCCATTGACTGACGCACTGTCCGTCTTCGTTTTCCTATTCCAATTTCATTGGTTGGCTTGTCAGGAGCTACCTGAACGATATCATCACTCAGTGCATCGTCTCCAACCTTGACTGCTATCGTGGCACTGTTTAACCCAGGCTTATTCGCTGCGTGCCAGCTTGGTTGATTGCCGGGGCAGTTCTTGACAGTTGAAGCCCCAGCCGCCTCCACCGAGCCTACTACCTCCATTCCCTTTGGTCCGGATAATAGGGCCCTCAACCCATCTCCTCTGACATCGAATTGTGTTTCACCAACTATTGCTGATGGTTTCAACTTCTCGGTTGCTGCAGCAAGCGTCTTAGGCTTGACAATGCGAGGCTCCATAGGGATATCCGATGTCCGCATCTTATCATGTTGCTGCTCGGCAATCAGTTCAATTAAGTGCGAGTGATGGCCAAGATCGGGGAAATCGCCATCTTTCAGTTCTTGAACATCAGGGATCTTCCTTTGTGGAGGTGGTGACGGTCTGTTCTCTTCATGGGGAGATTCTATGCTCATACAACGTCCTAGTACCCTTTCTTGTGGCTTGTTCACTGCCCCGGTGCTTTCTTCCTCATCTTGAGATTGACTTGAATCTATGTCCTGCAATCTCAGCTTTGCTAGAGCAATATTTGCTGCTGCTCTTCTTGTACGAACGCCAGGCTGTACTGGTTCACCGTTCAGCAGTAGCAGTCCTTTGAGTCTTTTGTTACTGGGTCCCACTTCGGAAACCTTAGCTTTCCTTTTGAGGGCCGTTGGTGCTTTTCCGGAACGGTCGATAACTCCAGAAGTCGTCAATTTTATCCTTCCCGAAGGCGTCGGCTTCAGCGCGTGACCATTAATAGCGTTGGATTCAGATAGTAATGCATTGTCAGTGGCATTCTCCACTTCTGCCTCCTTGATTTTTTTCCCCGTATCTTCCTGAATGTTGTCTGGCAGTATTGATATCAACTTCCCTTTGGGTATTTTGGCCTCCCCCAATGCCTCAGTATGTTTGGCATTTCCTGTCTCGTAAGCTCGAGGCACATTGCACTGTACACTGACAACATCGCAAGATATACTTGATATCTGAACCTCAAAGGCAGGTATCTCTACTTTGCCTTCGTGGCGCGCTTCCACCTTGCTGCTGACTTCCTTAGCAGGATTTTTTTTCGACGTATCAGGCGCCACTCTCTTGAATACTCTAATATCCTGCGGAGCTATACCAGTTTCTTGAATACTCAGTTTAGGTGCTGCTTTTACTTTGGAGCGTTGAACAGTGGTTTCATGCTCCCTATCCTCCTGGATTTTGTGGACCAGCAGCTCCACATGTAAGTCTTCATTTATGCCGTGCTTCATAGCCTCGTTGCTCACACGTTGAGGCTTTTTTCCCTGAACATTCTTCGATTCTTTACTTATCCCTGAAATCTTTCGTGCAGGTTTTATAGCCGTGGGAACAGATGGTACCGCATTTGCTTCTTTAGTAACTTCCTTGGCTAAGGGTACCTCTAGTATTCCTGAGGGGAGTACTCCAGCCTTGTTTCGGTGTTGTTCATCCAATTTCTCTGTGTCGTGTTTTTTTGCACCTTGAGCAGATTTTACAGCAGCTGGCTTCCTTGCCGTGGTCTTACCTTTACCCTTCACAGGCACAGGGTCTTGCTTTATCTTTCCACCCTTCCCCTTCACGGGAAGTATATAATGATCCTCACCATCGGAAGGCAGCTCATAAATATCAAGACTCTTCCCATTGCTATAGTGTACTTTTATCGGAACTTTGACTTGCTTGCTAGCATTCAGCGAGTTTCTCACAACCGTTGCTGTTTTTTTCTTTGAAGGCTGTGTCATTGGTTTCGCAATAGTCTTCTTCAATAGGGTTTTGGTAAATGTGCTGGGTTTCTCCAGTGATGTTGGAATGTCCACGCCGCTGTCTATTGTTCTGGAGGGTTTTTGCTGTACTTTGTCCACTGTGCCCCCCGTGGCCGTTGTGGTTATTTCATTTAACGTTGCCTTGGGAACCTGTGACTTCTGGAACATTGATTCCCGTCCTGGCAAGACCTGGTCACCAACCAGCCCTTCTTTCTTGGAAGAAGCATCTTTGATACCTTTAAGTTGCAGTATTGTGCTTCCCCCATTTTCATTGGTGATGAGCCAAGTTTGTTTCTTACCTGAAGTTGTAGGTAGTTCACCCTGCACAGAACCATTGGTGCCTTGTTCAGTGACTTTCTCGGCCTTCTTGAAACGTGGAACGGCAAGGCCACTCTTTTTTTGAGTGTCAGTATTTACCATGGGCAAGGAAATAATAGGCTCCAGCTCCTCAGGCGGCTCACTAAGCTCCGAAAGCTCACTGTCGGATTCATAAAGACGCTTCTTTTGATTAGTCGGTGGGTGAGCAAGATTGCCCGGCGTAGTCGAGGCAGTAGTGAACGTTGACAATATTTCTTTCTTCTCCATGAATGCATTAACTACCAGAGGAATAGTGCATACGTTCACCATTTCCGAAGCACCTGCTGTGACAGTTGATTTTGGTCTATTAAGGGCGCCTGAAACAGCCTCAACAGAGTGAAGCAAGGACGATACATTTGTCCGAGGTGCAAGGACACCGCTTTGGGGGTCCCTAGGTGGGCTCCCGAGACGACTTATATCATTATCCTCAACTTGGTGCACACAGCTGTCCTTCACGCCCTCTGCCTTTTGATTGAAGTTTATTCTATCCACCATCGGACTGTCTGCCATAGATGTGATAGCCTCCCTCCGCTTTTCCAGGGCTGCTTGCGCATCATTGTAGGACCTATGGGGCCCAGCCGGCAGTTCAAGATCAGAAAGAGGTTGCCCTGGGGCTGGCCGCCTGGTAACAAATCGGGCCAAATTTCTAGCCTTTTCAATAGTGTCTGCGTAGTGATCACCATTGATATCTTTCACAGTAAAGGCAATTTTGTCTGGTGCTTTGCACAGCTCTGAGGATTTCAGAAACAAGTACCCTTCCGCGTGGTAGTCAACCAAAGTTATTTGCAGGTCAACAAGCTTGTCTTCTTCCACCTGCGTAGGATCATCTTCTTGTGTATAAGGGGAATATATATCCACTACTTCGATATTGCAGGCTTTCACATCAATCCAAACGGGTCGGTGGGCACCTTTCCGGGGAATGTAGGCGCTGATGACGTCCGTAACGGACACTAATGTGCTTTCCGATTCAATCTCATAGTCTCCAATCGTTATATTGGTGGCATTAAACCCAGTGCTTTGCCTATAGAGAAAAGTCAGGCTAAAGTGCAGGAAGTGCAAGGATGGTTCATACCACATTTGGTGCTTTCTTTCCATATCATCAATGAATTTAAATAACCTTCGTTCCCAATCCTCTTCTTCAAATTCTCCAGGAAAATCTACATAATATGAGGTCATCCCCAGTGGCCAAAAATACTTCATGTGCTTCGACCAGTCATTGAGTTGGAGGCCTGTCACCGTCCCTGCAATGAGCTTTCCTGCTACTCCTTTCAGAAGTCGGTCTTGGGATTCAATAATAATCTTCCCAAGGTTTTTACTATGTACTTTCGTGAGAAGTCGAAAACAATTGTTCAAGGTAACAACTTACAACCATTGTGATGGGAATCCTTTCAGTATTCTGATGTTCTCACCGCTATCTCTGATTAAATAACAGAGCAAAAATCCAATCTATTGCACCCCAAGTTTAGCTTGTCTCGTTCTCTTCAGTATCACGTGGTCTCAAGAACCTACCCATCTTCTGGCGTTGGATGGTTTGGAATTGTCGATGAAGGCAAAATATAAAGGGAAGAGGAGCAATTCCCCGACTGTTTCTTTGAATTCTGGTGTAAGGAATACTTCCCCTTCGAGTACGCACTATATGGCTCCTCCATCAGTTTTGGTTCACAATGAGACATTTTTTTGAGGGCAACGTAACCATCAGTTGAAATAAGCCGTGTTCTTTCCCGAGACAGCTTCCTGTTGCTAATAATATCCTCGCCACAGTCACGAATGCCTTTTCGCCAAGTCTTCCCCAGATGTCAAGACTGTCTAGAGTGGAAACAAGCTCTGTGGTGAATATTTCTTGGATGAACTCCTTTGGAGGCACAAATCATCAGCTTTATGCATTCCCTTTAGTACCTGCAACATAACACCGCGCTAAATGGCATACTGGAAGGCTTGTACTCTCATATCGTTTGTTATCAAATCGCGGCAGTAAATCGTCCGCCTCTTTCTGCAAATCTTCTGGGATACCAATTGGACTCGGAGCTCCATTGGCCCAGGCCCTGAAATGTTCCGTTAAGCCCGTGATGAGGTTTGCTACTTGCTCCCGCCGTGAGTCCATTAATATAAGGCTCGTGGGCTGAAATGTCGAGTCAATGAATTGAATGTGAGGATAAGCTAGCACCGCCACCGAATGAAAAAGGTAGTGATGAGCTTTGATGGGTGCGTTGAGGAACCGTTATAAACCGGGTACCGTTAAACAGCGTGCCGGTTCGTAGAAATTAGTATCCCATGTTGCGGCTGGCTAACATCGATCGAGATACTGACCAGGCTACGAGCTTAAGGCCCAGATATAAGTAGTCTCGAACCAGCTTATGCGTGTGAAGAGTTGAGAGCTACTTACATCCTAGATTACCCAATTTGGTATCTGGACAAGCAGACTAGCCCTGTCCGAATGCAGTCTGGTTGGCACAAGCCTCTCATAGCCTGAATGCCACTGTTCTGCATTAACATTAACTCTGCCTGCTGCATATCATCACTACCGTCACTACCATCCCACTCCTCCTGGCACAACCTATCGCCGGCCAGCCATAAATTGAACCGGCTCACATCCTTCGATAGGGAGCCACGAAGCCTAAGACAAGTGCCCGACCATCCACGGATAACTTCGACCCAGAGGTACTCAAAAGATACTTATATTGAAATATAAATCAGGAGACTCCAGGCAGCAGAGAAGCAAGATTTTGCAATTTAGAAGTGAGACTTGTTCATAAGATCTACAGCTCAAACTTTCAAACCGAAAAGCATGCAATGAAGGAAATTAAGCAAACACTAAAAGCATATAAACAACCCAGCCCCATAATGCAATCTGCGATGACTTGGTAGAGTCTTCCTCCTTACTTAGGCTACAAAAGAAACGACACGAGGATGTATTGTTGTAAGAACCCTAGTAATGAGAACTTAGAAGCCGTAAATTATATGTAACATCAGAAAAGTAAAAGGAAATGCGTATGGGAATCACGCAGTAATGGTACCGACCCTGGCGAATAGTATGTGGATTCAAGCGTAGCTGAATTAAGACATTATGATGCCTGAGCAGCATCGTCGATGTTGATGTTCCTGGGTGTCTTTTAATCACTCATTTCAACATCTTCATCATTCTCCTCGGCCTCCGCTTCAACCATCTCCTGATCTTCTTTACCGTCTAAATCTTTTTCTAGAGATTGCTTACTATCCTCTAGTAGTTGAGCAACTCCGATGCCGTTAGTAGTGTTTCCACTCTTCTGCATCCCATTTCCGTTCCGCAGAGCCACGTCGGATGCTTTCATATGTTCCATCTGTTCCCATCTGTCCAATCTTCGTTGTGTCCTCCTTATGGCAGCAGCAAATCCAACGGCCTCTTCTCCAAAGTCGTCTATCTCATCGTCCCTTGGGACTAACCCTGCGCATCCGCGGAAATTTGTTCCGTTGACATATTTTGCACGTAGGGGAAGCTGCTTATGACCTCCCCGTCTTCGCTCACTATGGGATGTTGTGTTAAGCTGAGCATTGGCTTCGATAACGTTCAGCCTCACCCCCTCATCTGCTCCAGCCTCCCCAACCGTTGGTATAGCGCTATCCTTAACGATAGAATCCAGTAATACCAGATTTCCGTCTGTATCAAATCGAATCCCAGACATAACATCATCATCGCCAGCACCGCCTTCTTCATCACTGTTAGCGAAAGGATCCTCCATATCTTTAATTCTCTTCCAGGTCCTCAAAAATACCCCTTCCCGTTTTCGCTTTCTATTATTTCTGCGATCTAGCCTCTTTAGTTTCCTGTCTATAATGTGATCTGCACGCTCCCTTCTGTTCTCGGCCACTGCAGCCTGATGAGCTGTGAGTGACCGAGGCTTCGTAGTCCTTTCAGTGGTAGCAGTCGGCGGTGGATGCGAGGGTAGAATGGACCTAGTTGCGACCAGATTACCAGTCGCTGGATCGAAGTGCATATGTTTATGCTTCAAAATGATTCTGGGTGTATTCTTTTCGCTTCCACCTGGCTTGGGACCTGGCTTACCCCGAATCTTCACAGGAGGAGTGACGGATCCAGTGTCATTCAAGAGGTCGTTAATTCTCGTTACGTTAGTCATGGAACGTCGTTTTCCGTCGGGAGACACAGAACGGGTGCGATCCGAGTCGGAGTAATATTGCTCTACAGCAGAATTCCGAGGCTTCCTACTTTTTCTTGAAGCATCGGGAATGTCGAATGGTTGTGCTTCATCGGTACCTGTTCAGAAATTTTATTAGCCATATTTTCTCTAATGCAATATCACTGCTAATTCACCTTTTTTTGACTTCTTTGTCAACGCAGTACCGGGAACTGTTTCATTTGTATTAATGTATTCTAGTGTAAGCCACGCGTTAGCGACCTCACCCTACTCCAGTCGGCAAGGACGGAGAGCATCAGACTACCCACTCTTCCTTTCGAGCTGCATTCGCTCTCCAAACTCGATCTCCTCTTGCCTGTCAACATTTTCGGCATCAGCCTCTTCTTCGGTCAAATGTTCGAATGCCGGTACGCCGCGGGGGATGTCCGTCCCCTTGGTTGCTAGGCCCACTCCATAAGGATTCCTTAATGTATCCTCCACTGTGAAGTTGCTCTCGAGGTACCACCACATCAGCCATAAGAAAGCTGTTGCTCGAGACTGGCTGCTTAATTGGGCACGCATGACTAGGTCATGGAAGTCTATTTCAGGTGGGAAATGGGTTTCTGTAACTTTGGGAGCATATGTTGAAAGAAGGAAGATCAAGTTAATCGGGTTTGTTCGAGGCACAGGTGTGACCACCAGGTTCTCAATTGTAACAGGTTCTTTGCGATCTTCGCAGGCTCCCTTTAGGATAGACTTAAGGCGTGGGGCATCCTGAAGTTGTTTATAGGCGTTTTGGTCTGTATATGTTTGTAGAGACGGGATTGCGTGGTACGTCCTCAACTGGGCCTTCATCTCTGGAAAAACTAACGCGAAAGGCCAGTTATTAGCACCATTTCGACCGTGACAGGATTGAGGAGACCCACAATTAAGTGTTGTGTTCATCCGCCCAAGATTCACTAATAAACAAACCATTGCCATGTTCAAGGCATTTTTTTTTTCCGACAATAGTTTGTCCCGAAGAATCTTACTCGTCTTCGAGCTTCTTGCCATAGCATCGACATAAACATCGGCAAATGTCCTGTTCTTTGTGCCATCATAGCTATTCGTAAAAACCTTCCTGTCGTCGTTGAAGATCAAATGTAGAAATTGAAACTGTATGTCTTTTCTCCACAATGGCACCCCATCTGGCTTTTTGAGGTGCTTGATTTTTGATCCTGCGAATGCATTGGTGTAGTTTTTTCCTCTCCCTCCTGTGATATTTGGAGTTCCTTTGCCCCCTCTCCCAGTCCCCATTCCATGTTGAATTATTCGCAATGTCGACCCGTCTGTGGTATTCTTTCCACTACCACCACCACTGCCGCCGCCACGGGCGCTATATGCATTGCTTTCTTCGGATCCGTGTCTGGTGCCCCCATTACCCTCATATGCGCTCCGCGACCGGGACGGCGATACAGACTCGTCATCTCTGTCTCCTCCGTGGTCGGAACTCATAGCTCTCCTATTTTTCGTTCCGCCACCCATTACTCTTTGCTCGTCTCGTACGTGCGCACTTGATGAACCCAGATAGTATGCTTGCTGGCTACCGCCGTTCTCCTTTTTGATCTTTGCTGAAGTTGTTGCGAGCGTGTTATCAACGCTTTCGTTCTCTAACTCGGGGGAAGAGTAATTGCTCATGGCGAACGGTGAGGGACGGCCAAATGTTTAAATTGCGGCAGCCGAACCCAGCCAGACACGGCGCGTTAGATTGACAACCCACTCCTTAAGCTGCGGCTTGTATTACAAAGTTAAGGCAATGACGCAAGCTATGTCTAGGAAAGAATCGCAGCCTTTGGCGTGTTGATTTTCGCAGCGCTGTCATGGGCTGAATCGACAACCAGCAATGGTATGTTACTCGGGGGGAACGTCCTTGTGTTGTAGGCAAGGGATGGTGCCAGGTTGACCGATCGACTTTTGAAATTCGAGGAAGAATAGACACTTACTTACTTTCTTACTTATGTAGTCTGGTTGGAGAATAGAGCAGGAACCTGAGCAATCACATCTACAAGTAGAGCCAATACCACTATCACCACTTGTATCACTCCACGCGATGAGCCAGGCATTCAGCTCCAATGCGTGATCGCACTTCAATGACTGATTATATACTATACATATATTATGTACAACCGTTTGCCCCAGCAACCAGCAGTGGCATCACGTACTTGAATTTACGCTATGCGTGAAACGTACAGTAAGCAAAGAAGTTGAGAGTACTGCATAACAGATGTATGTACTCTACGGTAACCAAATGTCAGGTCTACACCTCCGCCACGCCCACAGCACGGCCCGTGAAATATAGAAAAGTCCTTAGAATAATCACTCAATCATGCTGAGAGTAGTTATCCAAATAAATTCCATATTTATATCCACAGCTAGCAGAGTCATTGTCTCGGCAGCAGCGCAATGGCACAGTCATATAGCACAACACCCTCCGAAGCAGTCATAAGTAGCATAAGTCATGGCATATGTATATACATTTGCTCCCCGGGACGCAGGTTTATATGGTCGCTTCTGAGAGAAAATAGTTTGAAGCTAGATATAGGTACCACTTCAGAGGGTGTTGTGCCAGCCGGACAATATAGACAAGTACTTAAGTACATAGTAGATGTTCTCCTTAGTGCACGTGCCTAGCATAATAAGTCGGTCCAAAACCTCACCCTAAATGATAGTCAACACCCAAATACTGTACCAAGACCGCATTGCAAAGGTGCTTCTTATTAGTGCTGAGTGCAACGGTATACAAAGCTTCTGTCCTTCTACTGGTACTGCGCATGAGAAC
The DNA here is from genome assembly GCA_015179035.1 of Tirmania nivea. Lineage (NCBI taxonomy): Eukaryota > Fungi > Ascomycota > Pezizomycetes > Pezizales > Pezizaceae > Tirmania > Tirmania nivea. Next base: position 1,084,785 of record WHUY01000010.1, on the reverse strand, counting down.
ATAGTACTGGTATGTTGAATCCACAAGCCATACCAAATCACGAAACAAACATCGCGAATGAGACATGAAAACGGGTTTGAAAGCATTGAAAAGTAAGCAAGCACTCCATGTGTATTAAAGAAAACGATGCATGCAAAAGAATACGGCTGAATATGGTAACGACATCCCTTGCAATACATATGGTAAAATACAAGGAACATCATAACCAGAGAAAACGTTTATCCGTCTATATGCAGCCGAGCTCCTGAGTTGATTTTGACCCAAACACAGAAACATATATATAAACCCATTATTGCTTTTTCCTTTGAAGTAACCGACCGACCGACCTCCTTGCCAACCGACCGAAGACTTTTGATTTGGTTAAAAAAAAGCAATAACGCCAGGTGAATGTTGAGAAAAAAACCACAAAATGGATATTATGAGTCGTCTTCTTCAGAAGCAGTTGATTTGCAGAAAGAAAAATATAAAAGCAAGTTCGCCCAAGATGCCGGAGAAAAGTGTTGGAAGATCTGTGGATGTAGAAGAACCGTCAAGTCGTAAATTCGTAAGAAACATAGCGATGTGGGGTTCGACCCAGTTCCCAATCTTGGTGATATCTCCGCGCCTTTGGACCCAGGACTGAAAAAACAAATAGAACAGAAACACGGAAGCCTGATTCAGATCGTCCTGGAAGATCCTGTTCATAAAAAAGCCATGGAAAAGAAAGAAAAAAGGAGAAAATTTAGCGAAAAAATAAATCAAACATCATAGCAATGAGTATCCCCGGAGATTTGCGCCTTCTCCCTCTTCCGAATCTATGCTGATTGAAACACCGATAAAATCGAGGATTAAGACCAAATCAACGCTAAATATGTGGATTACCACCAGCTAGGGTTGCCATAGTTGCCACCATTCCCACCTCCATAGCCGGAATTTCCACTGCTGTAGCCTCCAAAACTACCTCCATAGCCTCCAGGGCCACCGAAACTGGTGTTTGGAGGGCCACCGAATCCGCCCCCAGACCCGCTTAATCCTCCAGAACCTCCGCCATACCTTCTGAAGTCCTTGGCTCCAGACTGGCCACCTCTACCTCGGCCGCCACCGTTTCTTCCACCTCTTCCTCCACCCATTCCACCACTCTCCCTAGCGATAGACTCCAAGAACGCAGGAACTTCCTGGTTGGCCTCCTTGAGCAATTCAATGAGCTCCCTGACAACCCCTCGGTTTCCGCGGTTGAAGAAGGCCGTTGAGATACCAACATTTCCAGCACGCCCTGTACGACCAATACGATGAACGTAGTCATCAATGTCTGTGGGTAGATCATAATTAACGACATGTGTAACATTGGGAATATCGAGACCACGTGCAGCAACAGCTGTGGCGACAAGAACAGGACATCTGCCGCTTCTGAACATTTCGAGGGCGCGTTCTCGCTCTCGCTGCGTACGATCACCATGGATGGATGTTGCCGGGAAATTTTGATTTAGCAAGAACTCTGAGAGATTGTCGGCCATTCTCTTCGTTTCGACGAAAATTAGGGTGAGGCCTCCTTGGTGGGCCTGAAGAATATCAAGGAGCACGGATCGTTTATCTTGATCCTCAACATATTCCACCTTCTGGGTGATATTCTCGGAAGTAGAACCGACCCGTCCAACTGAGAGGAAGATGTAGTCTTTGAGGAAATCTCTTGCCAGCATTTGAATGTCGCGAGGAAAGGTGGCAGAAAACATGAGTGTTTGTCTGTTGTGAACACCTGGCATGTCTTCCCCCTCCACGATACGACGGATTTGAGGTTCGAAACCCATGTCTAGCATTCGATCGGCTTCATCAAGAATGAGATACTTAATATTAGCCAGCGAAATTTTGCCTCGCTCAATGAGATCGACAAGACGCCCAGGGGTAGCAACCAAGAGGTCACAGCCGCGCTCGATTAGACGCAATTGAGATACAATATCTGCCCCTCCGTAGACAACACACGGCCTGACCCAGGACCTGTACGCGAACTTACGAGCTTCGTCGTAGATTTGAGATACCAATTCACGTGTAGGTGCAAGGATAAGAGATGTAGGATGAGCCTTCCTACGGCCGAATCCTTGGTTTTGTCCAGCAGGTAAAGCAGAGGGGCCTTGTTTGAAAGCCTGAGACAGGATTGGAAACAAAAATCCTCCAGTTTTTCCGGAGCCTATGACATGTCAGTATATATTGCAAGGGCAGTAGCAAATGTGAAAGGTAACCTACCTGTCTGGGCACAGGCCATCAAATCTCTGCCGTTGGCGACAATAGGAATACTGTACTTCTGCACTGGCGTCGGTTGTTTATAGTGAGCAAGCTCAATGTTTGTGAGAAGATGAGGATCCAATGGGGGAGACGTAAAAGCTATGACAGCCTCAGGAACATCTGTGCCAGATGCCTCGACCGGAATATCATCGTACTTCTCAAAGTTGATTCCCGTGGTTTGCTTGGAAGGATCGTTTGCTGTTCCGAAAAGCTCTCGTTCCAAACGAGGATTTGGCGGCCCGGGAACATGCTTCCCATCGCGCCAAGTACCTTCGCCGGGGGCGGCCCTACCGTACCCTCCTCCACTATAGCCCTGAGTTTCCACAGAACGCTGTGAGCGTGGTCCGGGAGTCTCCCAGTCGTTGGAGCCTGGAGTAAAGGCTGGTGCAGTAGCCCACCCATTCGGTTGACGTTGAATGTGACTGTAATGTGAAAGTCAGATCATGCCACAACAGGCAGAGTATCAGTTTTTTCCCACTCACCTTTCCGCTGGGGTGGGAGCAGAAGCCCACCGAGAGTTTCCCATGGAACTATTCGCAGCATTTATTGGAGGAGCTGCGTGCTGAGTGGCTGCAGCTGGGGCTGAGGCGTGTTGTGCCTGCATCTTGGCTCTGAGATGGGGCGGGATGTAAGCAGCCCTTTGACCGGAGGAGTTGTTGGGAGCTCCACCAGCATGAACTGACTCGTTCAGACCAAGGTTATTCATTCTCGCTGTAAGTTCAGCCATGATTGATTTTATTGTATTGTAGGAATAGGAGTGGCGTTTGTTGAAGGGTAAGTGTGGTATTAAGTAGTAAGTGTCCGTATGTCAGATGTCAAACGTAAGAAAGAACCGTAGTCTGGTTGCAAACAAGAAGTCTATCGCAGCCCGACAGTCCAAGAAACAAAATCGAAGAACGAGAGACCAGCTTCTGTGGAGCCTTTGTTTTCAAGCTTCAAGATAAAAGAATATTTCTGATCCCGAGGAAAAGAAAGTGAGGTAACTGAGATGGAAAATGGGGAAGACTTTCTTGTCAGTCTTATATAGCGTTGAAACCGACCTGTGAAGAGTCCGTTGGATGGCAAAAATGGCCGTTGAGGAGATTTTTCGTAGCGGAGAAAATTAATATCAAAGAGCTTGTGGGTTGCTTTTGCAAGCGGAAAGCTGTGAGAAGAAGGGAGAAAGAGGAGGAAGACCACCCTTAACTAGAACCTGTACGGGAAGAAAAAAAAAAGACAACGCCCCTTTGGTTTGAGTTGCCCTAACTGATCTTGGCTTGGCTGGCTGACTTAAAAGCGTGTGCCACCTGATCTTGTTGCCAGGCCGCCCACCACACCAGTCGCCAGACGGCTATGGGACACGCACGATTGGACGGCCAGCAGACACTCGAACTAACTACCGGTACTTGCATGTACATGTGATTATGAGTGTAGATAAAACATTTTCATACGTACTGAGGTACTGTATGTATGTATTAGTCTGGCTATATACTACTGTCTTTACATACCTATGCACTCTACATCAGACTTCTGAGAGGTAGTCTGTCAAGTATAGTCTGGTTGGCACAACACCCCTCCGAAGGATGTCAAGTACTATGTATGTATTTAGTGTGGTTGGAAGTAACTAACCCCTCATTGCACCCTAGTCACGTGATTGAAACTTAAATCTGTGGCAATGGGCTTGGAATAAAAATAATCAAATTAATAAGCAGCTTTGACGGCCAAAAGAAATGGACTCTAGCAAAAGCTATTTGGAGGTGTCCGACATGTGCAGACTCATGCATGTCAATAATGATGGAGGTTGGGACCAAATGGTAAACTCCTACTTACCTGCGGACTCTCCAGGTAAGATTGGTCTGAGAGTTGCGAAGTTGGAAATGCTAAGTACTTTACAATCTCGGGCGCCAGACACCTCAGTCCTGCCGCGTTCTCGCCCAGTGAGTATACGGAGTATACGTGAGACATCTTCTCGTCCAGGTATCGCTGGTGGATAGTGTGAAAAACAATGAAAAGAGATCGTTGCGGATAAATTTGGAGGTTAACAGCTATCGTAGCGCTAAAACAATAAAGAGAGATCTTAAACGTGAGTTTCAAGCATTATCGGGGGACAAAGGAGTGTTTAAAAATGCAACTGTCGCCGCATCTTAATCCGTTACTCGGGGGAAACTCATACTTTGTGGTTAAGAGCCCAGCCCGTTGTGCTAACCAGACTAAGGCCAGCCCTCAATTGAGATTGATTTACACCATAGCAGCCTTGACTAGCTACCAAATGGAATGCCAAAAGCATGGACCACACATGATGTGTAAGTGGAACATGCAATGGAAAGAATACAGAGTACAAATAAGCCTCAATTTAATGGGACGCTATTTCTGCAAACAAAAGCCCGGGTTAAAAGAGACTTGAGATAAAACATTCATTATACTCTCACAGAAACGTGTCTTCTTGGTGGATGCATTTGCACAAGGCCCCTAAAGCTTCATCTATCGAGCATGTTGCTTGCTGAATCCATTCAGCATGCATCAAGACAGGTAATTTTTTAAGAGCTCTACCACTGAGACTCCTTTTGGCACATTCTTTCGCAATGTCCCAAAGCTTGGAAGAGGATGCACCAGGTTGTGAGTATAACATCAAAGAAGCCTCCGACCACGGTGGTATTGAAACCTGAAGTAAAATGGAGTTAGAAACGAAGGAAATGAAGAGTCGGTTCTAGGCTCTAAGAATACTGAATCAATAATTTGACAACGTATCAACTCATTGAGGGAAGAGCGGAGAATTGCGTAGCAGGTCTCTGCCCCTGGACAACCTATATATTGTTTGATATCCGCACGATCGAGAAAAGCAAGGTCCTGAGACGCAGTCAGTGGTGAAGAATATGGCCATGGTATACTGAGAGATACCATTGTATTAGCAAGATTGGTGGTTGTCAGCACGATGACCTGTGCTCCAGCCTTCAGTATTAGAAGGCCATCTAGGAGTAAAAGGAGCGCATCCCCTACATTTTTCCTATACCGTAGTTTGTCCAATGCTGTTAACAGGGCATTGACAACCTATTATTGTTAGCAAGTGTGGAGGACAAATTCTTTAGACAGATTACCCTGAGCGAGTCAATGGGCTCATTTCCGGACATGACTTCCCGCGCTGACGCAAGACTTTCTACCTCGTCTTAAGCAGATTATAACATTAGCATAGTACGGTTTGAACGGAGGTCGACAATATCCACCAATTAAAACGAAAACAAAGAGATCTTCGTCCTCCAACATCGTCGATATGTTATCAAACAACCTTCCTACTAGTTTCCCTGATTCAGAAAACCATTTAGAGCAAAGTGTATGAGCATTAATCTCAACAAGCCGTGTGCGGGAGAACCGGGATGATAGTCTGATTGAAAGCTTCTGTGCAAGTGCGTGACTGTTACAACCCCCAGCATTGAGTCAACAGGACATCTCAATTTGGCCAGTACACCGTACCATAAGCTTGTCTTTCCACTACCTATGAGCAGTTATGTATCAATATAATCCAATAATAGTCCTTCCAAAAAAAACTCACCTGGTGGACCATGTAAGAGGATAAGTCTAGATTTTATTAGCCAATGGTGGAATTTTGGTGGAGTCTCAGTGGATGTACATACCTATTGAAGCTGATGCATTTAGAATTGACCTGCTTATCGGCAAAGAACACTACAGGAGCATAGTCAGATCAAAAGTCCTTGATAACGAAAATAAGTATGCCCACTTATTGTAGTGATGAAGTGGAGCAATTTCGTCTTGACATCTGGATAATAATAGAGACTGGAAATTTAGCACTTTCCCCAGAAGGGCGTTCGGGAAGTTATACTAATCCCAGGAGCCGTCAAGCTGGTCGGCGGGCAGCTCCAGGATCCTAGCAGCAGGTTGCTCATCCACATCATCAGTGTGTAAATAGGACACGATTGAACCAGTTCCTGTTCGAATCTTGTATGTGTGAATTTGTAGCTCCACATTCGCTAGAGCTAGTAGCTCCTCATTCGACCCTACTGCTTCAACCACATAGATGGCTTCGACGGAACGACAAAGTAGTTCTGGAGGAGAACTCGATTTTGCAACTAGGAGCCAATCAACATCAGCTTCATGACCCTCTGTGACAGAATGTTATACATACTATATTCGGTCATGTCCTGGCCAATTTGCAGCGATGTGAAATTGTCCGACAGCCAATGCCGAATACAACGAGTGACAGAGTCTGGACGCACATTTGAGACAGGTACAAGTCGTACCTCTATGTGCAGGGTTATTCTTCGATTTTGCGTGCCTGGACCTGCCTGCATCAACGCTGGTGGCGTGGGAGAAGCTGCAGCTGATCCCATTTGACCAGTATCAATGAGTTGAGATGACTGAGGATATCGAACGATATGTATGGCGTTGCTGCATGTAGGGTACTTGGTAGACAGGGTATGCAACACAGGTAGTACGAAGTACGGTAGGCCCCTAGTCTGGTTGGCACAACACCCCTCCGTAGGAGAACATGCAGTACGTTAATTAGATTTTTAATTAATGCAATGCAGAACGCAGGGCCCGATAGGCTTCTTCCACTACGTCAACTACTGTTGGGCATCCGCTCTTGGCGCAGCTCGATCTGATGACATGAGGAAAACAAGATAACGCCACCCAGAGCCTGGAATCCAGGGCTTCCTGTTCAACGTGAAGAGCGTGTCCATAATCGTACTCCACTACTCACTCTGTTGTGCTTCATGGCCTGAGCCCAAGATGGATCAACTACATTACTACTACCTGACTGTACAGGATGAAGGCGACGACTTCACAAATCCCAGAAACAGTAAGCAATAGCGCATTCCGTTCAATGTGAGTGTCTATGGATACTAACCTGCTTTACAGATCAGAAGGACCTATATACTCAGTTAGTGATATCGGGGTCCTTGGGCCTCAGCGCGTTTCTTACATTTGCTGTTTTGCGACCACGATGGAGCAGTCTGTATGCCGCAAGAAAAAAGCAGAGAGCCACCGCATCGTCATTACCCGACCTACCCGATACCTTGTTTGGCTGGATGCCCGTGCTATATAGAATTTCTGAGAAGGAAGTCCTTACTGCTGCAGGTCTAGACGCATGGGTGGTATGTTCTATTCTCCAGTAACTTTTGGTTAATGTGCACTGCTGATTGCAATATAGTTCTTGCAATTCTTCAAAATGGCCATCAAATTTCTAGCGATAGCAGCTGTTCTTTCCGCCTCAGTTTTGATGCCCATACACTCTCATTTCAGTGACGATGACGAAGCTGCGAAACCTAAAGAGTTGGCACAAGATCCACTGTCTCTGCAAGTGATGATAGTTGCTCCATTAGTGAAAGTACCACATGGGAAAGGCAGCAATGAGTACTTATGGGCACATCTCATCTTTGTGTATCTTTTCTCAGGACTTTCGTTCTTCTTCCTGTATGCATATACATTGAGAGTCATTCGGGTACGGCAAGATTACCTCGGGCATCAATGTACCATCACCGATAGGACAATTCGTCTCTCGGCAATACCACGTGGAATGAGGTCAGAACAGGCGATCAAGAATCATGTGGAGGGCATGGGGATTGGGTCCGTCGATTCTGTGACAATCTGTCGGGACTGGAAAATTATAGATGATTTGATGGAACAGAGGGATACTCTAGTAAGGAAGCTGGAGGAGGCGTGGACGGTATATTTGTCGCGGAAAAGAATACAGAGAAGTATAGAAACACTGCCTATTGCGCAACCAGATCCCCTTTCACCTCAAATTGGCACTGGAACAGATGAGGATCCGCTGTTGAATAGCCACGGACGCCACCGCTACAATAAGAAACGACCCCAGATCACAGTTCGGCATTTCTCATTTCAATACTGTTTTCCGAAGTTAAGCAGCAAGAAAATGGATGCCATCGACTATTACACAATTAAACTTGAAGCTCTTGATGCGAAAATCGAAGAGGCAAGAACGCAAGATTTCAGAGCCTTACCGCTTGCATTCGTTACTCTTAATTCTGTTGCTGCTGCTGTAAGTGTTAAATTTTATACTATAATTTCTCTGTTGAAGTCCGCCGCTAAACCATAGCAAGCAAATGGCCGTTCAAGCAGTCTTAGATCCCAAGCCGGCGAAATTTGTGGCTCGCCCAGCGCCTGCTCCGTCAAATATCATATGGCGGAACACTTATATGCCACGCTACAAGAGGATGCTGAGGTCATGGTCAATCAGCATCTTTATATTTATCTTATCGGTGTTTTGGTTAATACCTGTTGGTATACTTGCAGGGTTGCTCAATATCAGAAGTATACATAAAGTGTGGCCTCAGCTAGCAGACCTCTTAGAGCGCAGCGCGCTTGCAAATTCTCTGGTGTCGAACTTTTTGCCAACTGTCATTCTGACCTTGCTCAACGTTGCAGTTCCGTACCTTTACGATTGTAATTACCCCTTCACTTTTATTTGGTTGACAGCAACTAATGCAATTTTTAGACCTTTCCAACTTACAAGGCATGATATCTCAAGCAGATGTTGAGCTTTCCGTCATTAGCAAAAACTTCTTTTTTACCTTTTTCAACCTATTCTTTGCTTTCTCAGTCTTGTAAGTACTTAGCACTTTTGGTTGATCTATGGGCCGACATCTTAATTAACCCGAATATAGTGGCACTGCCTCGAATATGTACAGTGTTTTAAAGGAGTCACTCAAGGATACTACCCGCATCGCCTACCTTTTAGCACAGTCACTACAAGGACTCGCACCATTCTACATCAACTTGATTGTATTGCAAGGCATAGGCATGTTCCCGTTTCGATTATTAGACTTTGGTACAGTTGCATTATATCCAGTTACATTAGCAGGTGCCAAAACGCCGAGAGGTAAGTTCTAAGCTTTTGTTATACTTACCCTGAAATTAAATGGCTGACCAATAGGTATATAGATTTCGCTAAGCTCCACCAACCTTCCCTATTCTCATATGGATTCTATCTTCCGCAGCCAATCTTGATCTTGATTCTTTGTATCGTCTACAGTGTTCTTCCGTCTGGTACATTGGTCCTCGCATTTGGGCTCGTATACTTTCTTATCGGCTATTTCGTTCACAAATATCAACTTCTCTACGCCATGGATCACCCGCAACACTCCACAGGGCAGGCATGGTCAATGATTACATATCGTTTGCTGATTGGAATTGTTTTGTTTCAATCCGCTATGGCGGGGTGGCTGGCCTTAAGATTAGCCTTTGTTCGTGCGCTCTTGATAGTGCCGCTGATAGCATTTACATTGTGGTTTGCGTGGTTTTATAGAAAGACATTCAGCAGCCTGAACAGGTACATTGCGTTAAGGGCGATTGCAGACGACACAGGCGGAGCTGGGGCTAGAAGTCCCCGAGATCCCGAAAGCGCAGTTACAGAGATGACGGTGGACGAGCATAGGGAGCAAGGCCACGAGTTTATCAATCCGAATCTAGTCGTACCACTTAACGATGTTTGGGTAAAGAAGATTGCAAGAGGTTACTCGCCACGGGAAAGTGGTAGTACGGAGTGAACGTTTTAACTTACACGAACTTCTTTGGATACATTTGAAGCGCTTTTTGAGTTCTGATACTTTGATGTTTCAGAAAAGGGGATACCTCGTATTCCTTTCGTTTCTCAGTTTGTCACTATAGGTTATGGTGCTGTAATATTAGCGTGTACATTACACAGCATTTTCTAACATCTAGCATAAATCCAACGAGCTTTTGTCAAGTTTCCTTCATCACAGCATTGTTGATAAAGTACATCTTAAGAACATAATAATAATCTCCATATGCTGGCCAGTATGAGCTACTCAGAGATTCCATTATTGCAAAAAAAAACTTTTCATCGCGGTCGCCTTCTATATATAACTCAGTCGAACCTCCTCCTGGAGGCTTCTCCAGTCCAACCAAATGTCTCGCCCACAGTAGAAAACCGGTCCTTAACACCGTCAACAACCATTTTGGCCATCCCTGGCTTGCCCCTTTTACTCTTTCCCTGTGGCCTGTTTCCAGCAACTGCTTCCTGTAGCTCGCTGGTACTAGGGAGGACATTCTCTCCAGCCGTAAGGGATACAAACAGCGCGAATGGAATAAGCCAGACTATATACATCGGCTGGTTAGTGAGGCGTACGTTCTGTCTGGAAAATGACTACCAGCATACCACAAAGTCCAAAGAAAGCGCTGATTTCGCTAAACTTGGCTATTTTGTTCGTATAATATGGGTCTGAGCTGGAGTAACCATGCATTGGGCTTCCTCTCCCATATCCTCGGGCGGCTTCCTTTGCTATTTCACGTTGCAAAAGGACTTCTGGTGGGGTAGAGAAATGACGGAACCAGAGGAGGTGGTTAGCCACCACTGACACTGTGGCCATCTTCAGCAATTTGCATAAACTATGGATCATAGGGACGCACAGCAACTAGCGATAAAAATACCGTCACTGAGTTTCACCACCGGGAATCTCCGAAGATTGAGCATATACACCACATGACAGGCCGCCGAAAATAAGGTCAGAAGGACTGGGAAGCCATCAAAAACAATCAAGAGAAAGTGGATGGCAATTATTATTTGTATTAGGCGGGTGAGAATTTTCTTCGACAATACCGTATGCTCCTCGACCAGTTCAGAGAGGTAGTATAACCCAGAAGCTGAGCATGGACATTAGCACTACGACAGAGCAACATCGATGGGGCCGGGGGGGCAGGGAAACACTACCAATCGCGAGAGTCAAGAAGCAGAAGCCGATAATGATTCCTAAATAACCGACTATCGGAAGAATCCACATTGTAGGATGTGCGGTTGTGGGGGCTTGAGATTCGTCTAAGTATAGAACGTCTGTTCCTGGAGGTGTAAAGCATGGTTTCACGTGGCATGAAGTCAGATGACGCTTATCGATAAGGAAATAAATATAGCTGCTGCCCAAACAAGAGTTCGAAGAACCAAACGTAACCGAAGTGCACAGAACAATATCTTATATACAGTGCTAACGATCAAGCGGGCTTGTGATGTCTCTGGAGTAAGAGGAGTATCAGCTGAAGAAAAACACCTATCAACCCAATCGCTCCACCCTGTTGAGCTTTCGTGCGGTTTTGATTTGACTTCGAGTGTTTTGCTAGATCGAATAACATCATTAGTATGCGTCTGGGCATTCCATTCCATCCAGGAATGCGAGAGTATACTGACCCCTCTAACTGGTAAGCTCATAGCATGCCTCCTTCCTCTGTACGTTCCCATGTCCCTTAGTCTCTTGATATCTTCTTGGATCTTCCTCCGCAAGTCACTCTCTATATGCATATCAGTGAGCTGCAAGTTCACCGCCGTCGTTTTCGAAGTAGACAGATCTCCTATTAGCGCTCTATCGTGGATAGCCAGCTTCGCGCAGAGTCTAGCTGCGACGTTGGGCCCTACCCCATAGAAGCCCGTTAGAGCTTTCTATAGACGTGCGCATATTAGTACGAGCCGCTGAGGGGTGGAGTGCCGCTGGTACCTTGACGAGGACCCCTTCGGGAATGTTGATTCCGCCGATGAAGACCCTACAAGTCGTGTCAGTACATAAGAGGCTGTGAGCGCATGTATCTGGATGCGCGGGGGCTCACATTGCTATGAGGACATGGGGTCAATCCTATTCTGTGGTGTCTAGGACAGAATTGGAGCCTTCGGAAGACCGGTACCACGGGAACGGATTCAAGAACTTACATCCGCTGCTTAGTAATGCCAGGAGCCCGAGCTCGTAGAGAAAGTGAACATACCTTGGATATGCTTGTTAAGACTACGTGTATAATAATTATTGCTGTCTTTTGGGCTGTGGCTCACCGAGCTTAAAGTAATGCCCATATGAACTCTCTCCGGGATCCGTTTGCAATACGGTCCAAGCCCGCCCTCGCTATTCTTATCCAAAAGGCCGCTTCTGCAAGGACTGAAGCTATTGAAGCAGCATCTAAAATCGAGATTCCAACGTTCGAAACGATCGCAGAAAATACGCAGGCGAAACTCGAATCACTTGCCGAGTCAATGGCTTTTTCAGTCCCCCGGAACGTACCCTCTTTCACAAACCCGAACAGAGAGCGAGAGGACCGGATATGGAGTGCTGTGACTGGAAAGGTGCATTCTCCCAAATCATCAGGTGGGAGCATAGGAATTGGGAATATTACTGGAGCTGCCGGCGGCTTCTTCAAAGACAGAGAGTTGCCGATGTATAAAGATAAGCCATACTATTATACGGGTTCCTACCGACGAAAGAAGATATGGCAACGTAAAGCCTTTTGGGGGGTTTTACTTATTTTCGTTATTGGTTTATATTGGTTCGGGACATTCTCTGGGGAGCAGCAGGATAGAACCAAAAAGATACCTTTCTTCAAGGGCGGGAAGTGGCAGTGGAAGTCTGGCGAAGTAATCAATTGGAACGAACGACGGGAAAAAGTGAAAGAAGCTTTCGTGCTGAGTTGGGATGGTTATGAGAAGCATGCTTGGGGTACGCACTCCATTTGAACTTATTCCACACTTTCTGCGCCCAAACTCACAGCTTATATACACTCTAGGCTACGACGTATGGCACCCAGTTAGCAAAACTAAGATGCAAATGGCCCCAGAGGGCCTTGGGTGGATCATCATTGATGCACTTGACACAATGATGCTCATGAACCTGACGACACAGCTGTCACATGCTCGACAATGGGTTTCCCAATCACTCAATTGGGAGCAGGATCAAGATGTGAACACCTTTGAGACAACGATTCGGATGATGGGAGGACTCCTCTCTGCGCATTACCTTCAGAAGGAGTTGAATATTCTAGCTGAAGATGATAACAATGACCTCTATGTAGAAAAGGCCACGGATTTGGCTGAGAGATTACTTGGGGCATTTAACACGAAATCCGGCGTGCCATATGCCTCTGTGAACTTGAAAACCACTGCTGGAATCCCTTCACATGCAGATGATGGCGCTTCTTCCACGGCGGAGGCGGCAACGTTGCAGCTGGAGATGAAATATCTGGCGAAACTTACGGGTGAGCTAGATTATTGGAGGAAGGCAGAAATGGCCATCCAGGCCATTGACAATAATGGTGCGAAAGACGGATTAGTCCCAATTTTCGTCTACGCTACAACTGGCGAATTTCGAGGGAAGGAAATCAGACTGGGCTCCAGAGGTGACAGCTACTATGGTATGTTCTTGTCGTTCATTATACTCCACACAGAGCTAACGTCTTTTAACTAAGAGTATCTACTCAAGCAATATCTCCAAACGAATGGCCAAGAATCCGTTTACCTGGACATGTATAACGAAGCCATGACCGGAGTGAAAACTCACCTATGGAAACATTCACTTCCTTCCCACCTTTCTTTTATTGCAGAGTTACCCAACGGAGTTAGTGGGCCCGTATCCCCGAAGATGGATCACCTAGTCTGCTTCTTGAGTGGCAATCTGGCTCTGGGGGCTACTCAGGGAAAGACAGTTGCTGAAGCCCGCAAGGAGGAAGGTGGTAGGAAATGGAGCAAGAGGCAAGAAGACGATCTTCACCTCGCCCGGGAACTCATTAGAACCTGCTACGAGATGTACAACATTACGGCCACTGGGCTTGCCCCAGAAATTGCTTTCTTTAACATGAAAGGAGACAAGAGTCCTGGCACGCTCCAAGATCCGAAGGACGATATCATCATCAAACCCAGAGATGCCCATAACCTTCAGAGACCAGAAACAGTCGAAAGTTTGTTCATCATGTGGCGATTGACCAAGGACGAAATGTACCGAGAGTGGGGTTGGAAGATCTTCGAGTCCTTTATGGAGCATACGGCTGTGGAGGATGGCTTTACCAGCTTGGACGATGTGACCAAGGTCCCTGCACCCCAAAGGGACAACATGGAAAGTTTCTGGCTGGTGAGTGTCCAAGTTATTAGAACCACGTGACGCATACTAATTGCGCTCCAGGCGGAGACATTGAAATACCTTTACTTGCTATTCAGCCCTGATGACCTTTTGCCATTAGACAAAGTCGTCTTCAACACTGAGGCGCATCCATTCCCTAAGATTGATATCCCTCCAATTTTCAAAGGAAAGGTTGGATGGGAGAGGCTCCCAAGGGACAAAGATAGTGCCGTATCTAAGACGGAGCAGAGCTGAAGCGCTGGCTGATATATGCTGCACCGAACATACATGCTACTGAATGTATTGAAAGCCTTTTATTGTTATGTCTCTATGAAAGGCTTGTGCCAACCAGACTAATTGTTTTGTACATTAATTACCTTATAATTTAATCACACATGCCATAATCTAATCTCCGTCCTTTTCTTAATCATGAATGTCAATGAAATCGCAATATGATATGACTCCGCGTCTTGAAAAGACGCTATTTTGCCGCCGCTTTATCAACGTTGCTGTATATTTCCTGGCTAAAAATTTGAACCCCACCTTCTGCATTCCACTGCAATTCTTCGAGATCTCAGCGTCAAATCCGACAACTTCCGTGGAAGCTACTCTGGGTAAGGTGAGTATATTTTCAACACATCTCCAATATGCCCTCCAGCGGCCTGCACTATCGAAAACACACCCGTGTTGCTCTGTGACATTGGGCATAGTGTAGTCTGGTTGGCACGGCATAGTGTCTCTCCACTGCTTGAGTCATTGGAACTAAGATTTAACATCGCCCAATTACCCGTAGAGCCTCCTTGAGCACATATTCACAGCCAAACTGTTAATCCATGGATCCAAACGGCGAGCCTTTGTCGATGAAGTACGACAAGTTCGGTAACTACCTTGAGGGAGCCGGCTCTGACGACGAATCACCTCCAGGATCTCCAGCCGACGATTTTGATGATGAATTGAACGACAAGCCAGAGCTGAAATCCGCATTAAAACAGCCCTCAAAAGTCATTGAAGTTGTCGTTCCAAAGCCACATCTTCCACCTCAACCTGACCCAGAAACGGTGGACTTCTCTACATTAACCCCGCTCTCACCAGAAATCATCTCACGACAGGCCACTATCAACATTGGAACCATCGGGCATGTTGCGCATGGGAAGTCAACAGTGGTGAAAGCCATTTCCGGAGTACAGACTGTCAGATTTAAGAATGAGTTGGAGAGAAACATCACAATCAAGTTGGGTTACGCAAATGCGAAGGTGTATAAGTGTAATAACCCAGAATGCCCAAGGCCTGGGAATTACAGGAGCTATAAGAGTGACAAGGAGGTCGACCCGGAGTGCGAGAGGGAAGGATGCGGTGGAAAGTATCAACTATTGCGCCATGTCTCGTAGGTTACGGATGTTTCAAATACGCTCAACTTGTAAATCTGACATATCCTAGTTTCGTAGACTGCCCAGGGCACGACATTCTCATGAGTACCATGTTGTCTGGTGCCGCAGTCATGGACGCAGCTCTCCTTTTGATTGCCGGAAACGAAACCTGCCCTCAGCCACAGACCTCCGAACATCTTGCAGCTATCGAAATCATGAAGCTTAAGCACATTGTCATCCTTCAGAACAAAGTCGACCTGATGCGTGAGAACTCTGCTGAAGAACATTACCAGTCTATTTTGAGGTTTATTCGCGGTACTGTCGCGGACGGATCCCCCATCATCCCAATTTCTGCACAGCTGAAATACAACATCGACGCTGTCAATATGCATCTGGTCCATAAGATCCCAGTGCCGTTGAGAGATTTCACTGCTCGACCCCATATGATTGTCATCCGCTCGTTTGACGTCAACAAGCCTGGTGCAGAGATTGATGACCTTAAGGGTGGTGTTGCTGGTGGATCCATATTGACTGGCGTCTTGAAGCTGGGAGATGAGATTGAGATTCGACCTGGTATTGTGTCAAGGGACGATGAGGGGCGAATCAAGTGCAGACCAATCGTCAGCAGAGTCGTTTCCTTGTTTGCTGAGAACAATGACCTCAAATTCGCTGTCCCTGGTGGTTTGATTGGTAAGGACACTACATGATGCTCTTTTATTTCAGTATTCATGCTTACCTGATATTTAGGTGTTGGTACTCGTGTCGACCCAACTCTCTGCAGAGCTGATCGTCTCGTCGGCTTTGTCCTTGGTCACAAGGGACATCTTCCAAATATCTATACTGATCTGGAAGTGAACTACTTCCTTCTCCGAAGACTTCTCGGTGTTAAGACAGCAGACGGCAAGCAGGCTAAGGTCGCTAAGCTCGCCAAGGACGAAGTGCTGATGGTCAATATTGGGTCCACGGCCACTGGTGCAAAGGTGATAAACGTCAAGGCTGACGCAGCCAAGCTACAATTGACAAGCCCAGCATGTACCCAGGATGGAGAAAAGATTGCTTTGTCTAGGAGGATTGAAAAGCACTGGCGGTTGATTGGATGGGCTACTATCGTGCGATCAGGGGCACATCCCATTATGGAGGAGGCTCATTAAAAGTCGGGTTCGTTTTACTTCGTGTGGGAGATATGGTTAGACATCTGGTCAAATTCACCGCATTTAATACATATTTCTTTCCTTTGTCGCATGGGGTTATGATACATGTCTTTTCTTTTCCTGGGCCTCTTTCTCGGCTTCTCAGTAGCTAGCGGACCTAAAAAGTAATGTGCTATTGAATTTGCTCATGGGATATAGTGATGTCGTCACGTGACGGTGAATTATAGAGGCTCAATTGTTACTGACAGTATGGAGTCTGGTTGTATACAGTGAGATATGTATATGCTTGCTGAATAAGAGCTAGTCCCGTAACAATTGCGCTGCCCAGGGAGCTTGGGGTGCAAGTGACGACGAACGGTACCATATTTGCGGCTCCTACTATTCCTTCCTTTCTCCAGCAACCCAGATACCACCAGCTTTTCGCCTTCATCTAGTTGTTTCTGTTTCAATACTATGGTAAAGCTTCAGTCTCGTCTCGCCCAAGATGGGGGGGCATGCAGCTTGGAAGGGTTCCATGCTGATCACAACAAACTGAATTGAATATTAGACTTCTATCGGTACAGGCTATGATTTGGCCAACTCAGTATTCAGCCCCGATGGAAGGAACTTCCAGGTGCCTTCCCTGTTTCCCAGAGATCCAGTTTCCTGTTGCGTTGCCCCACTATACCCCGCCATAGCCATCCTTAGCCAACACAACCATGTACAAGATTCTCCAAGTTGCTACGATGCACTGAAAGGTGGGAGCTTTCCTATTGATATCGATGTATAGGTTGAATATGCGGCCAAGGCTGTCGAGAATGGAGGAACAGCAATCGGCTTGAGGTGTCAGGACGGTGTAGTCCTAGCCGTGGAGAAGCTCGTCATGTCGAAATTATTGGTCGAGTCGTCGAATAAACGGATATCTACGGTTGATAGGCATATTGGCATTGTATGGAAACCCCCTTGCCACTCCTAATCTTCACCCGTGCGATCCCACAATACTGACCACACACTTCTCCAACCAGGCATTCTCCGGCCTTATCCCAGATGGCCGAGCTTTCGTAAACCGCGCCCGAGACCAAGCAGCACAATGGAGAAGGAACTACCAGTCCCCGATGCCAATATCGAGCATCGCAGACGACATGGGCGGATTAGCACAGGCTTATACACTCTACTCCTCCGTAAGGCCATTCGGTATCACGGCTATTATTGGCGGTGTCGACGAGGATGGCAAACCGGGATTGTACATGATTGAGCCTAGTGGACTCTATTGGGTATATTCCTCCTACAAACTCTACTCTACAGCGTCTCTGCTTCTTTTCCCTAGGTTAACTCTCTGGTAGGGATACTACGGTGCTGCCACTGGAAAGGGCCGACAAGCCGCCAAAGCCGAAATTGAAAAACTCGATCTTGCAAATATCACCATCAGGGAAGCAGTCAAGCATGCGGCTAGGATAATCCATTCAGCTCATGAGGATTCTAAAGATAAGGAGTTCCAGATTGAGATGACCTGGGTGGGCAAGGAGGAAACTGGCGGGAGACATCAGGCGGTGCCGAAGGAGCTGCAAGAGGAGGCGGAGAGGTTGGCTAAGAAGGCGTTGGAGGGGGAAGATGATGAGGAGGATGAGGAGAAGGAAAAGATGGAGGAATAGAGAAAATGGGCCGTTTACATGCATATGCACGAGTGGGATTTGTGCTGTTAGGTGGGATGGAGCAGATAACAGGCATATATAAAGACTTGCTTGATGTGAAAGAAATGACATGATTTGAGAATGTCTTCCGATCCTTTGCTTCAAACTAGTAATTCCATCAACCCTCTGCTGCGTCAGGGTAATCTTCATTCGAGGATACTTGAGCCTTTATATTCAAATAGACATGGTAAGCTATACGAGAAACCGAACGAACGCAATAAGTAAAAGAAGATGCTGCCCACTTATCTACAAACGAAATATGCTCAAGTACCAATAGTAACTATCGGAAAAGGCTACTTATATATCCTCATCCTTCAGAAATGTTTTTGCATTTACAATTACTGAAAAACCTCATATGCATAATCCACAACGAATATCCTAAAGCCATAGTCTCCATACTTTATAATCCATAATTCATCAAGGACAAGAAAATTCAATCTTTACAGCCAGCAAGTGGAACAAATATGTAAAAGAAAACATATCAAAGGAAGTTTGCAACCCTAGAATAGTATATCGAGCACGGACTCTCCTCATCATCCATCCCATATATATCGTCCTCGGTCGTCACCCAAGGCTGCCCAGGAGCAGCTGGACACACTACCTTCTGGAACATATCCATTGACTGCATCTGTTGCTGCTGGTGGGGTAGATTCGGCATTGGCTGGCCCCCCGACCAAGAGGCCTCATCATCACTCATGAGATCATCCCCCCTAAAAGACGCATCCATCATCAACTGGTTAGAAATCATCTGTTCCTCTTCCTGGGCGCGAGTCCGGCGGAGCTTCTCGGCTTCTTGGGCAAGGTTATGTTGTTCTAGGAGGATCATTTGGAGGGTGTGGTCGTCTTGAATGGAGGAGACAGTGGAGCCGGTTGGGGAGGGAGGGTATTGGGTTTGGGTTTGGGTTTGGATTTGGGTTTGTTGGTGGTGGAGGCGATGGTGGTAATGGTATTGTTCTTCCATAAGGGAGAGTTGGCGGTGGTAGTCTTTGAGGGCAGCTTCAGGGTTTAGAGAGGTGGTTAGGAGGTGTTGAATATAGGTAGGGGCTGGAGTAGATGGGGAGGTAGTGGGGGTGGGCTCTGTGGGAACGGGAGCGGGAGAGGGAGAGATTGGGTGGTAGTGGTGGTAGTGTTGGGATATGGAGATGTTTGCGCCGGGAGTGGCTACGACAGCTGGAGCTGGAGCCGGGGCTGGGGCAGGGGCTGCGGCTGCGGCTGCCAGCCGTGGAGGTTGTTGTTGCTGTTGTTGCTGCTGTTGTTGCTGTTGCTGCTGTTGCTGCTGTTGTTGTGCCTGTACCTGGCTCTCAGACAACCACATGTTCTTTGATAGCAACGCAGCGAGCTGCTCGTCTTCTGCTAGGAGTTGCCTCTGGAGTTGCCGTTCTTGCATCATGTGCTCAGCTGTTCGTCGAGTGAATCCACACTGTGTGGGAGTGAGTATATATCCAAAACAGCTTTGACGGTGAGGGGTGTGCATCCATTACCTGTGAACACCAGCTCGCCTCCCCCATCCCGCTATCCATCGAGATGACGTCGTCAACGGTTCCACAGTTCAGACACTGGACTTGTATGAAGGACACCATATTTGCTCGAGCTAGAAGGCTTTTTCGTTGAGAGAAAGAAAATGTAGGCTGATATCCTGCGCGATGCCTGCTGGAAGTGAGATGAGAGAACGATATGGACAATAGGATATACCGCTATTATACTGCTCTGCTAAAACTATGCTATGGAAGGTGTAGAGTAGGAAAGCTCAAGAGGAATAGTAGCGAAGAGGAGGAGGAAGAAGAAGAAGAAGAAGAAGAAGAGGAAGCCAGAAGGAAAGGGACTGTCGTTAGCTGGCTCAAGGTGTTTCTTTTGCGATGCTCAAGCTCGTATGCAATATGTGAGAGCCAGCATACATCAGAGATGCCAAACTCGGTAGTCGTCGGCCACTCTGCAGCACAAAAAGCGGCAAGCAGCGCGCACTTCACAGAAACAGTGGAGGTGTAATATAAAGGTAGATACCACTAAATAATGAAGAATAAACATCTAGCCACAGAAGCAAAGAGGCGTTCGGATATTTGGGAGGAGAGTGCATGGCACGGTATGGTGGATGATGCCACTGTACATAATAGTCCCCATAAGCCCATGCAGCATTGTCCCTGACTGGCCCAGGCCCTAAGGACAATGCCAGTCAAGGTGTGACGTGTATGCACAAGGAGGCACGGGTCGAGGGGAGCAAACTTATGAAGGAGGGGCGGGGTATATGGGGCAGTTTAGCGGGGGCAAACAACACCTCAGCTCAACAAAGTGGCGCGCGGGATATACACCGCGTGATTGGGCCGTGGCGGGGGCTTTGCTGGAACAGTAAAAGCCAAGTCAGAGCTAAAAGCAAGCGGTGCGTTTGTTAGGAGGCCATTGTAGGACAAACAGGTCAGTTGTAAATATGTATGAAGAGGGGGCGGGTGGGTGGAGTAGTGGGGTGAGATTCAGGCGCGGAATCGGCCACCATCGGATGATGGAATCGCGGACCTTATTGTAATCTCCGGGCCCAACTTGAGATGCTGCTTAGCTATGTGTCTTGATACAACCAACTCGATCATCGTTCAGACAGGACATTCTGCAAGCTCCATAACTCGAGTACGGTCAGCGGTCAGTCGATCTCAGGAGCATGGCGAATGCGGTGCGGCAGTAAGAACATTTTTGAGCCCTGCACGTAGCACGTTGAGCTATGCTCAACGGCGTATTCCATACAAGAAAACGTGCATGCACAAGATCGTTGTATATGTTTTGTTTGCTTACACTCATCAAAGAGCCGAGAAAATAAATCTTGTCATTATTAACACACTAACCATTTATCGGATCTTACAGACAAGCCAAAGGAAACCAATAGCACAAGACAAAAGCAGTGCAACGCTTGCGAGATGTATTCTATGTCAATAGATGTAATTTCTCCAGCCAATGAATCCGCTTAGGCCCCTCTGGCCCCCCCCCCCCACAGATTCCTCTATTCCACAGCCCTAGATGGTGTTCTTGTCGTGGAGCCCACATCACTATCGCTATTCGAACCTGTAGCTCTAGATGTAGTCCCTACATTGCGCCTTGTAGGAATCGTTGAGGAAGCAGAGGAAGCAGAGTAAAAGGACGAAGTTGACCTTCCCGCCCCTGAAATAAGAGCTGACGGAGGATTTGGAATTGACGGCTGAGGAAAAGGAGCATATTGCAAGCCTGTCGAGGAAACCGGGGCCGGGCTTCCACCAACTGGAACAAAGCCCTGGCCCTGGGCAAGTATGCCAGGAGCATCCCGAGAGGGAAAGGGCACTGTAGTTTTCTGTTCAGCCTTCTTCCTCTGTTCGAGTTCCCGTTCCCTCTGCACACGTTCCTCTTCTATTCGCTGGAGTTCCGCCTCTCGAGCTTCCCATCGTTTCCAGGCCGCATGCTCCGCCTCGGTAATTTCAACATTGCTATCTCCCCTTGCTTCTGCGTTACGGAACGCCGCCAGGGCATTGCGAACAAGTCGCGCTTCCTCCCGTACGTCGTAGCCCTCGTTAAAATCATCAAAATCCAAAGAACTCCCGTCTTGCAAAACCTCTAAGGGTATATCTTGTTGCGTCGCCCCCCGTGCGTAGCCAGCTACTCTGCTCATAACAGCATTGCTGGCCCCTTCTAGACCCCGCATCACACTACTTCCAGCCCAGCTAATCCACCCCTCGCGCCTCACCTCCGCCCCCTCATTATATTGCTCAAAAGGATCGGCATACTCCTGCCTAACATCCCCCTTCCATTCTTGCTCCGATGGTCCATCTCTTTTTCCAGTAGGAGCTCGCGGAGAGACCATCTTTAGACCGCCTCCTCGGAAAAAGCATTCTCGATAGGTTTATCCATAAACGAAGCGTGGCCAATGATGATGACAGCAGAGGCCCCACAGAGCCACAGGATGGTAGAGAAAGGGGACGCAAAGAGGCCGAGAATCGCAGTTGCTGCGAAAAGACCAGTGTAAAGCTGAGACGAGGTCACGGTAGTAGAACCTAGACATGCCTTCACGTTAATAAAAACCTCTGGGCCCTAAGGGGGGATGTAAACCCTAGCACGGACCTAGAACCAAATCAGCTCCGCCTAACCTCCCTATACCCCACATTCCTCCCACAGCCATTATTATGACAAACAGCAGAAGCATGTTGGACAACAAGCTGTAGATGCTGAGTAAGACAAAGATGACGGCATAGTTGCTGGAGAAGTAGCTGAGGTTGTAGTTGCACCTGCTCTGAACTTCCCCAAAGTTTGCAGGTTTAGAGACACGCCTGAAGTCGAAGAACTCGCTCAGAGGGCGCATGTTTGCAAAGCGATTGGACAATGGCATTCGGGCATTTTCCTTTGAGCAGATTGTTAGCTTCAACATGTGCTAGGGGGTGAGCTAGGTACAAACAGTGAAGCGGCTAAGATTCAATCGCTCTGTGAGAGCAGCTATGGGTATGTAAATTCCGGACATTATGAATAAGGTGAGGTTTTCGGATTTCGGAGTTGGGGGGGGGGAGAATGGAAGTTAACGTTCAGGAACGGGCTCTGTTATGCGATGCTATTCTATGCACTTGTTTGGTTTCGGTTCGGTTAACAGTTCGTTATATAGTCCCAGCTTGGTACGCTGTACGTGAGGTAAGAGTCACAGATGACGCGGCTGGCGGCTGTATTATGGGCGATGAAGACTTCAAGTACGTGGCCCAAAACAAAATTCAAATCTGCAAGAGGTTTGCTGCCGTCAGAGTACCGCTACATAGACGCTAATCCGCGCAGGGTAAAGGAGCCTGTGATACGGGGGTTTCCCTCAGCCACGAAAATGCATAGAATGGGGGACGGGCCTGAACACGGCACGAGGCTGGATGGAATGACATGCAAGGGGAGAGGGGAGATGGAGATGGTAGAGCAAGTGAGTTGGGGGTGAGTGAGGTGCGCGTGGTAAACAACAAGCTGGGAATCACATGTACAGTCAGTCAGTCAGTCAGTCAGTCAGTCATAAACAAAGTTGCCCCGATAAACTCAGCGTTTAGTTTCTATGCCGTATACACCGCCTCGCATGCAGCTGTGCATGCCTGCAGTCTGAACCGTACTTTTGCGTAGAGAGTACCATCAACCCTACCATCGTCCACTGTTGCTGGCTTCAGGGGAGGATCCGCACGGAGATGTATGTGGAGTGCAAAACTCCCCTACCGCAGCACGACCCATGGCAGGGGAAAACCAGGCTGTAAACAAGCACAACTGCATCAAGGACGTACTCCTAACCCTCCCGATGCCTATGTACTGCATGTACTTACATATGCATATGTGTATGTATGCATGGTTCTACGTTCGTATATCACTGGTATCTTTCTAGAGAGCATAGCTATGCGAAGAAGGGGCGGGGCGCATGGCATCGCCAGACAGCCTCCAGCACGAGTATATCCAGCAGCCACTGGGAACAAGCAGGCCGACTCACTGGGTTTTTCTTTCAAGGCAGGCGTGTTTTGAGCGGGGCCGCTGACACTTGTGGTTGGCAGAAGCCTTTTGCTACTTACCCTCAACTTTCGCCAGTTCCGGCCACGTCTCCCCCCCAAAGCTGCCTGCCCATCACGTTACAGTCACCACCCCCAAAACAATTTCTCCAGCGCTCCCCTCCCCGTCTGAACTCTACGTCTCACCCACCCGGGACACACGCAGAATAACATCGGCATCAATTGGCAGCCTCCACAATGAGGCTCGCAGCAATCTTCTCTGCGGCATTGGTGCTCGGAGGCACTCTTGTCGCTGCTTGGACTAAAGAAGGTATGTCTGGGTTCACTCTCGTGCATCAATTGAGGCAGGATATAGGTGTCTAACATTACTCCTTTCTGACATCTAGACCACGAGATCTTCCGCCTCAAATCCGAAATCGAGCACAACGAAGGCGAAAACGCCACCTTCTACAGTCCGTTCCTTCCCCCCCCTTCCCCAATCCCACCTCCCCACTAACCCCCCACCAGGCTTCCTCGGCACCTCCCCCGACGCCACCGTCGACGACCTCACCAAAGCCTACCGCAAAACTTCTCGCCACCTCCACCCCGACAAATTCCAACCTTCCCTTCCCCCCACTCCCCCCGGCACCCCTCCCAGGAAACTAACCCGCAGCGCAATCGCGCTCCAGAAAAAGCACGCCGAAGAGCGCTACTCCCGCCTCCGCCTCGTATACAACATCCTCAAGGGCCCTGAACGTGAGCGGTACGACCACTTTCTCAAAAACGGGTTTCCGCGGTGGAAGGGGACGGGGTACTATTACGCGCGGTTCAGGCCGGGGCTGGGGAGCGTGCTTGTGGGCCTATTTTTGTTTGTGGGGGGGTGGGCGCATTGGGTGTATCTTTGGCTGAATGCGCGGCAGCAGAGGAAGTTTTTTGAGGGCTTCTTGAGAGAGGCGAGGGTCAGTGCTTGGGGGAATGCGGGGGTGCCGGTGCCGGCGGAGGTGAATAAGAAGGACGAAGCCGCGGCTGCGGTGCCAGCTCCTGACGGGGGTGCGCAGCAAGAAGGCCCGAGGAACCGCAAGGAACGCAGGTTCCAGAAGAAAGCAGCCAAAAAGGATACCTCCGCCGATACCAGCGACGACAACGACAGCGGCGCAGCCACCCCCGCACCGCAAATGATCGGCTCCGCTGGCGCTGGTAGGCGCAAAGTCGTAGCCGGGAACGGAAAAGTCCTGATTGTCAATTCGACTGGGGAGGTGTTCCTCGTGGAGGAGAATGAGGACGGCGAGGAAGTTGAATTGCCTCTGGATATCAAGGAAATCCAGAGCCCGAGCTGGAAGGATACAGCGGTGGTAAGACTGCCAATGTGGGTGTTTAATAAGACCGTTGGGCGGTTCTTGGGGAAGAAAGCGGAGGAGGTGAGTGAGTATGAAGATGTGGAGAAGGAGGAGGCGGAGGAGGAAGAGGATGAGGCGGAGAAGGAGGGTGAGGCTGGGGAGGGTGCGGGGGGCCCAGCGAAGAAGAGGAAGAAGGCTGTGGCGAAGCCGGGAACGCCGGTGAAGGTCGAGAAGAGGGATAGGTTACCGAGGAGGAAGGTGGGGCGGAAGTAGGCGAGGACGGGGAGGAGGAGGGAATGTATCTCTCTTCTCAGTCCTGCTGGCTTGCTGATGTATTTCTGCGTTCATGGTCTTCATTTGGTATGGTACTCACTTGCGGCTGGCATGTGAATGGATAGGTGGAGTGAGATGGAGTGATGTGCTATTCTACTCTCACGATTCGCATTCCGTTTTATACATGTTCATGGCATACATAGCATAGGCATAACACAAAGTACCGCATGACCTCTACATAGAATGAAATCTCAAACCAAAAGTTTCTATTTCCTACTCTCAATATTCACTTATCTCTTCAAGCATTTCGTTTGCCCCGGCGCACATCGCTCATAGCTCATACTCTGATAGAATCGAACGCTGATGAATAGGTATAAAATCGATAAATCAGATATTCACGATCCAATCCGTGCAATACAAATACATCTCCCCCTCTCATACTTCCGCTCAACCTCATCATTTCTTACCCCTCAATCTACAACTTCGCCTTCGGCGGATAAGTCATCATCACCCTCTCATCCTCCTCCAACATCTCCTTTAACTCCCTTCTCAAAATCTTCCCACTCTGACTCTTCGGGATCGACTCCACGAACCTAATGCCGCCCCTAATCCACTTATACTTCGCAACCTTCCCCTCCACATACTTCAACAACTCCTCTTCAATCTCCTTCCCCCTTTGCACCACCTTCCCCAGCACCACGAACGCCCTGGGAACCTCCGTCTCTAACTCAGGCATAAACACACCAAGCACTGCGCAATCGTCAACTTTAGGGTGTGCGGCGAGGACCCCCTCAAGCTCCGCAGGGGCGACTTGGAATCCTTTATACTTGATGAGCTCTTTAACGCGGTCGGTGATGTAGAAGTTCCCTTGGGCATCTATGTGGCCCACGTCCCCAGTTTTGTAGTATCCATCAGGAGTGATGCTGGCGGCGGTGGCGGTGGGGTTGTTGAGGTAGCCCAGCATGACATTGGGACCTTTGAGCCACAGCTCACCTATTTGCCCTGCTTCGAGCTCGATACCGTCTTCGGACATGTACTTCGCATGCATGTCTGGTAAGTTGGGGTGATTAGTCGAAACTCAGCGCATCAAGTGATTCGGGAGGGTGGGACATACTCGGTAACAACTTCCCCACACTGCCAACGTTGTCTTTCCAATCCTCCCACCGCTGCATATGCGTGGTAGGACTCAACTCGGACATCCCATAGCCCTGTTTGACCGGAATTTTGATACGCGTGTATACCGCCTCAGTAAGCTCTCCCGTTAATGGCGCAGCCCCGGAGTTGAGCATACGTATGGATGAGAGATCGTAATTTACTACACAGGGGTGCTTTGCGAGGAGGAGCACGATGGGCGGAACAACGTAGGCGTAGGTTGGTTTCTCCTCCTGGATGGCCTTGCAGAACTTTTCAATATCGAAACGTTCCATTACCACAACGGAGTTGCCGGAGTATAAAGGCAGGTGGATAAGGCCTGTGGGGAGATTAGCATAGAAGGGCATTTGCGAGAGGAGTGGAAGCAGAGGTTGGCCTACAAGTTAATCCGTAGACATGGAAGAATGGTAGGACGCCTAATATCTTGTCCTTTTCCCATGTCAAGTTGCCCTTTGTATCTCCATGATAAACTTGAAGGATATTGGAGACAATGTTCTTATGGCTCAACATAACACCTTTGGGTTTCCCTGTGGTTCCACTTGAGTACACCAAGAACGCTGTATCCTTTTCTGTATTAATCTTTGTCTTTCTCCAGCGCACGGCAGTGGTGAGGTCGAAGATATCTTTCCAGGAATGGCCCCTGTCTGGCCATCCTCCCGCCGGCTTCTCCCCTAGGAATATGATACGTTCCTTGGGGATGCCGGCGTTGGTGGCAGCGTTGAGGACGGTGGGGTACAGGGCCGGAATAGTGCAGATGGCCTTTGCGCCAGAGTCTTTGAGCTGATCGGTGAATTCGTCGACAGTGTACGATGGGTTGGCGGTTGTTAGGACACCGCCGGCCCAGTGGACTCCCCAAACAATAATTGCATATTCAATGTGGTTCGTGCTAGAGGGTGTGTGCAATCAGCATGTGCTCAATTCGTGGGGTACAGGTAGTGCTCACCTGAACATGGCCATGACATCTCCCTTCCTCCATTCCCACCGGCTCTTGAGACCTACGCCGAATCTCTGGGATTGATCTCTGGCCTCACCGAATGTAACCGTGCGTTTTGTTTCTGCGCAGATGAAGGCGGCTGTCCCAACGTCAGCCCTTCATACACGAAATTCATGAGTCAATTCGATGGGGGATCGGACGGTGGTTATCAGGGTATGGCCTGTCCTTGCGGTCAAACACGAAGGAGTATATGTCCTCCTTCGGAATGTCGATAAGGGGGTACGGCGAAGGGTGAGGCATTATGTCGGGGCTGCTTCAACTAGAGAATCAGAAGAATTGAGCGGAGGAGCTTCGAAGAATGCAAAGACACAATTTCAGACGTCAAAGGTAGACGGGACTGGGGGTATACCAACCCGAACCCACACGAAGACCACACAACCTATAAGCTCGCATAGATAGCTGCCGTTCCCCACACTGGCTACAATGTCGCTGAGGTATGTAGTACACTCCATCCACCTGCACTCGATTGCACTCGTCCACCGATCGAGTTATAGTTTTCGGTCACTCGTTTGGTCGGGCCAAAGTTGTCCACCGTCGCATCCATTACCCTAGTTTGCCATTTCCCCAGCTTCTCACGTTGGAGTCATGGGTATGAGGCCGTCCGGCGTGGGGTCGAATGCCATATACACACTTAACGTACCTACATTACTTACGTACCAAGAAGGGGCGCCCATGAACAAAGGAGAGTGACGAGCGGATCCTGTGCTCGCAAGTAACTCAGGTCGCTGTATTGCAGAACTTATGTGGCCCTATTTGACGGGAGGCCGAAGAGGCAGCTTGCTGTACACGTACACAGGCCCGTCAATCCGGAAGGGATGCGCAAAGGCACGACCATAGACTGGTATGTACTTGTCTATGTATACAGACATCGAGTCCGCAATATTCTGTCATATGGAGATTTTGATTAAATTAAATTAAAAGCACAGACGAGACCAGGGCACAGGAGCACGGGGATTTATATTAGAACGGGGATAAAGTGCATTGATACCATGGAGAACAGAAGGATCCCCCAATGTATGAATGTACTGTATGCAACAGACAGGCTGAGTTCTTCATGCAGGCGGCCCGGATCGACATGTCGGACACAACTGGCCAGACAGGCGACTGGTCTCCGCAGCCTCGTACCTGCTTTCTGGATCTCTCTGTTTGCAGCCTGAATGTGCTGGTAGATTCATCTATAACGACCGGCCATACCTATCCCATTCCCTTTCACCTCTAGTATACAATCACTTTCGGCTTACAGATTCCTAGTTGTCTTTGGTAGACTGTTCAATGTTTCAATTCGGACAGTTGAGCAAGAGCATATTGGAATGCACCTAGGCCCAGAAGGCCGATTGATGCGTGAAGAAGGAAAAAAGTACAACATGGGCTGTTCACTTTGAGCAAGAACGTTAGCAGCAGTAAGAGCAAAGGCACGCAATAGTACTGGACTACAGCAGTTTTGGACATTTGAAGAAAATTGGGACCAGGTCTGCAAATTTATCCAGTTCCAAAGGGCAGAGGAAGTTTTAATATAAACTACTAAAACAAAAGTTTCCGCACATAGCACTTTTACACCAAAACTAGACCATTTACAAAAACCATTAAAATTGTATCCCGAATTCGATGATTCTCAACACTGAAGATAGTAGAAGACCATGTTAATAGGTATAACTTTCATACACACTGCAAGCTCATATTATAACTTTAGCATGAGATACAAATTGTTGAATGAGTGTCAAGTCCAAAATATGCCAAGCGCCATACAAATCTGCTCAAGCCGGCAATAGACTGTGTTCAGAGTAAAATATTTACTTCGCAAGCCATGCCTTAGTACTGTGAGGTAAATAAGAGGAAATCCACGAGCTAAGTTCTATATAACCTGTGTTTCATGGAGCAATTACTATAGTTTGGGCATTTTTAGTCATTTGTGGGAATAGGCCAGTTTTGGTGCAAATGTGCCACTGTACGGAAACTTTTTGTAGTTTTATTGGGGTTTCAATGATAGCCTGAGGATGCTTCTGGCACTCTAGTTGCTCCTTCTCAACATCAACAACCATCAACACGCAAGTGCTCAAAGTGCTCAAGTGCTCCAGCCTATCTGCACTGTATACAGCCCATATGGCAAAGATAACCACTGATCCCTCAGCGCAGCTGGCATATGCCCTGCCCTGCCCGCAGCCCCAGATATTAGCCCTACTAAGCAATCTATGCTGGTACCCTGACATCGTCGTTGCAGGGAAGCATGCTACAATTATAAGCTACACCTCCCAACTTTTCACTTCCCTTCCGATTTTTCTTCAATTGATTCTATTCCCTTCTGCCCAATCTCGGGCGTTAGTGACATGTAGCTGCTGGGTTATGCGATAGAATATCGGAGCCATCGCGGTGTTGGGGGCGTGCGCCTCCGACTTACCCTCAACCCATCTCTTTCCGAGACTGCTCGTCTCGCTTTGCACACATTCCCCCACTCTGTAGCTATACCATACGGCCCCCTTCCCACCGCCGGCCATGTCGTACTCCCTCCGCCCCCTCCTCCGCCGCACCATCCACCCTCCCAAAATCTCCAAATCCTCCGCCACGCAAACCCGGCATGCCCGCGTCATCCCCTCACAGATCTTCTCTCCCTCGCGGAGCAGCCGCTTCCTCCAGACAACCTCCACCGATGCGGTGCTGGAGAAATACAAGGTGAAGCTGGAGGAGAAAATGAAGGCGTGAGCATTTACCCCGCCACCACCACCACCATCACAATCACCACATAGAATATGGCTAACACGCACACCCAGCGAAGGCGTCACATCCTACACCGACCTCCGTAAAAAATACACATCCCAAATTGACTCTCTCAGAAACGACCCCACGCTTCCCCCTCTCCCCGCTGAGCTTCTCCCCTCCTCCCCCACTAACCCCTCCCTCATCCGTCACACTCCCATCATCCCCCGCCCCCGCTCCCCCCACGTCACCACCACTCCTCCCCCTGGAGTCAAAACCCTCTCCTCCTACATGGATCTCGCCAAACTCTCCCCCCTTTTGCCCCCGGAAATCGAATATCTCTGGCGGCTTCGCCACTCCAGCACGCCGACCTCCCTCTGCGCCTGCATTCCCACCGCTACCTTCCGTCGGCTTCTCTCCCACGCAAAAGCCCATCCTATGTTCATCCTTCCGCTGCCTCGCCCCGGTGGCGCCATCGAAATGCACTTTCTGCAATGGACTCACCCACATAGGGACGTCGTCACCGTGCTGTTCACCTCCCTCGCGGCATACAAGCTCCACGGGGAGTTCGCGGTCCCTCACACGATGCTTTCGCATCACTTGGAACTCATGGATGAGAAAGGGCTCGTGCTTGCACAGGGGGGCGTGGTGAAGGATAGAGGGGTGAGTGTAGAGGAGGGGAGGTGGCTGGTTATGGCGTTGCAGAAGTTTTATGGGGCGGACCCCGCGGAGGACGAGGGCAGGAGGAGGATTGACTTGTTGGAGCGGTTTACAAGGGGAGGGGAGGAGTTTAGAGTGGAAGATGTTATTGCTGAGGCGGAGAAGTTGAAGTAGATGGCTTGGACGGATGGAGGGAAGAGTTGGCATACCTGGGTGGGAAATGTTAGAGGATATAGATTGTAATATATGATATTCACGACTTGGTTGCCTGGGAAAATAGTCAAGTTACTGTGTGGACATCTCCGGTAATATGTATCCTCAGAGGTTGCATCACCAGCGAAATGATATATATAAAATTATTGACCACTTATCTCGCACATACGGCCTCTATTGTTGCAACTATGAAGAGAACAATTTATACATTCCAAACGCCCCCATTAATGCAACAATATGCATCCCATCCCGCCATCATAGTCACGATTATTACATATGTATCATTACATCGTTACCCTGAACCACATGCTCACCCACTCAGCTTCAAACAAAGCCCGCAAAATTACAAAAATATCTACTCATCTAATCATCAATACACCCCACCCCTTCCACTCCCAAAAAGACCCAATCAACCCCACTACCACCGCCATACCCCATCTCACATAACAACACACAACCCAAACCCATACATCGCCCTCTCCACCTCCTTCTTCACCCTAAACCAATCCTCCCTCCTTTCTGCATACTCATAAACCTCTTCTACCCTAAAAATGCCCCCAAATCTGCTCGTATCCGCAATAATTGCCGCCATCTGCTTGGCATGGCTCGGGTCAATAAGGTATATCTGCGACAGCTCCCTCAGCGCATTAAACGATGGTTGAAGATGTTTTAATTTCAGGGTTGTAATGAATGAGTGGTAGTGATTAATATCTCTACCCACCCAAACCTGAGGTTAATTCTCACTACCAGAGGATGAAAGTGGACTGAGAAGGGGACATACGTAATCAATTTCACTGCACCATCAATCGATATCCTCTGCCTTTTAATATGCTTACACAAACTCGTAAACAGCCTCAACCCAACCTCGTGATTAAACACATCCAAGACATTTTTGTCCGCCAGCCCATTCAGCAACGCCGTATGACTCGCCACTGTCTCCACGATCCTCACTGCGGTTTTGGTAGGCGCAGTATCAAAATCCCTAGGTGCAGCGAATGGCATGCTCATTCTATTTATTTTGTCGTGTTCCGCTTTCTCAGCAATAGCCGGCGGTGAGGAGGATGAGGATGCCGCACCACCACCTTTAAAGACACCGGCGAAGCTCATTGAGAATGGTCGAGGTTTTGTTACCTCCCCGCTACCTGACCCTCCGGCAGCGGAGCCGATAGTGCCAGGGATAGTCATAACCCCGGGGTTAAAATCCGTAGCCTGCTGCGTAGTAGCAAACAGCCAATCAACCTCATTCATTAGCACATCGATCCCCCGATCCAACCCTGCGGCAACCATTTCATCCAGCATCTTCTCAAACCTCTTCTTCTCCTTCACGGCCGGGTTCAAAAAGTCATTTTTGTCCGTCAACTTCATTGCCACGAGCTCCTGTTCGTAGAAGACATCGACCATTTGCTGTATCAAGTCTCCCACATTCACCAGCTCAAGAAACGTTACGAGTGGGGCGACGGCGAGGGTAGTATGCGATACCTCGCGAGGATTATAAGCTGCTAGGTGAGCGAGGGCTTTGTCAAAGCCAGCTTTAATATGTGAAGAACCAAGGACCTGGAGGAGGGTGATGAAAATGGCTTCACATTGCTCTTTTCTTTTTGGAAGTCAGCATACGAATACATCCGGGGAGTTTGTCTTTATCACATGACTCACGCTTCCTCCCCCGTCTGGCCCTCGATTCTTGCAAACTGTCCAGCTCGTTCCAAACTTGCTTTCGCAAGGTGCACCAGTTTTAATGCAATCTCAATGCTGAAAAGTGTCCGTATACCTTCCAGACGGGAGTTCATGATTGCAGCTTTTGCTGCTAATTCTGTGGTTGGGACTGTCGATGTTGTAGGAGTAGATGCTCGGCTGATATCACTTCCGGGCCCTGGAGTGCCCGAGCGTGAAGGAGCCTGATCCTGAACAGTCAAATTTGCTGCTGCCACTTCCAACGACCTGTTAGTCGATGAGCCCGTTTTTATACCGAACGGTGTTAACGGAATCGCCTGTACAGGCATTAAAATCACTTTTTTGAATGTCGACAGAAAATCCCGTTTATCCGCTTCTCGATTTATGCCGCTCATTAGTAGAGAGACTGTCGCAGCGTCCTCCTCTGTAACCTTGTAAGGTTTTGCTCCTCGTCAACAATGCGTGCCCGCGAATGTGATGGTTCAAATAAATACCTTCTCATTCCACTCATCAACCT
Organism: Tirmania nivea; assembly: GCA_015179035.1. Taxonomy (NCBI): domain Eukaryota; kingdom Fungi; phylum Ascomycota; class Pezizomycetes; order Pezizales; family Pezizaceae; genus Tirmania; species Tirmania nivea. The sequence continues at coordinate 1,051,558 of WHUY01000010.1, read as the reverse complement.
CCCCGGTGGCCTTTTTCTTGAAATGATCCAGCTCCTCTTGGAGATATAAGTCCACATGAGGCTCAAACACCCTATCCATGATTTTCCATACATTTTTCCTGAACTGCTCTTCCGTGCCTGATTCCTTTGGCCGTGCTACAGAATTTGAAAATTGCCGTAGTTGTTGAAATAGCCCCCCTACTGCTTGTAGGTACAACTCGCTATCCCTCTCATGTGCTTCGTCAAGGATTGGGGTGACATACTCTCCTATCACATCTTCGGAAACTCGTTCAAGAAAGGGTATCATGACATTAACTGTTTCCGGGAATACCCGATCAATCACATTGGCTTGCTCGTTAATAATGGTCGATAGACGTGTGAAGAACTCGAGCGCCGGTTGTGTCGTAAATTCTCCCAGTGTACCCGTGCTTTCGAATCTAGTCAGCGTGTAACAATCACAGGTCTCAGATGGGTTTAACGTACTCAAAGCAGTCCATTGGATTTCCCAGTCGTTCTCTTTCAAACATGACAGGGTGCTTCTGCACAAACAGCTGGATTGCCGCCTGTCCTCCGTTCAGGTGGATGAGGACTTGCGCATAACGTTTCATTCGACCATCAATGTCTTGCGCCTCATAACCACTTTTATACTCCTGAAATTAGAATCTCGCCTCGTATTATGCTCTTTGCATGCCCAAGGAAATCAACATACCCCTCAAACTCCCTGAGTGCTGCATTCTCAAATATACTAGTCATAGACTCTAAACGATCCAGCCTATCCCTCCAACCCTGACTTGTATCTGCTCTTGCAAAGATCTTGAGCTGTGCCAGCATGATTGCCTGCTCCTCCGGCTCCCTAAACTGCCTGAATAATATCGGGTCGGTGTGCGTCCGAGCCTTCGCCAGGTTGAAGTATAGAGGCCCAAGCATCCCATATATCTTCCCAAACTCATACCGTGCATATCCTCTCGCAGAGACAATATTATCGAAAACCGCCAATATCGACCCCGGCCCCTGTATTGGCGGCGGTGAGGGCTGTGCGAGTGCCGGGGTAGCCATTGATATCAGATTCGGCGAACCCGCTGCCTGGATCGTTATGTCAGGAGGAAGAGCCATTGTATTCCCCCTCTTTTCAAACTCCAGCCTCCTCCTTTCCTCTTCCTGCCGAGCTGCCTTTTGCCTCCTCTCCTCCTCCCCAGCATCGAATATCATCATACTGTCGGGCCGTGGTCTTCCGTCACTCCCCAAGCCGTGTGGGCCAGGTGCACTGGTGGCCCGTTTCTTGTCTATCTCTGCCTTCCGCGCGGTCATAGCCTCTTCATACCGTTGTCTCGCCTCCTCCTCATTCCAAATTCCCATTTCTTTGAGCTTTTCTATCCATCTTGTATCATCGTAAACCATCTCCTTTAATCGCCGAGAACATTTTGCAAAGTTCATGAGATCTGAGACCGGTAGATAATCCAGCAGCTTCTGTATAAGCTCTAACACATAGCTGTCAGCACTTGTTTTCGGATTGACCTAACCTCCGCGGGAGTAATAGATACCGAGTGGTAGTACCGGCTTTCCGGGATGTATCATCGCCGTTGCATGCAGCGGGCCCATGATGTCCCGCCGGATGTGCTGCGGTGGCATAGAAGCTCTCTGCGGCCCTCGACTGAGGGAGGGCGTTGGTCTGGACTTCATCGTTGGACGTTTCGTTCCCCTCAACACGCCTGGGGAAACTTGTGCGAGGAAACGTCAGCTACCAGCGGAGGGTTGACAGCTCCTTTTGCTTTGCTAGGAGAATCAACGGCTCCTGATACTAGCTATAGCTGTCACGGGCTTCAGTCTGGTTGAGCCCCATATGTGCATGCGTTGACGGCAGCGCGCGAATATTAACTTACTTGAGCTTAAGAACGTTAAGAAAAGGTGCACCAAATCAGCCCCGTTCGGAGTACCGACCTCTATGCAGGTACTTCAAGTTGGTAATGCGCCCTATCCAATATCGTTGCAGGAGGTGCAGCTGTAGCACGCACGCGGTTGGTACCCGTCGTTCCCCATATAATTCGATCTACACTACAGTGCTGGAATGATAATGTACGTCAAAAGAGAGCTATATTCCCCGACTGTAGATGCAAGCGTGCGTGCTTACTAACGACACGAAAAAGCAATTACCACCAAAACGAAAATGAAAATGCCTATATGCTCCAGAACCCTATGATATGAAGATATTTCTGTACAGTAGTAGTAGTGCCAACAGAAGCCCTCATCCAAGTTGACAGTCTGCATCCACAATCTTCTTCCCAAACTTTAACGCCAGGCAGCTACTGCCGTCCACAAACGCCACATCGTGCCCTAGCCAAAGTGAAACAATGTTTGCTTTTGCTTCCCTTTTTTCTTCTTCCCGCTGCCAGCTGCTTCAGACTCGGCCCCAGGCTCCGTCGAACCCGCACCATTGCTCTGCGGTGCCATCCAGGGATTCACTGCACCCCTTCCACCACTTACTCCATTCCGTATGACTGGGCCAAAGGTATGCATGGGTGGCTTCGCTGGCAAAGATGGAAACTCCGCAGCGGAGGGGGCTCGTTTCGTGTTATTGATAGAAGATGCGGGGGAGGCATATGGCATTGATACAGGTGAAGTTACGACGGTGCGTACTGGCTGAGCGGACCGGTTTACGGCGGGAGATACCAAAGGAGAACTTGCCGACGTAGAAGTCGCATGGTTGGTGGATGGCTGTGCTGGAGCAGCTAATGGGGATGCTGCAGTCCCCCAGGCTCCTTGCCGTGCGCTCCGTGCAGAAGGTGTGGTAGAGGACTTAATCTTCAGCACGCGAGCACCACCAGCGGATGGGGTGGAGGACCCGCTTCCAGTGAATGGAGGGCAATCTTCTGTCTGCACAAGTAACAGGGAATGTTAAATTAAGCCATCCGAAGCATGAGGAGGGATGCCAAACTAGAGTGTTTATGTACCATGGCCTTCCAGCTATTCCAAGCAGTTAATAACCCAGTTCTCTTATTTTCGTCATCATAAAGATCGGCTAGAGCTCTGATCAAGCTGCCAAGGTAATTTGCGTTTGTATCAAAGAGATTCCAAAACTAGCCACTAGCTTTAGCATAACTCTACAGCATGGTTTCGAGATTCGGTAGTGCGAGGGAAGTATACCGAGTCGCAAGCCTCTCGTGCGGTTTGAACATCAGTTCGATACTCGCTAACATATCTCCTAAACGTGTCAAGCTTCTTCGGATCACCTTTAAGCAGTGCCGAGGCACGCTCGATAACTGCCGCATGACGACTAAATTTTGTAAATTAGGATGATAGCTAGTGAAAAATGGTATAATCCCACACTCACAGTTTCTTGGTATTATCGACGTCCGCTGATGGCCTTATCTGGGGAGTTTGAGATGATTGGGTTGGTAGGGGCGCTGGATAATATTAGCTGGGTCACAAACCAGTTATGCTACCGGAACACTTACAAGCACGCAACTGAGATGGTGGGGCAGGTGAGCTATTGAGCGGTGGAAACTGTGTGGCTCCCAACGGAGGGAATGCCACTGCAGCAGTAGCGGCCACTGGTGGTCGAACTGGTGGAGCAGCAGCCGCAGCTGGAGTCCTGACCGCTGGTATAGCAGCTGTTTGGACCGGTACAGGTCTCGATGCTTGCGTTGGTGTGGGTTGGGCTGCAAAAGCAGGACCGTTTACTTGCGTCAATTGCCCACCAAATGTCCGTGAAGTTGTTGATTGCGAGCTCTGCACCGCTAAGATTCGCTGGTATGCCAGCTCGTCCCTCCGTAATGGCTGTTCTGCTCTTGCCGGAGGAAGCTCAGCGTTTAGGTCTCGATCGCGACCCCGGCCTCGGCCTAGTTCGAATTGAGCAATATCTATTCTTCTGGCATCCTTCTTTGCAGCCTTCGATAAGCCGTGAGGATGAACTTCCAGCTGATGAGCTCTCAGATCCACATCTGATTCAAAAACAATGAATTTTTTTTCAAGGCAATCTTGTTCTGGACACATGAAATGTTGATTCTGGAAGTGCACAACTAAGGCATCGTAGTTGAGATAATATTGCTGGTTCTGAGAATAGTTTTGTCGATCACAAATGAAGCAACGTTCGTGAGCTTCTCTACAGTGGTTGTAGAGTTCATCGCTGCTGTAGAACCTCTCCCGACAGAACCCACACTCTGGATGCCCCTTGAAACCACTCTGATCAGCAGAGCCTGGTGCATCATCGCCATCTCTCTCATGCTTCTTCAGTTGCTGAAGGGTGAACAGGGCATGCTCATGTGTAAAAACTTTCTTATTCCGGGTACACAAACGGCTGTCAGAAATTTGGATTAGAATATACCCATCACAGAATTCTAGGTGAAACTAAATAATACCATAAGACCCTATCATGAGCACTTCTGACGTGGCCATGTAAGTTTCTCCATCCCAGGCATGCGACATCACAGTTTGGTTCCGGACAATTATATCTTAGGAGTAGCACAGTGTCATCGTGAATAGCAACAGTTGCATATTTGATACCCAACTTCGCATCTGTCTTCACAATAGAAGAATCATCGTACTCGTCGTATTTCTTTTCTTCGTCCGGTGCAAAAACCACATTTTCAGACTCCGTCTGGGAGCAAATCCCTCGTTAGCTTGTTTCAATCAAAGTGAAAACAGGTATTTTACTCTACAGTGTGCGCAAGCCTTAACTCCGTAAAGAGCTCGCATTCGGAGGGAGCATATATGGCAGGTTGAGTGGCCACATGGCGCAATTGAGTGGTACACCACGGGGTTGGCGCAAATGAAACACACCGGCTCCTCTGCATCTCCATCCATAGTTTGGCCCTCCTTTGGTGAACTAGAGACGTTCAATTCCTTGAGGGGCATTTGAAGTGCGTCCGAAGGGTCAGGGTCTACGGGTGGTCGTGCATCCCTTCTACCTCTACCTCGCCCCCTCTCACCCGGCCAAATACCCCTCCTTCTGCTTTCTCTACGGACGCCACGTCCTTCTGTGTGCTGGCCCCTCACCCCTCCGCCCCCTCTTGGCCGTGCCTCTCTGTCTTGGGTATTTTGTGATGCTGAATCAGTCGTCACTGAAGCCATGGTAGCCTGGTCTAGCTTCTCTATTCCGATGCAATAAGTCCAGACAGTCGGATATGTAAGGGTACCGAATTCGCAAGAGGTTGTGGCTCCTTTTATTTGTATGTTGTTCTACGGGATGCGTGGAAAGTCGTCAATCGGCCGTGGGGGCCTGTCGAACATTAAATGCTGTGCGACGATGTAGTCTAGCCCTTTGCGAGGGGCTTGTGCCAACCAGACTAGTAGTCTAGTATGAGTAATAAGCATTTCTAGGGCTTAGCGGCCGTCGAAGCGACCACGCGTATGCTAACTCGCCAGACTAATGCTAACTATGCCCCAGATTTAACTACATCCCCCGCATAGGCTGCTTATATATGCAACCAGACTAGCTTATACATACCCGCATGCCGCATGGCGGCATTTTAGAACCACAACTAAAGTACAAACAAATATTGGCCCAATTGAATCCCTAGTCCAAAGAGAGATCTATAAAAGTCAATTCCCGTCATAGAGTATGCCGCAAATTACCCCACTACTCCAATACAGAATGACATTTGAACACAAACTCGCCCATAATGTGCAATCAAAAAAGGGAAGATGTTCATGGTAGTCCCCCATGCAGTCCGCATAGGTCTAATTCTCTAAGGTACTCCCCGTTTCTTCAGTCTTCTTTGGTAACGGGAATATGTGATTTGACAACACTGTTTTGCTTGTATTAACACCTGAGTTGAGTGTCCTCAAAGCTTTCAGGTGCTCACCTTTGTTCATCGTGAACATATGGACTCTAGCGGCTCCGTTGAAAACTCGTTTCATTGATTCATCGCAAATAATAAATCTTTTATCTGTCGGGTCTTGTAGGCCGTTTTCTTTCACATAGGCCCAAATGCTTTTCACACACTCTGGTCGAGAACACTTTCGCAATCGCGTCAGATTGAACTCTTCAGATTGAACTCCTCTGATGTTATCTTAAACTACGTACCTCCGACTTGCCAATGAGCTCACTGAGGGCTTCAGACAGTTGCATGGGCGCCTTTGAGTGTATATTTATTAGCTGTCGATGAGGTCAGGGATGAATCTGATGCTCACATTGAATGGATTGCTCCTATTAATTGTCCTTTTCTTTTTCTCCCGCTCTCCATTCTCATCAGCTGATATGTCAGAGTTAATCTCAGCTTTACTTTTCTTGACAGCTTTCTTCTTGGGCGCCGACTTTTTCTTCTGGGAGGCGGATCCTGATCGAGAGGGCCGCCCAGCATTGAGCTCTTCATGAAGTTTCGCAGCCAGCTTAGCATCTTGATCTAAATTATGTTTCCTCTTGCTCGGTGTCTTCTCCATCTTAATGGCGCCATTGGAGGAAGGCATTGAGAAAGCTGATGAATCCGGACCAGAATGGCCATCATCCGTTGCAGCGGATTCTTCCTTCACTTCCTTTTTCACTGTGTCATCGCTGTCTTTCTCGTGAAGTATCTCATCGAATCTCTCTGTGATTAGGCTCTTGATCTCGGCCTACTGATGGTCAATTACATAATAATCTTCAAGATGCTGGGGTGGTTCGCTAGCAAGTGCTCGTAAACACACCTTTATGGGGTCTAGATCATACCCAGCTTTCTCTTGGATATGTGCCCGGACAGTACGCAACGTTATAGTAGTGAGATCAGAGCCTCTTAGGAAGTCATCGATGATGCGTGTGAACTTGGAGGCTGTCAGTGTACCATAAACCCTGATACGTGTGGAATCTTCAATTCAAAATATAAGACAATTATGCAAACTTACGGCTTCCCTTTGCTCTGAGTTTACTTTGAGAGAAACAACTGTTAGCACAAATACTAGACACTGAATGGAACACTCCATAAATCATTAACGAACCTGTAGTCATATTTCTTGTACGAGATCCTTGTGGGTACAAGGAAGTCTTGTAAAATCGAAACCAATAGTTTTGCGCAGATTTGGTATGAGAGGGTATTTGGGAGAAGAACTGGTATGAAAATAGCAAACGAGATACTGTAAAAAAGGAACGACCCCGGAACAGTTTGAGCTGAGAGGCCAAGTTTGCTCAGGCTGGAGCTGATGCGGGAGAGTCTGGGTAAAAGTGGTAGTTAGAGCTAGATGTAAAGCGTATACATGCAGGCTACAAGCTCTCGGGATGCACGCGAGGATACAGATGTCGAACTGTACACTTGCAGACTTGGCCGACGTCTGCGTCTCTGGCATACACTATTGGTTTTGAGGCTGAGGAATTTGTGATATTCTTCTAGTCTGGTATTCTTCGTTCTCAGTCATGTACTAGTTAGTAAACCACACTATAAATTATACAGCAATGGAACCTCAATATATGCAAATCCTCTGAGGATTGAGGTATATTTGGGGCTATCCAATGACAAGGCCAGGATGCTTAGTTATGCAGAGGCCGCGAGAATGGAAATATGGTGATGAATATGAATATTCTGTTGTAATAGTAATAAATACCTTGTCTGCAGTTATAACGAGCGTGAAGGTCAGAAGAAACGAGCACTAAAAGTTGACGACCTGCGGTCTCCAGTCCCGTGACAGGCACTTATGCCAAGCAATGAAGGGTGGCAGCCAGAAGTTTGGACTGTCTTTTGAACTCTTGGCATACACCAACCAATACATAGAGTGAACATTTTCCACAATCCATCGAGCTGCAGCATTCACAAAAGGGTTAACTGCTTCACGCCGGGATCGCACGGCAATAATATCAAACATGGCTCCCCAATATCTTGACACCGAAGATAACTTTGATGAAGAGGAAATCGACTTTTCCGGTGAGCCCCACAACAACGTTGATAGCCCCGCACCATGAGTCGAGCGGACGTTGGTACTGACCTACCGCTACTAGACCTTAGGGAGCAATACGAAGTGCGACTGGAGGAAGGTCTTGATGCCTTCGTAGTTGTTGATGGATTGCCCTGTGTCACAGAGGCATTAAGGCCTAAACTGGTCAAATTCTTACTCAAGAAGTTGACCGAGGTCGGGAGGACCAATGCAGATGCTATTTTCATGCCCTTGAATGATGAAACCAAGAAGACAGAAGGGTTAGTGGCCACATTCTTTCCCGTCATCAATAGTCACTCATTCGCTGTAGCTATGCTTTTGTGGAATACGAGACCCCAGAGCAAGCCTTGGCTGCCTGCAAAAAACTCAACGGAATTGCTTTGGACAGAAGTCACACAATCTACATCAATAAGCTCACAGATATTGAACGTTTTGGGCGGGAAGGCCGCATCGATGAAACCTATCACGCTCCTGAGGTTGAGCCATTCGTTGAACAAGAACACCTTCGCTCATGGCTCGGTGACCCAAACTGCCGTGACCAGTTCTGCCTCTACCGTGGTGATATGGTTGGAGTCTTCTGGAACAAGAAGAAGGATCAGCCAGAGGCTGTTGTCGATCGTAGCCACTGGACAGAGTCATTCGTACAGTGGTCCCCACTAGGTACTTTCCTCACCTCGATTCACCAGTTGGGAGTGCAACTATGGGGCGGCCCTTCCTGGAAGCGTATTATGCGTTTTTACCACCCATATGTCAACTTGATCGACTTCTCTCCGGACGAGAAGTACCTGGTCACTTGGTCAAACAAGCCGATTTCAGTAGTTGAGGGTAATCCCACCCTTGGGCCAGAGGAGGAGGGCAAGCAGTTCTTGATATGGGACACCAAGACCGGTACATTACTTCGGTCATTTGCTGCAATCGAGACCCCTGATTCTCTGCCAGAAGAACAGAAGGGAGATAAGGCTGCTCCAGTCAAAAGGAAAATTCACTGGCCAATCTTCAAGTGGTCCGCAGATTCCAAGTATGTCGCCAGAGTCAGGCCTGGGCAGTCTATCGATGTCTATGAAACCCCTGCAATGGGCCTTCTAGACAAGAAAGCTATCCGGATCGATGGTGTTGTTGATTTCGAGTGGGCACCGGCGATCCCTATAGCTGGAGGAAAGAAAACCCCAGAACAAATGCTCTGTTACTGGACTCCGGAGATGGGCAATCAAACTGCCAGAGTATCCCTGATGAATATCCCCTCAAAGTCTATCGCCCGTCAACGAAACTTAGTCAATGTTATCGACGCCAGGTTGCATTGGCAAAATGAGGGTAAATATCTTTGTGTGAAAGTCGATCGTCATGCTAAGACCAACAAAAAAGCGACTTCTACCAATCTTGAGTTTTTCCGTATCGCCGAGAAGGATATTCCAGTTGAGGTTGTGGAAATCAAGGAAATGGTTGTCAATTTTGCATGGGAACCAAAAGGAGACCGGTTCGTCCTGATCACAGCTGGAGAGCCTGTGGCAGGCGCGGCAGTCCAAACTCCTAAGACGTCTGTATCATTCTACTGTCCCGAGAAAATCAAGAGTGGTGTCGGTAAATTCCGCTTGATCCGCACTTATGAAAAGAGGAACAGCAATGCTATCTACTGGTCGCCTAAGGGGCGGTTCGTCGTTGTTGCTACTGTCCACTCCCAACAAGGAGCCGATTTAGAATTTTACGACTTTGATTTCGAAGGAGAGAGAAAGCAATCAGAGAAAGATCTCACCGCCAACCTGCAGCTCATGGGAACGGCCGATCATTATGGTGTTACAGATGTTGACTGGGATCCTACTGGGCGTTATGTTGTGTCGAGTGTCAGCATGTGGAAACACATGGTAAACAATAGATTATATATGGTGGCTCAAGAACAGATGCTAATGTTTTTATAGATGGAAAACGGTTATCATATTTGGGATTTCAAGGGGACATCGCTGCTCGAAGAGCATGTCGATCGCTTTAAGCAATTCCTCTGGCGACCACGCCCCCCTACAATGCTCTCTAAGGAAGAGCAGAAGGAAATTCGTAAAAAGCTTCGGGAATACAGCAAGATCTTCGATGAAGAAGATCTGTATGAAGCCGAGTCTGCGAATAAGGAGGTCATCGACAAGAGGAAGAGGCAGCTTGACGAATGGTTGGCATGGCGGGAGAAGGTTGAGAAGCAATTGCGAGAAGAGAGGGCAGCGATGGGACTTTCAGAAGATACTAGGGAGGAGACCTGGGCTGGGGAGGAACGTGATACTGTTATCGAGGAAATCAGGGAAGAGGTTATTTCGGAACATGAGGAGGAGGTGGTGTAGGCGATGTACTCCGCGAACTTGCAGGCGATCACATGTGGATAAGATAAAGTCTGATACGACGCTAGTACTTGCTCTAGCGCGGAGGTAGATTCCCTTGTAGAGAAATGTAGACGGGTCCCGTAAAGGAGTGCCGACACTCCAGGTATCCAGTACGAGAGGAGCCAACACGATGATGTTACGAAATCAATGGATGAACATTCAGTTCCACCCTTTGAGCCACGATCTTAATGTCAAAAGCCCATGACCCGGCCTTTGCTTTCGATCGCTGCTCAATAGCATCATCTGCAGTTTCTACCGGCCGGGAGCATACACGGATACCAACATTGTGAGGGTAAGCACAACCTAGGGTCCGAAGTGCCATTGCCCCCAAAATATCACCTGCGACCAGCCCCCGGAGCAGCATTCGATGTAAGTACTGGTAGTGGGCGGTGTCGACCGTTCATTCGCCCATTCGCCAGCACCGGAAAATGAAATATGGCATAGCACCCGTCCTCACATCTATTACGTTATATTTATGTATGCTTCCGAAGGGCAGCCACCGTTGGCAAGGGAAGCAAGAGCAGGTCCCTACGAAATTAGAAAATTCTTCGATTGTTCGGCGACCTAAACTCAGTCCCCGGTGACAACCGTTCTCTCGACTGGCAGGCAACATTCAGGCGTGTTGTACCCTGGCCCCCCGAAAGCGAACCCCTGCTGCACAAGAAGGTTTCCGAACACCGCTACTTGCTCCAGAGGACGAGATTCACACGCCTTATATGCTCGCCGTAGTGGGCCAAGTAAAGCTAGGACGATCTTGCAATTTAGAAGCGGTCAGGGCTCACATTTGTCAGAGAAGGTGTAAAGGGAGCTCCCGTAAACGTCGATGGGGAGCTGCGAGCGGGTAGCAAGCTATTTGGCAGTGCGGCTGGTGCTTCGATGTTCCAATGTTCACACCCATCAGAGGGACATATATAAGCTCCAGCCCTGCCTGCTAATAAGGAATTCACACATTGACGAATTCCATTCATTTTTCCCTTATACTCCCAGTCTTCGATAGCCACCCGAAACCCTGTTCCGGCTGCCCTCCCACCATTCGTTCTTGAGCCATTCACATAAATATACAGCATTTATCCATCCAGAGAGTTCGCAATACGCGCACTCCTCGCTTCAGCGCTGTAGACCTCGTACGTGAGCAAAGTTAGGACCTCATATCACCCTCACAATGCCTGCTGCGCCTAACGGTACGAATGATGGAGAGCTTTACGGAGTGGTATGTGCTTTGCAATTGCGCCCAACCATACCTACGATGCAGACTGACCTATTTTGCTCTAGGTTAGCCATGGTGTGTCTATTCTAGAAGTCTTTGCTTAGTCTTTTGTATACTTACACAACTAGCATAGGACGAGGGGGAGCTGGAAATATAGGTGAAGATGTTGCTGAACCAGGCAACGAGGAACTCCCACCTCTCACTAGTCCTGTTTACACAAATGGTAAGGTACTCTACGTCCGATGTTGACTCGATCCATGTTAACGGAGATAAAAGGTCATAGCGGAACGGGAAATATGGCGTTGAACGATCCAAAGCATCCAGAGTATGCCCGCGCAGCCCAGGGTGTCGAGCTCTCCACACCCCACTCTTCCAGCACAGATTTTCATAGCCGTGGTAGTGCATGTAATGTGTGTAGTGCATGCAATGTGTGTCATCTGGATGAAGAGGAGGCCATGATTGCTAAGCTCAGGGAGCAAGAGAAGAGCACCAAAACAAGGCCTCCTCCGGTGGACCATAGCAAGATCGATTACCGGGGTTGGGCGGACAAAGGCAAGGATCTATTATTTGGGAGGAGTAAGAACAATCGCTGAACGCAGCCGCTGGAGATGCGTTAATTCAGTTCACCCTCAGGTCACATAAGAAAGGGCTACGGGATCCTTGATCGAGGTTGACCAAAATCCTCTTCTCTTTTCTTTTCACTAGACACGGAAGCAACTTGACTCACAGATTAACGAAGTGAAAGAGAGCTCCAAAAGATTGCGATGGGTTAGCTGATGATTTGTGGCGACATCGGGATTTTCTGGTTTTTTTAGGTTCATTGCTTTTAGTATCCCTGTTGCACAGTTTTTATGTTTTGTTTTTTGTTTTTTTTTGCCGCATTTGCATTCTTGGGTCAGTTGGCGATATCCCTATTTTTTTCAAGATCGAAATATCAATTTAGACGACCTTTGACGTTAACCACATTACCTAGCTCGTACTTAGTAACGAATGGCATGGGGCCCGACTACATATACTTAAGTACTTCAAGTATTCACTGTAGTCTACGAGCGGCTTGTGCCAACCAGACTATATTCACTGTATCACATCACTAGCGCCTACCAAAATATCGCATCAACCTTATATCCACAGTTCCCCATATCCCTTGGCCACTGGCAGCAAAATATGAGAGCCCGGAGAGGGCATGCATGGAGGCGGCACAATTGGGATTATGGGCGAATTTGCATAACCTCCCCAGGATGACGTAGGGGACCAACGGAGCAAGTAGCCAGGACCTTTGGCAGGTGTGTCATGGTATCCCCGCCCCTTACAGCAACATGCACTAAATATGAGCACATGAAATTCAAGCGTTCTCACGATTGCTGAACCGCTAGGCAATGCTCACGGTTCTGGCTGGCCACAAACTGAGGGAATTCTCCCTATTTGCAGGAGCAGATGGCAACAATTGGAATCAAGACATATGCACCTTGCGTCCTCATAGAATGCATGGCGTATGGGCCGTTTCACTGCAGACAGCCAACGGCGAGTAATTATTGAACATGATGTTTTGAGACCTTGGGCCTTCAATACATGAGTAAGAACTGCGAATTTCCCAATGTGTGGATCGACAGAATCCTGAGATTATGAATATGAGAAATTTATGCACAGAGTCCTAAACGGATCGTGACACACCATGTTGAGGTTGAAATATCACCATGTTAATGTCTAACTAACTACCTTGCAATTGGCCATGGTCCTGGAGTATCAATTCTCACACCTCGAAGCCGATGAATTTCATGAGTTTTTCTACCTAGCCGTTCGTGTTCTGCTACACGATGATGATACTAGCATCTAGCCCAGCCCTCCTGGATATCGATATAATCTAAACGACCCAAACAACCTAAATAACTTTAACATCCCACGGGTCCATGCAATGATTAACGCATCAGGAGACTTTACCCATGTATGGGCTCACAAATTTGCATACCAGGTACATCTCCAGATCCAACCTAAATGACATTTGAAATGTTTCCACTGTCCAAGATGTTGGGCCTCGGGATTCCTCCACCCCGGGTCCTGCCTGCAGTTACCCACAAACCTTTGTTTCAAAAAAAAAAAAAAAAAAAAAAAAATTTCCCCGGAAATGGCTAGAACTTTAATTAGCACCAAGATCTCCAATGAAACGGCTCGCGGGTGAATGTTCCAACCACTACCTCGAGTTCAACCAACAGCCAGGAAATCAACCACTGCATGCACACAACGTGGCCATGTCTTTCTAATTTTCTGGTTTGCTAAATGTCAGATCATTTATTTCTTTTAACTCACCACGAAGCCCTGTGCGGAGAAACAAACAACGGATAATATTCCGAGGCAATCTCGGAGGAGGGTTGTCTCGTTCTCAGAATGTCAACCTTGATTGCTTCAAGAGGTGTAGGTTGTTGCAACCAGGCGGCCTAGTTTTGTTGGCACAACACCCTTGGAACAACTAATCAAGCCATAGTATCGGTACTTCAAACGACTGCATGAGTGAGAATATATATTTCGCCAGCTCTGCTGTGGTATTGGATAAAGCCTGCTTTCCTGCAGCAATAAATTGGCGATCATATGTATTTTTTCCTATTAACAGAAAGAAATTACTTACTAAGTAGGTAATAATGTATGTCTGCACCACTAGCATGAGCGCTGCACTGCTGTGAGAGGTATGCATATATGTGAAGGCGCGAATCAAACTGTCGGGTATTGAAAAGAGACGCATGCACATACAGCATATAAATTATTTATCCGTTTTCGAGTTTACTTATTGGGATGTCATGCCGGTAAGGTGAATGCTTAGTTTGAGCAGCCACATGTATATGCATGTATAGTATACGTAGTCAGACAACAATTCTATATGCGTAATCTCTGAGGCCTTTTTCTTTTGGAAAGCAGGAACCTCGTTAGTCTGGGTTGCACTAGAGGTCGTTGCGCCAACCAGACTAGGTTGTACTACCCTCGCAGAGCGCAACCAGACTAGAACCTTGTTCAGGAGCGCGTATCCCGTTCGTTTATTTTTTCTTTTGGCTTAAGGTCAAACGTTTTCGCAAAGTGGCGCTTTTAGTGGCGCTTTCCATTGATCAACAAGATTGCAATGATGAAGAACTTTACTTGATATGTGTACAGACAACATGATCGTTAGTTCGGATAGTTATGAAGCTGTTCTCCATAACCAAAAGTAACGTATACTTGGCCTTAGTCTGGTTGGCACAACGACCTCTGAAGGAGACTTGGCCTTTAAAACTTGTTATAGTTAGCCAGACAATGAGCTTCATAATTCTGGCGTACAACTCCGTGACATAAGTCTTCATACAGGGATCGCTTGTTGGCCGGGGGCACATTGTCTTGTGCAGCCACGGCGACCCGCATTGAGAGAAATCGCCTTTTTTTTTTTTTAAAAAAAAAAAAAAAAAAATCTCGCGGTATACTGTAGCTCTTGCCTTGCATTCTTGAAGAAGACGAATTCAGCGACCCTTACTATACCTGTGCACAATTGGGTCTGACGAGAGCACTCTTCGGTGCATAACGGCTGACGGCTGGCCTTATCAGTTATTGTTGGGAGCAGTTGCTTTCAGTTGATGGAAAACAAGGTTTTCATGTTTCCTTATTCTGTGATTGAATGACGGACAGTGCGCGTGCCAACCAGACTATAACGGGCAGGGCGGAGCCCTGCAGTGCAGGTTGCGGAACAAAACGTTTTGAGTCAAAAGAGCAGTTAGTTGGTATTAATGGGGACTACCTCTTTATCCCGCGTAGATTGATAATCTGAGGCAGAGACTGGCAGACTCAGCGTACATTTGGCGTGTTCATGCCGACTTCACGACGTCTAGAACTTCATGTACCATCAACAGGTAGGTAGGTACAGGTAGGTAAGTACAGGTAGGCCCCGGCACAACACTCTAGTATGATTCCCTTTGCGAATTGCCACTTGGCTAACGTCATGTCATGTTCAATCCCAACCAGAACTCAAGTTCATGCATGTTTGCAATGAGAGACTAATGGGAGTCACGGTCTCGTGGAAAAAAAATTCCTGTCGATATTTGAGATCCTACCCTTGGTGTACTCTGATCATGCAGCTCACGCAAAAGCACCCATTCGACCCTTAGTCTAAAGGAGAGTACGCACATGTTAGCTACATAATATATATCTGGCACGTCTGTAACTAGAAATATTTCAGAGAAAGAAGCGTGGAACGTGCTAAGTACACCTGCATTGGCCTGCTGGCGTGCTAACGCATGGCAATGATCAGAGTGTTTGCGTAGGTACATGTACCGGTGGCTGTTGCCTGTTTATCAATCAATTCGATAAGCCCTCCAGGACAGGCGGGACATAAGCAGCCGGCCCGCTCTTGAAGCTTGTTCCATTTATTAAGGAGTCGTTCTCAGCGACCATTTGTTGACCATGTTTGGGGGCAGAATTGGGCTGCAACGTCAGGTCAAAGCCCGAGCAGGGTAAGGGCAGCCACAAAAGGTTAAGGCAAGTTCCATGAGAGGCCGAATTGTGGACTAGACTGATCGTGCGCGCAGAGCCATCACACGCCTTCGAAACGTACTATACATACAGCCAGTGGCGTTCTCATTTCGCGGTACCTAAGTATACCTCCAATTGTGCAGTTCAAAGGATTTGACACTTTATCAGCTGCGGCCTATGTCGTGCAGTTGTCTAGATCTTCGATGCAAGTGTTTTTGTACAAGTAGATTGTCTTGTAGGATGCCTTTGAGATTGGCAGAAGCGCCTCGTTTAGACTACGGTAGGTATCTTTCTCGAATTTCCGAGATTCAGATGAAAGGCCTGGGGTTATGTTCGAGGTAGTCGATATGAACTCGAATTAGAGCAGAATGGGGGGAATATAGACTCGGATGGTATACCTGCTGTATGCATTGTTCGCAAAATGTCAGCCCCGGTTCCTCAATATCAGGATCTGGGGTCAGGCCGTAAGGGCCACCACCATCTAGGTAGCCCACCCCCAACGATGTTATACCCACTATCTATATCCATGGTCGTAGATTCTATTCCTCAAACAGCCTTGCAGGCAATCCGTGGTGCCAATTCTGTCTTCCCTGACCCTTGTTTACCGTCTGCCAGAGTGTATACTTTGCTCGATTCGAACTTGTACCCCAGCCCATTTTCCCTCCACATGCCACTCCGTGACGGGCCAGGGCTGGGAATAGATTAGTGGTTCAATGCGACGCAGCTGCCCTTGGCCATTCTTAACTTTAACTTCGGTGTATTCCCCCTTTGACTTCGGATATATGCAATGTAATACACCCCACCCCAACGTATACAACTGTTCTCGTACCACCAGCTCCGTCCATTGCTCAGGGCCCCAAATCTCCATATATCCTTCGTCGAGCCTTTCGCTTCGAGCATCGCTGTCATTGCCCTCTTTATAATTGTGTTGCTTCGTTCTTCCTTAGCTTTCCCCTGGCCCAGCCATCCAAGTTACGGTACAAAAAAATTAGTCTCGTTCTCTCGAGTCATCCCTTATCACCCCTCCCACCCCCACCGCATACTGCATTCGATCGTTTACACGAGTCTTATGCGCTGTTCATAGCGCATCCATCATCGTACCTCGGAGACGCATTCTTCCAGTGGTCCTTTGCTCCTGGACCTGGCCGCCACTAGCGAACTTATCTCACAGCATAGCTTCACTGTGCCTCTGTGTGTGTGCTACTGTGGGTTACCAGCCCCAGCTCCGGGAGTCACCAGATCAGCAGTAATTGAAAGGTGTGAGGTGCCAGGGAGCCTGAAAAATAGACTAAAGACATTAGAAAAAGGGAGTGTTTCCGACCAGCAAGCAGGATTATCTCACCCACACGGGGCTCTACTTCAGCGGAAGTATATAAGGTGCCAACAGTCTCTGGACGAATTGGTTTACATAGCGGAAGCGAAGGGCTAGCTGCGCTGTTGTCGGGACTGAGCAACCATTAGACGCTATTCGGGACGATCCATTCAGATCTAAACGTAGGGTCCAAACAATCCTCCCATTCCGAATTCGTTTGCTGGAATTTTTTTGGTGCAAGACCGGACATCATACAACAATGTACTTGACACACCCGCACACGCATCCATCTCATCAGGGCCATGTCGACTCGAGGCATCATAGCATTCCTCCTAGTCTCGGGGGAATTCCTCCATCCTTACCATTAACACGTAACCTCTCCACTGGATCATCACCATCGCATCCGAATCCAGTGCCTCCGACTGCTCTCATTCCCCAAGGGCCACATATGCCTGCCCCACCCTCGCAGTCATATCGGATGGATGGCCGAATATACAGTCTCGAGGTGAACCAGCAGCCGATACGGGCACGAATGTGTGGATTCGGAGATAAAGTGAGGAAAGCCCATAAAAGAGTTAGGAGAACAAAGCTGACGGGATTTTGCAGGATCGTCGTCCAATTACTCCCCCTCCATGCGTTAGACTGGTCGTGAAGGATGCCACGACGGGAAAGGAGGTTGATATCAAGTAAGGTTTCCGTTCCCACCTGGGCATGTATGCTTAAGCTAATATCCTCGTCACTGTAGCGAAGTTGATACATCTTTCTACGTTCTTACCGTCGACCTGTGGTCCGCAGACGCGACGAGAGAAGTGAATCTTGTCCGACATTCGGCTACCTCGCCCTCGATATCAGCAGCTACCTCGTCTTCATATCCTCCTCCTCCTCCTACTCCACCACCTCACCCTCACGGTCAACCCCCCCATCAATATCAGCAACATCCAGGATACCCTCATCAGCACCCACCACAGCAGCCGCCGCCACATCCGTATTACCCTGGGCCAAATGGATACTACAATCCTGCCCCACAACAACAATATTACTCAAATATGCAAGCACCACCACCACAACCCCAACAGCCACCCCAAGCACCCTCGGGGATGTTCACAAGGAACCTGATTGGGAGTCTGAGTGCAAGTGCTTTCAAGCTGACGGATCCTGATAATAAGATTGGTGTCTGGTTCATTCTCCAAGATCTTTCAGTGAGAACCGAAGGATCTTTCAGGTATGGGCCTCTTTAACAGGGGAGAAGACTGGCAACTAATTGCTGTTTCTAGACTGAAGATGAACTTCGTCAATGTCGGGGACGGAACAGGACTAAATACTGGAGTTGCACCTGTCCTGGCCAGTGCCTTCTCCGAAGTATTCCAAGTTTATAGTGCGAAGAAATTTCCTGGGGTCATCGAGAGCACACCCCTAAGCAAGTGTTTTGCTACCCAAGGTATGTTTTACTTTATCCGGGCTACTGTCAGTGCATAGGCCTAATCCAAAACTATAGGCATCAAGATTCCTATAAGACGAGACAAAGCAGATGGCGATCTATAGCCCTAATCAAATGGAATGCCCCTTTTATGAACCTTTGCATCATGATATACCTTTTAAAGCATACAGTCTTCGAACTGCGGTGTCTAATTTCCTTACTTTTCATATCGACCTACACATGTGTTCTTCCCAAAAATTCATCTCATATCTCACTAGGGCCCATATAACCGGCGATGGTTCTTCATAATCTTGGGAAAATCTCACATTAAATTATCCAGCAAATGTAATTGGGTTACCTATACCGTTGCTGGTTCTGTTCTAATTCGACCTCCTTTGCATGCCATGACCTTCCCCCTCCCAAATATTATCTATACCCAATTGTCCACATTTTTGGGTTCACATGTTATCTTTTCTTGTATTCGTTAAACAATTGCTTTTTCAGGGTTCGCATTTTTGGCTCATTGGTGGTTCGGGTATGGAGATATTTTTATGCTACTTGCTCCTGTGCTTTCTTGGACAAATTGCATATTCTGGGGACTACAAAATGCAGCTTCTGGGACCAATAAAACATTTGAAAAGCAAAGCCAAAACAGAGCAGATCGACAATTTGTGCGTTTGGAGCACAAGGCAAGGGATGATCGACCAATAGATGATCATGTGGGACAAATGATGTCTACGTACTCACATGTAAACATCTGCAATACTCTGCACAGAAGTCATAAGAATCTATCCACTGGGTGAAGGCGTCCAGTCATTACCGTTCAAGGAATTGAAACTTTACCATCGTAATCAACCGTTATGCAAGATCTAAGTCCCCGAAGACTGCCTTGTCGCACGAGAACAGCCCTGTTGGCAACGGGTCGGTTATGCCTTCTTGACGCGGGGCCGGCTCCTCGGAAACTTGGCAAGGGCGGAGGTGGGGGGTAAAGATTTCAGGTCACTTAGAAACAGTTACACTGTAATGCATTAATTGCCACATGAGTTTCAGGTCTCCTACACAGTGACGAGTGGCGATTGCTTATCCTGCATTGAGGGCTTAGGTTTAAGTAAACAGAAAACTTCTGAAGTGCTCGCAAACAAGTTTCAATTTCACTATAGAGAGTCGTGCACTTGGCGAATTGCGAAATATTCAAATTATCTCAAATCTGAAAGTAGGGGCAACTATTAATATATCGAACTGGGCTACTGTTAATATATCAATTTGAATGCACTCGGGACGCCTCTCCCTATAAATGGTCAAAGGTAATCTTATTAAGTTGTACAGCAATAATATCTATATTATGCTCAAATTGATATGCATGAGTTTGTTAATATAAGTTTTTCGGTAGCTTAATACTTATATATTAGATTCATGGCGCTGGTATCCGGATCAGGAATCCTTAGGACTCTTCCCTGGACCTTCCGCATCAGTGAATGAGCCAGTCTCATAATGATTGTTCGCTATCTCCTGGTCGTCTCCGCTGTTATAATCATTTGCCTCTTGGCCATTCTCATCAGCTCTATTTCCATTTATAAGGTTGTCCATCTGTGTGACGAACTCATCCTGAAGTTGTGCTAGAAAAGAACGCAAGGTATTGTTGTCCATCTTCCCTTCATAGGCCTGAACAAGTGTCTCTTTTAGAGCCAGAACCACCTTCCTTCTTCTTGACACTATATACGCTTTCGACTTCTTCTTGCGGTCTTTTATATTTTTTGATAAAGCCTCTGAGACGGCAGTTGCTCGCTCCAAAACATCAAGTGGTAAGTCTACAAGTTTGGCAAGTGCGAGCCCTAAATTGCTTCAGCAATTTGAATGATTTCATAATCACGTATATGAAATACCATAATGCTCTTCCTCTGCGGTGCCATTGGCAACCTTGTACAGCATTGTAACTTGCTGCTGCTGACTTACCTATAACATATACTTATATTAGCATCGTATGTCTCAAAAGCAATATATTTACTGGTTTGCATACCTCAACCTGCATGTGCAGATTAACCACGCCAGCTTGTTCTCCAAGGATTAATGCTAGATCTCGGAAGTGAGTGGCAAACCACACAAATGCCTGTAAAGATAGTTAAGGTCTGAATCATTCTGTGGATGCCCTGAATACTGCACATAGAACCGACAGTACCTTGCTTTTTACCATGGCTTCACACACGCTTAAGGCGATTGCCAACCCATCCCTAGTACTTGTTCCCCTGCCAAGTTCATCCATTATTATCATGCTTCCTGAACCCACATTGTGCAAAATAAAGGCTGTTTCTCTCATTTCTAAAGCAAAAGTTGAAGCATTTGCTTCAATACCATCGTCCATAGAGACCCTCGCAAATAACTGGTAGATGATTGGAAAGGATGCATATTGAGCTGGAACGCTAAATGGGTACCGAACGTTACACAAAGTTCAACTACCGGAATAGGAAATTCACATGCGGTACTTACAACGAGCCGATCTGGGCAATAACTTGCGTGAGCGCAATCGATCGAATATACGTGGACTGTAGCTCACGGTCAACGACTGCTTGAGAATTCATTTTTCAAGGAACGTTGAACCTTTCCAGACATGTTGCAGCCTTGAACACGTCAGACTTTTCCTTAGGTGGCAAAAATTAACTGCCCACACATACCTGTGATAATCTGAAATCGAGATTCGGTGCTTGCATAGACATCATTGGGGACATATTTGGTTTTGTGGATTTTCTCACGGAGTGGATGCCGCCCGGATTTCATAGCGAGGGTGTTGGTAAATTCTGGACGAACTTGCAGGGTATTAGAGGGAATATGCTTGAGCACGGGTTGGAGGATTCACCATAGTCTTGAACCGTGCAAAGTTGACAAAATGAGACAATCATATCAAGCATGGCAATACCCTCTGCCACTTTGTAGAGTGGACCAAATTCTTTGCGCACTTCCTCGATCAGTGACTGTACGGTTTTGTCGCCTTGCCTGAGGTTAGCAGAGTCAAGGCTGCATCGCGGATAGCGCATTATATACTCATCAACATGACTTCCGTGAGTGAATCATTGATCTGCACGTTATGTGAGCTGGGTGACTGGACAGCGTGGGGTTTTGTATACTTTTGCATTGCGTTTTACCAACTCCAGCGTGGTGAACTCCACCATCTTTTTACGGTCTATGACGTTGACAAAATTTCCGGGTAAGGCTTTGTCTTCGAGGTCTAAGGTTGATAGTCTCAGAAAGTATCCTCGCCCATTCTCGAACCTCAGTTCTAGTGGGAGATTATGCTCCTCTTCTATCCATGTTAGCAATCTGGGGAAACGGGAAGCATAGCAGAAGGACTGCACCTGTCAACTCCTGAACCAATTGAAGGATATCCTCGCTAACCTCTTTGTATGTCTGTCGAGCAACGTCTAGAAGACCATTGACCCCACTCTATGAAATCTTAGTCTTCTCACATGTCTTTTCATATAGGACTTTCATGCGCCCTCCCATTCCCACCATCATAGAGAGAAATTCCACCCACCTTTATAGCATGGCATCTTTGGTTTCGAATTTCTAATGATGATTTTGCCCATACCACATCTTCATTTATTGCCTCATTGATCATGTCCTGAACAACGGAAATCACGTCCGGCCGACACAGCTGGAGGACATTAATAATAGTTGCCATCGCATAGCTAATTACTTACATTTCGAATAGCCACCAGTAATTTGCTCCTTGTGCCAGTAAGAGCTTCAAAGACAGGATTTACGCTCACAAGTGCCTGTTTCAAGATAATTACGTTGTTAATTGCTTGTTCAGATAACTGTAGGGTTGCTTTGATGGGAATTGTGATGAGCTACATCCTGGTTAGTGAAAATACAAACGAAGGAGACTATATATGATTACTGCAGTCAAAAGCCTGTCCATGTCAAGAAGGGGCTTCAAGGCTGAACGCAAAGCGAAGAACATCTCTTCACTTCGGGTGAGTTCTTCGAGTGCGTCAAGGCGAGCATTGAGAGTGTCAATGTCAGTTAATGGCTGAAGAATATTCGACCGTAGTAACCGAGCCTAGAGAAACTATCAATCTTTGGACCTTATACAGATTCATTTCTGATTTATACCCCCATAGGCGTCAGCGTATTATTCAACAGGCCAAAGAGGCTGTCAGTACTCTGAGGGTTCTGGGTATTCTGGACCAGCTCTAAATTGTAGACTGTGCTGGAATCAATCAACATTGATCCTGCTGATGTTTAGCAGCAGTAGTTCACTTAGGTCTTGACAACTGTATACCTTCACTAGCTTCATATTTAATCCGGAGTGAATTCAGTGCAAAGCTGATGCCATGATTGATTTCGATAAATTTCAGCACTGCGGCAACAGTAGACATGGCATAGAATTTAGCAGAGATGGCAACTTTGCTACAAGGATGTTAATCAAGATTTTTTTAGGTGCAGTGGTCACATACATTGCTTCCGCATCTTCTTTCAGTGTCAATGTTTGGATATATGAGTGCCCAGTTTGTTCGTTATAGTATCTTCGTGGAACCTATACACCACTCTTATTGGCACCTCTCCTCACTACCAGCTAAGCTTGAATCGCGAGCATACCTGTATGACGTTTGCACTAGGGATATTGCTTTCCACAATGCTTACGAATTTTGACTTGATAGGTGTAAAGGCTGTATTAGGCACCAGTATCTGCAAAATACTCAATAAGTACGATAAGCACTCATATGCCTATGTAGGGCCTCATCACCTCTGTAGGGTCATATACATGCAGCTTGTGTAGAGTCCGCACATATTGCTGGGAGTCACAAATCTCGCTCAAGACACATTCACCTTTATCTGTGTTAGTATGGGTACATCGAAATAAAACCTGAGAAACCTTACCCGTGGAAAGATTGACAAAGCATAATCCAATTGTGACAGAGACTCCTCTAGATTCGGTAAGCGCACACACGATGTTCTGTGAGCCACCAATCCTGCTCACACCAGTAGCAGGCCGCTGACGGGTAATCGAATTGGTCCCCGGCCGTGACGCAGACTGGGACTGTAGTGGAGTGCCACTAGATATTCTTGGAGCTACAGACTGTAGAGTCTTTGTAGCTCTTGAGGTTCTCGAGGAATTGAATGTCCTAGCTGACCGCGAACTTGCAATGGACGACGGACGCCTGTAAGGATGCATTGGTACTGCTTGCGGTGTTATAGATGGTACAATTGAAGAAAAATAGCTAAATATAAAAAAAATTATGTCGAGCTGAATCCCAGAGCTGCTAACTTAGGTGTTATAGAGGAAACAAGCAGAGATCTAGTCTGGCTGGCAGTATAGACAACTCAAGCCCAGCCTTGCAATTGACCTCCAGAACTAGTCTGGCAGACACTGGCCTCCGTAGGGACCCCAGAGGAGGGGGAAGCAGATTGGAACCAGACTACCAGATTGGGAAGCATATTCCCCTTTCGGTAGTGAACCATTTTGCCATGGCCAATGGAATATGATAATCACGTGACGTACAATCAGACTGAATTCGAACTCACGAACGGGCAAAGGAAAAGACGAGATGCTTTTCAATTATTCAGACAATACCCAAACGCCAACCTCGGACTGTGAACGAGTAAGCAACCATAAAAGTACAAGATCCTCCACAAACGGGGACAGGTGCCAGACTCCGAGTGTTAAAGCTCAATGGCTGCCTCTACTTTCTCTTGGGCTTCCATTTTCCTTTCACTATCCCACCTTTGGCTTTCCGGATTTCCTTTCCTTCCATGGCCCTTCGTATCTTTGTTGCCTTTATCTTGCGGGTAATTACTCTCCTCTCCGACTTTGTCAAATAGGTGAACTTTTTCTTCTTCTCCTTGGGGTATGACTTCTTTGGCTTTTTGTCATCTGTTTCCTCGACTTTTTTCCGCTTTGCCTCAGTAGCCTTTCCATCCTCATCCTCCGAGCTTTCTCCAAAATCCATGGGCTCGACTGTAACAGTGGTGAACTTTTCCTCATCTATGTACTCATCCTCACGATGAAGATCGTTTTGTTTAAGCGCGAATTCATCCTCAGATTCATCACTGGCGTCGGAGTCGCCCACAGTTTCTTCGTCTGATTCACTGACAGGTCTCAAGGCTGCTTTGACGGCTTCGACATGTTTCTTGATCTCCTCCTTTCGACTGTCACGAAACTGCGAGGGGTAAGGTCAGTTGTAGTCAATGACTCTGGCATCAGGCAAAGAAAGATACCTCTTTCCTCTCCTTGATTCTCTCCTCCCTTGCTCTTTTCGCAGCCTCTTCCTGTGCTTTCTTTGCTCGCTGGACCTTTCGCTTGTGAAACCCTGAACCGACCAGTAACGTCAGTGAAAGAATGGAATTAGCCATGGAGTATGTCCGACCTGTCAGGTATTCCGCACGAGAGTCCTTGTCGAAGGTGATGACTTCGGTGGTGGTGCGTTTTCGCTTTCCAGGCCGTGGCATTTTGGCGATACCTCAAAGATGTGAGTGGTTTAGAATTTCCCAGCTCTGGTGGCGTCTCCAAGCCTATTACCTGTGTTAGCCCCCTTGTCACATGCAGCCAAACGCAGATCATTGTTCAAAATCCTACACATTTTTTCAGCAGAACAGAGAAACGTCGTCCAGGAAATATCCAAAAACCACCCCAGCATTCTGGTACATAGTATAGTATAAGACATGTCAACCCAATTCCCACCCAAAAGTAAACGAGCCAAGCTCGAGGAATCGAACCGGGCCAAAGCGCAGCAAGAAGTCGACCTCATACCACAACATGTCCCGAATGTCGTTATAAATCTGCGAGCTTCAGATACAGGAAAACAGCTTGGAAGTGAGCTACACATACCAGGCAACGCAACCGTTCAGCAGCTGGGATTAATTGTCAACAATTTACTTGGAACTGTAATGATTCCTTGCTCCCCTCCACTACCCCGCGATTCACAAAACTAACATTTCACAGGATGACGACAAAGTTCCCTACACTTTCTCCCTCCTCACTGACCCCACGAAGGAAGATTCTCCCATAATAGACATCGCCGGCGACCTCTGGACCTCGATTTTCAAGCCCTCCTATAAATCCACCGAAGATATTCTCACTCTCGTATACACCCCTCAAGCCGTCTTCCGTGTCCGTGCAGTCGCCCGCTGTTCCGCCGCCATCCCCGGGCACGGGGAAGCCATACTCGCAACACAATTCTCTCCTGCCTCTTCTTCACGCATGGTATCCGGTAGCGGTGATGGAACTGCACGGATATGGGATTGTGATACGGAAACTCCGATGCACACATTGAAGGGTCACACGAGCTGGGTTCTTTGCGTGGCATGGTCGCCAGATGCAAAATTCATTGCAACAGGTAGTATGGATAATACAGTACGGCTTTGGGACCCTAAAACAGGGAAACCGTATGGCGATGCGTTGAAGGGGCACACCAAATGGATCACAGGATTAAGTTGGGAACCGTTCCACCTCAGAGGGGAAACAGCGCGGTTTGTCTCGAGTTCGAAGGATTGTACGATCAGGGTTTGGGATGCGAATATAAGGAGAATAGTTATGACAATGTCGGGGCACAGTGCAGCAGTTTCGTGTGTGAAATGGGGTGGAACGGGATTTATATATTCCGCTTCACATGATAAGACCGTAAAAATTTGGGATGCAAAGGATGTAAGTTTTTTCTTATTATTACCCTGAATTTATGACCAGAAGTGACACTAAATGACTCCAAAAAGGGTAAACTCCTTCATAACCTCAATTCCCACGCCCACTGGGTCAACCATCTCGCCCTCTCCACCGACTTCGTTCTTCGCACAGGCTTTTATGACCACACCAAAGACGCTCCCAAGACCGAAGAAGAGCAAAAGGCCAAGGCCAAGGCTCGATTTGAGAAGGCGGCCACAATAGACAGAATTCACACTGAGCGGCTAGTAACCGCCTCTGATGATTTCACAATGTACCTCTGGGACCCTGCAAAGTCGACAAAGCCCATCGCACGATTAACAGGACATCAGAAACTTGTAAACCATGTGTCGTTCTCACCTGATGGACGGATCATTGCCTCCGCCAGTTTCGATAATATCGTTAAGTTGTGGAATGCTAGGGATGGGAAGTTCTTGTTCACATGTCGCGGGCATGTGGGCCCTGTATATCAGTGCTCGTTCTCGGCGGACTCGAGACTGTTGGCTAGTAGTTCGAAGGATACAACATTGAAAATATGGGATGTCAGAACAGGGAAGCTTCACACAGATCTGCCTGGTCACCAGGATGAGGTGTTCGCTGTAGATTGGAGTCCGGATGGAGCCAAGGTTGCCAGTGGCGGGAAGGATAAGGTATGTCTGGCAGGCCTCGCATCGGCAGAGAACTAACAATATGCACAGGCAATTCGGTTATGGAAACATTAAGTGGGACATAAAAGGCAGAATCATGTGATAAGGAGTTCAGGTTATGCTCTGGAAACTGCTCTCCATTTACTATTAAAACTTTGGAACACTATGGGAATTTATGCCATTAGGTTATTTACCCCACTTCATCATCACTCGTAAATTCCTCAACGTCGGTCACGCTGTATCATGAGTTAGTAAGAATTCTCAGAGCAGCATGGTGAATGGTCACTGACCGCTCGTGGTCTTGCCTTGATGATATTGTCACACCTGAGCAACATCTCTGCAGCCTCAGAAGCCGACGACACGACAGCCCTCTTGAGTTTATAACTCTCGATCTATGCTCTGTTAGCTTCTACAACAGTAGAGTAGAATTATGGGTACTTACCACTCCCAACTCCCTCATGTCAGCAATGACGCCTCCCGGAGTGTACAAGTCCAACCCAACTGTGGACATACCACTATACATCGCGCTTCTTAGCTTTGCCACCAGTTCACTTGAATCATAACCTGCGTTGTCTGCCAAAATAGTGGGAAGTTGTCGGAGAGCCTTTGCAAAAGACTCTACAGCGATAGCCTTCTTGCCAGCTGTGTTCTGAGCTACGCTATCTACCGCCTTTGACATCAACATCTCAGAACAGCCACCACCCAGCACTGTTCGGGTCTCAACAACTGTCTGTGAAAGAACAGCCAAAGCATCATGCAGAGACCTCTCTGCCTCATCAAGAAGTTGTTCAGTAGCACCTCGAAGAACAATGGTACAGGCTTCACCAGCGGCACAACCAGAGAACTTGACCAACGTGTCCTCACCGATGATTACTTCCTCGATAAGGTCACATCGACCAAGTTTGACTAGCTCTGGGTGGTCGAATGTTGACGCAATTTCTGCTCCTGTGACCAGGGCCAATCGCTCAATGCCATCAAAGTCAGCATGCTCGATGGACATGATACCAGCCTCTGCAAAGAGTTGCTCTGGGTAGTTGTAAATGAGCTGCCTGTTCACGAAGCAATTGATCCCATGGGCCTTGATTTTTTCCACCTTGGCCTTCATCTTCTCCTTCTCAGCCTTCTCGAGCTCGGCAAGCTTGCTGGTACCCTCAACTCGAACTCGTGCACCGAAGATTTTGACCTTATCGGTGTCCATAGCTGCCTCTTGTCAGTTAATTGCCCCTAAAAAGAATATGATGACAAGAATTACCCGTATTGGCTACTAATATCTTAGCGTTCTCCAGTCGCTTTGGGTGGTTGGTTCCAATTCGCTTGTCAAGAATGAATCCCTCATCCAAGTAAGAATCCCTGAGTTTTCCACCAGCCTTTTTTATGATCTGAATGTTGTTCAAGTTGGTACTGCCTTTCAATCTTAAGACTGCATCTACAGCCAGAGTTGCAAAATGTTCCTTATCTTGACTAAGAACCTTGGAGCTCAAAGTCGTCCTGGCTATGCTGAGCAAATCCTCCCTAAACGCCTTGGGATCCTTTCCATGATCAACAGCTGACTTCTCCAGCGCTTTCTGGGCAGCTTGGCTGGCAATTCTGTATCCTTCGATGATAGTCTGAGGGTGGATCTTCTGGTCGACAAGCTTTTCCGCCTCGCGAAGTAGTTCTGCTGCAAGAACACAAACAGAAGTAGTTCCGTCCCCAACCTCGTCATCCTGGACCTTCGAGATGTTTACCTAGGATTATTAACACTTGGGCTGCTTTGAAGTTTTGGAGTGAAACATACGAGAACTTTGGCAGCGGCGTTGTCCAATGCAATGCTCTTGAGAATGGTAGCACCGTCGTTTGTCACCATGATCTCTCCCGTAGAGCTATCAGTTGTCAGATGATATTTTTCAAACCACAAAAATGGACAACATACGCCGACTGTAATATCTTGTCCATTCCTTTCGGCCCCAACGTCGTTTTGACAAGGTCTCCGACCGCTGTCCATAGATAAGCTGTCAGTTAGATTACCGTTGCTGGGGTTAAAGGTTTCTGACCTATAGCTCCGACAAATGCGGACAGACCTGAAGATGAGAAACATATCAGCAATTGTACTCATGGTTGAGGCCGGAGCACTAACGGGCATTTTCTCCCTTCTCCTCTTGCACACCTTCCTCGAATATCTGGGTTGGGTTGCTCTATGTATAATGTTAGAGATGCTCATACTAAGTCAGCTTGGAGGATAAGCATCTACCATTTTGTTTTTGTGATATGTATCCAAAGAATATTGGGGTCCTATCCTGGAAATCCTGGAACCGAACTACAAAATTTATGTTTAATCCTGCCCCACCATGAAGTCACGTAAGCCTCAAGTCTTGGCAAACAGCTCCCATGTAGCTGGACAGTTGGAACTGCATCTCCAGCAACCTCAACGGCAATTACAAGTATCAGAATTCGGGAAGCTCCCACCCTGCCTCCGAAATAGAACTTCACGGCACACGAGGAAACCCAACGGTCCTTCCCATCAGAATGGCACCAGACCCCGAGAGAGAAGTGGCACTTGATGGCTTCAGGCAGAAGCTCCTGGAGCATAGGGAGTGGGAGGCAAAGCTCAAGGTGCTACGAGGAGAGATTAAAGACCTACAGAAACGATATGACCAGACGGAGGATAACATTAAAGCTTTGCAGAGTGTTGGGCAGATTATTGGGGAGGTTCTGAAGCAGTTGGATGAGGAACGATGTACGTTCATTCCTGGGCCCATTTGGTGTAGCTCCATACTAATGCCTCGTGGCCTTTATAGTTATTGTGAAAGGTATAAACTACTAGTATACATACACCTGAGTCTAAGCGAATATTAACAGCGCCTAGCCTCCTCAGGTCCTCGCTATGTTGTGGGATGCCGATCGAAGGTTGATAAGGCCAAACTGAAGCAAGGCGTTCGGGTTGCTCTTGACATGACTACCCTCACCATCATGCGAATGCTTCCTAGGGAAGTTGATCCTCTAGTATACAATATGTCCCTTGAGGATCCCGGGCAGGTCTCATTTGGTGGTATTGGTGGGCTTAACGATCAAATAAGAGAGTTAAGAGAGGTTATCGAGCTTCCGCTGAAGAATCCGGAGTTGTTCTTGCGAGTTGGAATAAAACCACCCAAGGGAGTATTACTATATGGCCCTCCTGGAACTGGAAAGACCTTGTTGGCAAGAGCGGTGGCGAGTAGTTTGGATACTAACTTCTTGAAAGGTAATGAATACTGCCAATTTAGAGCTTGTACAGCATGTTGACACTTTATGCAGTTGTATCCTCTGCTATTGTTGATAAATATATCGGAGAATCTGCACGTCTGATTCGAGAAATGTTTGGATATGCTAAGGAGCATGAGCCTTGCATCATATTCATGGACGAAATTGATGCCATTGGTGGTCGTCGTTTCTCTGAGGGAACCTCAGCCGACAGAGAAATCCAGCGAACACTCATGGAGCTTCTGAATCAACTTGATGGTTTCGACTACCTTGGCAAGACTAAGATTATCATGGCCACAAATCGACCTGATACTCTTGATCCTGCATTGTTGCGAGCGGGGAGGTTAGATAGGAAGTTGGAGATTCCATTACCAAATGAAGTTGGTAGACTGGAAATTTTGAAGATCCATGCGGCGGGAGTGGAGAAAGAAGGGGAATTGGATTATGAGAGTATAGTCAAGATGAGTGACGGACTTAATGGTGCGGATTTGAGAAACGTTATCACAGAGGCGTAAGTTACCACATTCTCAAGGGTCGTAGTTGGATTGATTGCTAACGCATGAACAGTGGTTTCTTCGCGATTAGGGACGAACGCGAATCTATAAATCAGGAAGATTTGAATAAGGCTGTGAGGAAGGTGGCAGAGGCCAAGAAGCTTGAAGGTGACTCCACATTCGCTCTGTTTGCAGGAATGTCAGCTGACAACTTTTCACACATAGGCAAACTTGAATATCAGAAGTTGTAATTAGACGTCCAAGTAATACCTCAATAGGAACTTGGCATGCATAGGCTTTCATAGAGCGGGTCTACTCAAGTGTCGAGTAGTAGATTCATGGCTAACCAGTTAACTCTGGTGATATACCAAAGACAAAGTGGATACATCCCTCAGGTGACGAAGTCTCTCTACGAGAGGCCGGTGCCCACCAGACTATGACAAGTCACTTTCTGCACGTGACACTGAGAAGTAAGTGGGTGTAACTCCATATACACTGGTTCATTACTGGTCCATGCCAAAAAAATGTAACAACAAAACGTAAGTATCAATGGCGTACTATCTTCACCTAGCAGGAAGCACTACAAAAAAAAATCAGGTTCAAGTTTGCAAATCTTTTGTGAACCATCGCGTTTTCTAGAACTGGAACACAATATCGTCCTCGTCGAATTTAATTTCATCCAGATCTACCGTTTCGTTGTCCAAATCATCACCAGCAATGTCGGCATACATCATCTCCCTCAAGACTTCTTCGGCTTCTTCCTCTAACGTCTTGCGGGTGGGTGCTTTGGGCTCCACCTTTGTAGGTTGTGTCTTGCCTTTCAAGGGGACTGACCCACTCGCAGCTCTAGGCGATACAGTGGTTGGGCGGTTTGTAGATTGGGTGGTACCATACCTGGAGGTGGTTGAGGCAGCCGAGGTGGGACGAGAGTGAGTGGTCTGTGAAGGCTCAGTCGTGCTTGCTCTGCTAGTAGACCTGCTTGTAGTCCCAAATCTGCTCGTCGGGCGGCTAGAGGCGCCATTCGTCGATTTTGTGGTCACGGAGGTACGAGAAACAGCTGAAGGGGCCTTTGACCTAGCTCCATTCGAAGGGGTTGCTCTGCCAATTGCGGTTGGAGTTTGCCTACCAACCCTGGATGCTGGTCGAGATGTATTTTTGCTACTAGTGGTAGGTGGGTCTCGTCTGACAGCAACTGTCTTTTTAGGTGCTATTTTCTTTGATAAAATAATACCATCAGCTTCCGCAAGCATCTCCTTCTCCTGTTCCTCAAATATGGCGTCCATTTGCCTTTCCAGCTTCGTTTTGCCATTTTCATCACGAGCGTCCAAGTAGAAGGAGTATGCATTGGTGAACATGTTAATTTTAATGAGGTTATAATCTGGCTCGATGAAGTTATCCGGAATATCAGGAAGATCGATGGGCTTGGGTGGCATGTATTCAATGTCGGGAGTCTCTTCTTCATTGTCGCGGATGACAGTTTTGGTAACGGGACTTTGCTGGAGCTTCAATTGGAGCTTCTCCTTCTGCTCTGACCTGGGAGCTTTTGCGTTGGTGGTTTTGCCGCCCAAAGGTATCCTCCTAGGCCCTGGGATATTATCAGGATATAACCTTAGAGTGCTTTTGCTGTGGACTATGAAACTTACCCATCGGAGTCACAAAGGCTGATGGGTCGAGTTGGAAGGCAGACTTCTTGACTGTCAGCCCCTTTTTCGTAGTCTCCATATTCTCTCTATCCAGGGGCATCCGGAACGGCGTTTTTGGGGCAGGTGTTTTGGGTGCCATCTTGCTTGCGCCAGCCTTTCCGGGCTGGAGCTGGGGTCCAGCACGCAGGGCATTTTCCTTTTCGTAGGCAAACATTGTGGATAGCTGTTCGCGATGTGCTGGTCTTATGGAGACGAATGTGGGTGCTGGTTGCTGTGGATGTTGATAAATGTAAGGGTTATTGGATTTCGAGGTAAGTTTTGCATGGTAAGGTACCTAGGTAAACAAGCCCTGCTCTTGGAGTTGTCACAGCAACTAGTGATGGGAATCAGGGTAACATTGAAACGTAATACGAACGTTTTAGACGGTGAGACATGTGTGCTTGCGCTG
Organism: Tirmania nivea; assembly: GCA_015179035.1. Classification (NCBI taxonomy): domain Eukaryota; kingdom Fungi; phylum Ascomycota; class Pezizomycetes; order Pezizales; family Pezizaceae; genus Tirmania; species Tirmania nivea. Next base: position 1,018,863 of record WHUY01000010.1, on the reverse strand, counting down.
CCAAGTCCCTTGAACGCTCAGGCTCAGGCTACCCCTGAACTCCTATTGCCAAGTCTCGCACTGGCCACATCCGTAAACGTCTTAGTAAAGTGACGAGGGGCTTACTACTGGAATGTGACCTTATATTCCATCCCCTCCCCACTAACAAGCTTACGCCATCTTCTTTCACAAACGTCCTCGAATAAGCCAAAAGAGACCTTTAGTCAAGTCTATACAGCTTTCACCTCCAGTACAATCATCATGGATAAGCTCAGGGAGGTAAGGGAAGCCCCACGTTACCCCTCCACGGAGCTGTCGTCATTATAGTTATGCTTTATCAAACAACCCCTGAATCTCTCAGTCAGGGAATTGCAACGACTGACCCTTGGATCCGATAATAACCTTGGATATCTCCGATATAGAAAGCTAATATAGCGTTATAGAAAATGAATACCCTCCGCGTGGAGGCTGAGAGTGCCCACGAGAAGAATGCCGAGCTCGTGGCCAAAATCAAGGCCCTTGAGCAGGAAAACCTTCAGAAAGAGCAAGAAATTACCTCCCTTTCACATCGCAACCAACTTCTTGAAGCCGACGTCGAGAAGCTTGAAGAAAAAGTAAAGGAGCTCAAGACGTCTGCTGACTCTGGAGCCACCTCCAGCCAGGAGGTTGAGAGTTTACAGAGAAAGGTCCAGTTGTTGGAAGAGGAGGCCGAGGAAGCTGATAAGAACTTGAGAGAGACTAATGAGAAGTACGCCCTACAATTTTCAAGAAGCGAGGTATATATACATACCAATGGAGCATACTAACACCGTTTCTTCAAGGCTACGCCTCACCGATGTCAAGGCCGAACACTACGAACGAAAAGTCGCCACTGTTGAGGCCGAGCGTGACCAGTGGGAGAAGAAGTACGAGGAGATCTGCGAGAAGCTCAAGCAGTGCCAGAAGGAGCTGGCAGATGTCAATGCTGCTTTGGATTCCATGTAGAGACCGTATCCTCATTACGTCCTCCACTCTACCCTCCACTTCTCTCGAACGTGATCGGCTCCTTTTCACAAACTTCCCATTATCAAATTCCGTCCGGCTCGTTGAGGGGTTGGCTTCGTTTGTGAAGGTGATGGGTGGGTACTAATTTAATGAGAAGTGCTTTTTCATATTTTATTTTCTCGTTCTGTCTACATCCTATCAGATGGGTTTGTCACCGATATCACTATTTAAAGCGTTTTCTAGAGTCTCCTTGATTTGTTGTGACTTGAGCTTGTCACCCACAGCTCGGCTATATTTGTGTTTAATTTGTGTTGTCGTAATGCCATTGGTTTGGATGGATCGTATACCATTTTTTGCGCTCATCACCATGTGCATTTAACTCATGATCAAAGCGGCTCGTAATATCCGCCAGTAGATTTGTTACACCATCCCCACCTACGTGAATACCTACAAGGTCATGTCTAGTATAACTACATCATAGTGGTGGGAACAAATTAGTGGGATATGTAGCTATACTGTTATCAGTGCTTTTTATTGCTCATGTGCCGACATAACCGTCGTCAATATCAGTAAGTCCTTACCCAGTAAAAAAGGGAATACCTTAAATGTGACTGCCACCACCTCTTTTGCCGGAATGAGAACATGTAGAATAAATATAGAATCATCGTGAGCATCAAGAGATTTATTCAGTTGCGCTTGTTCTCAGGAAAAGCTGCGAGTTCGCTGATGTGGAATTTTCCGCATCTCTCGAAAAAAGTTGCACCGAAATCCAAAAGAAAACTTCAAAGAGTGGGGCTTAGATTCTTGCGATCGCATATCTTACATCCCATTTGATCTTGTACTCTCGTTCTGGCCTCCCTTCAGGCCCACTCTCGTGGCCTGGGGGGGCAATGCAGCCAGCCTACCATTTTCACACCCTTCTGGCCCATACAAATAGCAGCTTGCAAGGCCCCAACAGTTAATCTGAAGATGAGCATGAGCATACAAATTAGGTTACCCTCAACTGCACCTCTCGAAGGAGACTTACATCTGGCCTGTATATTAACTAGACTACTCGTATGGTTGTGCTACGGCGCCCCCCCAACCTCGCGCTTATATTTGTAGATATATATAGGCTTAACCTTTTTTTTTTTTCATTTCACTTTTTTTTAAAGAGCAGTGCTCGCATATTATATAGCGTAAGCACACAAAAGCAATAGCAAATGAGTAGGAGAGTCAGAGTCGTGAGACGCTCTTCAAGACCTAAAGCATATCAGTGGTCGCTGAGAATGGATAGAAAGTAATTCCTACGACGGATACGTATATATAGGTACTGTACAGTGGTAGTATTTACGAACAAGCACGGGGTCACGCCATCCATCCAGCAGCAGCAACGGCGCAATGACAATGCCTATATATATATACTACTTGACACCACATATCGCTTAGAGCAATGCCTAGGCTTTTGATATCCAAAACTACCGTATATATTAAACATTATATACCTATTGTTCCCCCTTTAGATATGTGCATTTAGCACTTATCTCCCCTGCTTAATTCTTATAATAGTTATATACATACTTACCCTCATATACATGTTGGCAGCTCACGTATTTATTGCCTTTTCCTTCCTTGGTCATGTTGTCGTTATTATAAAGGTAACTCCTCTTCTGAAGGGTAACACCACCCTGAGTGTTTGATGGATGTAATAAGATTGGCTATGCGGATATAGAGGTTTCCATGCAAAGTCCACACCGAAGCACCCCACGACTATGGGACGAAAACACTATGACCAGAGACAATTGAATTCCGAGTAGGGGTAATTGCGTCTAGACCAAATATATTCCCGAGCCTGTAGATAACTCTAAAGCCCACTTCCTGAGTCAAGCACCCACTCCACCCCCGCGTACTAGTATACAAATAATACATACCCTATCCTACTTGCCCTCCTGTGCCCTGCAAAACGCAAGCGCGAGATTCGTCAAGGAAAAGGTTACTTAAAAACTGTCCAGACGTATAAATATATGCTCAGGGTAACGCCAAGCCTTTGGGAAACAACAATTATATCTGTAACTAAAACACGCGCCTTAAGTTCCAGAACGCACAGGAGATTTGACCTTGATATTGCTTTTCTATTATATGCCATGGGGTTCCGAGGGCCCGGCCAGTGGGAGATGAGTGCTAAAGAAAAAAGCAAAAGAGGCCAACCCTTTTTTCTTTTCTTTTCTTCATTTTTTTTTTAAAAAAAAAGAAAAAAAAAGGCACTTTCAGACTTGCAATCATAGTGTGTTAGATTTACCCTGAATGTGCGCTCAATGATTGCGGGGATCCCAGGCAAGATGGCGTCATTCCCAACCGCTGCTGCTCTCCCTACTGAGGCCACTGTTTCCTAGACCGTGAAGCAATGCATACTTCGGTAAGCCCTAAGATAGCATCCATAAGGCTATTTCTGGAAAAAAGTTCTCATTATCAAAATACAAACATTAGCATAGGCGCTCTCGGTAAAAGTGCCGTAAGTAGTCAGAGGAGGTATGAATAAGAAGTAATTCATATGCACATATAAGTGCGCTGTCAGTTCCTCTCATCCAATTCTGAGTCTCACATGTATTTTTTAGTCCAAGAACGGAGGGGCCGAAGCAACGTAATCCCGCAAGGGGAAAAATCCCAATCGGCTATTAAATGAGTATAATATCTCATAGCCTGAGTGAGTGTCCCAGACGCAGTAAAAACCCTAATATGAGGGTAAGTAGTCCTTTTATCGTATAAGAATGGGCACGGTGTATAAATCGTATAGCAAAAATTGCCCCAGCAAGTTCTTGGCACCGTCAGGCTCTGATATTAAGCTCATGGACGATAGGTGAGGCTTTACAAGATTCGATGAATTTGTAGTGAAACATTCTGCTAGGAGACAAACTTGAATAGCTATGAGCTCTGAGCAAGGATAACGGTGACCATTAACGGCCTGTGAGGTTCTGTCATGCTTATCTAAGCTACGAGAGCCATGGCTTAAACAATTACCCTGAATCATGAAGCTAATTTTAATGGTACCCTTTGATCGAGCAATGTACCGCAAAAATTTCAGCCTTAGATCCGATTACAATATCGAATTCAATTCTCTGATTTTTTGAACCCCTGTGAGATTTATTTGCATTTGCAAATGACAGAAAGAAAACAAATATACGCTTCTACCAAAGCAAACTCTAGCCTCCATTGGAAACAAAATAGCCAGCCGAGAGCGAAAACAGGTTAAGGAACACATATGCGTTGAACCCACCAAAAAAACCCAACCGGCAAGAGATATCCACATTTAGCACTTTAAATAACCCCTCCTTACTCCCACAAACCTTTACTCCTGCAAACCCCCCAAAATCCTAACTCTTCCCCCACACCTTCTTTCCCAACCCACCAACCTCCCCACCCAAATTCATCACCGAGCTCACACTCCACAACCCGACCGTCACCCACCCAACCCGCCTACTCATCCTCCACCCATTCATGGGTACACTGACCAACAAAAACACCAACGTTATCAACAACGTCGCTGCACTAATCACCAGCGTCGGACTAACCTCCACCTTATACCCCTCCCCATTCCTTCTCCAGCCAATGAACATTCCACTGACGCCCACACCCAACAAGATATTGAGCATAGGCCCACCAAAACACGCCGACAGCGCCATAACCGGAAACCCCAACTTCGCAATCGTGATATTAGCAACTAAATCACCTAAGGAGTTTCCCATGGCGAAGATTGTAAGCCCGAGAATGGCGTCAGAGATGTTGAAGATGACTCCAATGGTTTTGAGGACGCCGACGACTTCGTTTGCGATTGTGCTGATCCAGGAGATGGATACGATGAAGCCGAGGTAGCAGAGAAGATGGCGGTATTTGGGGGGCCGGTTAGGGGAGGTAAGTGTTTGGAGAAGGAGGAGAGAAATAAACCCTACTAGCAGCGCGTAGAGGAGGGGCTTTACGAGTGTAGAGTCTGAGGTATCGGTCCCGTCGGAGTCGGAGAAGAGTACAAGGGTGACGAAGATAGGGGCGAAGATACATTGGAGGGAGTGGAGCCAGCGATTCCAATTCCCGGGAGGAACATTACTGTCAGGGAGGGTGTCTGGGAGTGATTCATTTGAGTCACGCATTCCCGAAAACGCAGCTGATGATTGCGGAGATCCGGGCTCGAGAAGAAGTGGTGTGGATGTCCCATGGGTACTTGAGATTTTTGGTTCGGGGCCCTTTGCGGGGTTGGTTTCTTTGACTACGGGCAATGTTATTGCCAATAGGAAGACGCTGGGAAGAGCCATAAGTGCCATGAGTTTCCCCATGAGTGTCTTTTCCCCAAAGCCCTGAAGTGTAGGGAAGAGTTCTGATGCAATGAGTTGAGGTGGGGGGAGGTAGCCATAGGGCCAATATCGGAAGCGGGCCCATTTAGGGTATGGCTCTTCACCTGATAGGGTCTGTCCAGAGTCTGCGTCACTGATCATGAGTCGCTCCCTAAGCATGTCTCCGTCTGGTGGGTAGCTGTGTCCCTCAGACAGGCTCATTATAGGTGATATGGAAGTGTCTCCGTCGGCAATGATTGATGGAGACATGGTAAATCGTGAAGATGCTTGGCTGCCAACTCCCGTATGAGATCGATGCCCTGTCCTGATTGGAGAGAGGCGGGTCAACGGGGAGACTGATGACGATGCAGGTGATGATGCAGTGGTATCTGGTGCTGGGCCACCTGGAGGAGCGAGGAAATCTTGGGATGGGACTGTTAGCTTCAGCCCTGTTTCTCTTCTCTGCACCCCATTATGTGGAGGATGGGCTGGCGCAATGTTAGAAGTGCGATGTGCGGCCTCAAACTGGCTGATATAATGATGATTATATGTATGACTCCCAAGGTCGTTCACCGAAACTGCTCTCGCTCGCAGAGGGCTCGGTTCAGGTCTGGGTGGATTAGGAATAGTAGGAAAATAACCTTGCGACTCATGTAAACTGGCAGTTGGGGTATTATGCATTAGAGTGCCTGGTGCTGAATATCGCAGTGGAAATGAATGCAAAACTGGGTTGTCGGAGTACCTGCGCAGGTGTATTGACCTGCCTCCAAAGTTTTGGGATTTTTTAAGTGAGGTGAGGACGGAACGGAACTTTGAGCAATTAGCAGGTAATACAAACTCAAGATTTCTTCTAGAGTAGGATATAGAATACTTTACCTCCAAGGCTCCAACTAGTGAAGGTCTGATGAATTGTGGTGTCACAGAGGGTAGTTGCCCCATATCCGATCTTGACCGCGTTACCCTCATGTTGTTACTCAGCTCCACGTAAACTGCCTGCTCCTCCTCTTCAAGCTCATCCTCGTCTTCTTGGCTCTCAAGAAGTCGAATATCGGGTGCTGTTCTCAGTAATCCACTTCTTTCTGTGCTCCCTACTCCATCATAGTCGTCATCACCAATGTGACCCGCCTCTTCCTCCCCTGGTGGAAGATATTGATCCCGTGCATGAGCATCCGTCAATTTTATTCTCTTATTCCTCGTTGCCAACCAATGCCATGCGCAAACAAACACGACATAGAATATGTAGTAACAGACCATAATAACGCACTCCCACATATGAATCTCTCCATCCGCTAGCACAAAAATGCCAAATAAGATCGCCACAATGAAAAATAATATATCACGAAGGAATGGCCTCCTAGCGACCTTAAACGGCCGGACGATGGCCATTGAGCCTGCAACAACCGCAACAATGAATGATGCAGCGCCAATGAGTTCTCCGACTGCAAGAGAGCCGGAGTTGATCTTCATGGCGGCGAAGGTGCTGAACACATCTGGTGACCCGTTGCCAAATGCTAGAAATGTGACGCCCGCCTACAACCATTGAAAACGCAAGATACGAAGTTACTAACATGATACTATGTGGGACAGTGGAGTTGGATATAAAATCCTACCATGCTTTCTGACATTCCCAAGACACTGGCTATTGTGGAGAGGTTGATGCAGAAAAACTCGCTTGCTGCGATGCCGAGAGTCTAAAAATTCTCCATTAAAACCAGAACTCTAATCCTCAATTTGGTATCGTAGGGAGTATTAGGGACTCACAGTAAAGAGTATCCCAAGCCAAACTGCCATCGTTATCAATGCAAGCACCGGTGTATGGCGCAATTGACAGTAGTACAGATCGAGGTAGTTGAACAGTCCGATTGACTCGTCCACACAATTTTCCCGTATAAACTTGCATTTGTTTTTGGCATGGCGGACTTGCCGACACTGTCGTCATCATAAGGTTTTGAGCTTGATCCCCCACGTTTTATGTATAACCCGGGGGAAGCATGCGGGGTCCTGGGCGGGTGGAAGCCTACCTCCTCATCCCGTTTCTCTACCAGTCCATCTCTCTTCCCTAACTCCTTCGTATTGCCAGCAATAAACGCACTAGGTGTCGTCTTTGATAGCTGGTGCGCAGCTATAGATTGGGCCAATTCCAGCTTTGCCGCATCCTGCCCCACAGGCCTGAACACCCTTTTTGCATCAACCCGGAGACTTGTTTCGCGGGAAAGGAATGCAAGTAACAGTATTGTAGTGATAAACATCGACAGGCCAATGCGGCAATTGGTCGACTTCATATTGACGACGGTATTAAGTGCTGTGAAAGGCCGGCTTGCATTTTTCTAGACAAAGGGACAGAGAGAAGGGACCAAGTACAAAGTATTGTTCTTCCCCTTGTAGAATATGCGAGGTAGTGGGGGGGTTTGAGTGTGGAGCTGGTCGTAGTGGTTGCAGTTGATCCCTCAATGCTTACGAGTGTTACAAGCCTGAGTGTCGTAGTCCGGCGACAGTAAGATATGTATTGTAGTAGCTGTCTGCTGCTTTCAAAATGTGCAAATGATGAATCTACCTAAGGCTGATTTGAGAGGCGATGTGTAGAACATGCGTAAATGACGGCGCAGACTGGGGCCACCAGACACACTACAACAAGATCTACTTACCTGTATGTATGTACTGTACCTATGTACTCTACTATCTCCGGGGATGTGGCTGCAGCCGATTGTGGGAAGGGTATTGAGGCTGTACACGCAAGTGGCGCGTCGGGGGCTGGAGTTCAAGCTCAGCTGATGAACAGCCATGTACTGTACTGTACCGTACTGTAGGTATATCGTGACCTAGTCTGGTTGCGCAACCTCTCGTAGAGAATCGTGACCATGATTATCCTCGCAGGCAGCGAGCATTCCATGCAGTATAGGCAGATTACATTTTGCTTCTTTTCAGAGCGACAGGTACTGCAGATGGCTCCAATCAGCCAAACCGTCTACCTACCGTGACTCTCAGCTGCAGAGCAGCGAGTAGAGTGCTAGATGTATATAGTTTAGAGTACTGCGGCATCAGTTCCAGGAGCTTGACTTCGGCCACAACTTGAAACAGCCGAACATCTGGGTACGAGAGATCTATACCATCGGGCGATCGGCGTCTACAAGTAAAATGAATGTCCTGCCAAGACTCGCGCTTGGCGCAGGTCCGAGCCGCTTGTGATGCCGGCACGCACAATGTGAGGTTTCGTTGGGAAACATGTGCCATGAGATCGCGGACCTGGGTCGGAACAGAACACGGTACCCGTATTCTCGGGTGAGGGGTGGCATGGTGGCATTGGCGGTCCCCCCGTATGCGTGTGCTGTTTGCTGCCGTGATGGCAGAATGGCGATTCTAACATACTTATGTACTTTGAAAGCGGGTACGATTCCTAGCCATTCATTCTATTCATTCAAGCTTCCCTGCTCCAGACTCGTTCAACGGCAACGCCTGCTGCCCGTTGATCCCCTGCCACCCACACATAGCTCATTGTCACTATATTTATGCTCTCTGCGTGGTCATAGCTCACTCACTCCGCGCCCTTGAGCTACGTCCTACCCATCTTTCAACCCTGGGTGCAGCTTGTTTAGATTCCTGGACTGGAGACCCATATAAGGCAAAAGCTATGGCCGGGCGTGACATCAAGAAGAAGCGTTCCACCGTGAGCTTGGGAGGAACAACCACACCTGACCCACCGTCTCCGGCGTTATCAGCTGTTCATGCCTCCGGAGTGTCGGCCAAATTGGTACTCAGTGGTTCTACTGCGGCGTCCTCAGTTAGCTCATCCCTCCTCCTTAAGAAGAATGGGTCAGAGCCGGCTACTGCCAATGACAAAGATTATAGCAAGCCGCAAATGAAGCCTCCGAAGGATGGTGAAGAGGTAAGGTGACCATGGGAAGCTCTATGTAAATGTACTAAGTGGAAACCGGTACACCATGTAGGATCTTACCCAATCACGCTGGTTCATCCGGACGTGGCCTCTCAGATCAACACCGGCCCCAAAAGTCACACAAGAAACTTTTAGACGAGAAAGCCGACCTTCAACGCCTCCCGAGCAAGAGACGCCAGTGCTCGGTCAGGTTAACCCAGGAGAAGGCGAATTAGCGACAATAACCGATACAGTGACAGGGAGTGCTCCAACAGACCCTTTGGAGAACCCTTCCAACGTTTCACCTCCAGACTGTCAACCTCTTGCCCCAACAAATAACGCAAGTATCACAAAAGAAGACAATGCAGAGCAGTTGAATGGATCGACTAGTGCACCGAACACGCAGCAGGGATGGATTGGATGGTTGTGGTATGGAAATCCGCAACCACCAGCTACTACCAGTGCACCAGAAACAGAGGCTCCAAAGGAACCTGAGGCCTCTGTCGCAGATTCTTCCCCTCCTCCAGAAGCTGTCATCGTAGACGATACTACTGGCGCAGGGCCATCTGTTGAACAGACACACAGCAAGCCCATAGCTCCTTCCGTGGCTGTATCTAAGGCTGATTCTGATCCTACACCTCGAGTAGTGCCACCACTGGCTCGGTCCTCGTGGTTCGGTTTCTGGGGTGGATATCCGGCAGCGGAACCAACTACAGTTATAGTAGATAAGACAGGAGGCGCCCAGGGAGAAATACAAGAGAATGAGAGTGCTCCTCTTGCAGCTAGTGAAGCTACCCCAACAGTGGAGGAGCAATCCTCTGTGGCCGCAAATCCACCTGATACCACACCGCAAGCGGAAGCAATTGCTGCGACCAACGATGTCCAGGCTCCTACAAAGGCACCAGTAGCAGCTTCAACTGGATGGAGCTTCTGGTACCGCTATGGGGTACCATCAAATCCCGTTAGCAGTGCAGGGTCTACCAATGGCACTACTGTGGAGGCCCCCGCTCAAGAATCACCTCAGGAATTCACCGACAACACACCACCTTTACCAGGTTCCTCTAAAGGTCAAGTAAATCAATCACAAAATCCCGGAGTACCTACAGCTGTACCGGTTGTTGCCCCAAAAGAAGACAAGGCTACTAAGGACAAGAATGGTACCGCAGCGCCAATCCAAATGAAAGTGCCTCCTCCTACTCCAGCACTTAGTCCAGCAACCCCTGCTGCCTCGGCAGCAGTGAATAAGCTTCAACGAATTTGCCCTCCAAATCATGTGTTCCCGGACTTTGACTCATGCTACAATCTGGTGGAGGCACCTTCGTTTTATTGTAAATTCACGCGACTATTCAAGAAACCTGCGCAGACATCCAAGACACACTTGTTCCGTGCACACGCGCCACGTCAGGTGAAGAAAGCTGTGGCAATTGGCGTACATGGCTTTTTCCCAATGCGTCTCGTGCGTACAGTGCTTGGAGAGCCTACCGGAACCTCTATCAGATTTGCACAGTCTGCTGCAGCTGCTATCAAGCGTTGGGCAGAGCAGAATGGCGTAGAGATAGAGGTGGAAACAGTTGCACTAGAGGGCGAGGGAAAAGTGGCGGACCGAGTGGAAATGCTCTTGAAGCTTTTAGAAAAATGGGTGGATCACGTTAAGAACGCGGATTTCGTCATGATAGGAGCACATTCCCAGGGTGTGGTGGTAGGGCTGCAGCTGCTTGCACGAATGATTGAGCAAGGATGGGTAGATAACGCAAGGGTTGGAGTTGGTAAGTTCCCGGCAGGTGTTGGTATTATGCAATGCTGATCCAACTGCAGCTGCCATGGCTGGCATCAACCTGGGCCCATTCTACCACCTGCCAACGAGTATCCTAACCGGTTCTGCCAAGGAATTATTTGAGTTTCAGAGGCCTGAGAGTGCAGTGTCAAAGCAATACATCCAGGCTCTTCGTGTAGTCCTGGCTCACGATGTCCGGATTGTCCTTATTGGCAGCCTCGACGACCAGCTAGTACCTCTTGAGAGTTCTACATTCGCAAATATTCACCATCCGTACATATATAGGGCTGTTTTTGTTGACGGCAGAGTCCATGCGCCAAATTTTTTGAGCCATTTGGTTGGTTTTGCTATGAAACTGAGAAACCTGGGTATCAGTGATCATGGATTGATCCGGCAGCTGAGTACGCCACTAGCAGGGAGCTTGTATGGAGGGGAGGGGCATTCTCGGATTTATGATGATGATAGGGTTTATGAGTGCGAGGCCCCTCCATTGAAGTTTTTAACCAGTAACTAATGTCATTTTTATAGCCTCACCGTTCGTCATGCCCTAGAGACCACCGATTGTACTGATGTGCCCCTCCGAGTTGATTCTTTTGAGCTGCCCACGAACAATAACAATCCATTCTTTCTACCATGGGCGATGAGGGGGCTGCTAGAGGAGCATTTCGTGAGAACAAAATTGGAACAAGAGAAGAACGATCTACTACAACAATTTAACGACTGGAAGCCGACTAGTAAGGTGTTGAAGGATGTCAGGTTCCGGTTAGAAGGAATAAACCAGACTAGGTCGAAGCTATAGAGAGTTGCATTAACATCATCATGTCATTTGGGTTTGGGCATTCTTACACGCTTTTCGTACCATTACATACACATCGTGGTTTCTTGAACCAGATATCACGAAGGCTTAATGGGAGAGTTTATTTTGTGTTCGGGTACCAGTGCACTTTGTGGTATATTGGGACACTCTGAAGGTACAGGGATTAGTTGTATTTTAGCGTTTGGAGGAGGTGGTTGGTGCATGGCGTCTTTTGGTCTTTTTGCTCTTTCTATTCCCTGTATAATATTGCTCCTTCAGTTCTCTTCATGGTAGATTTGTAAAATCAGAATTTAATTTTCATCGTACATACAACTCATTACTTCAGCAGGTTACCCTGAGTCCTGAGCTCTCGTCGGGCTCCCATCCCTTGGCGTAGATCATCCTGGCGAACTCTAACCAAAGCTAAAACACGACAGAACTTCATCAATTCACGTTTCAGAGCTTAACGACTCGGATATCCCAAACCATGAGAGCTTTATCGACTACATACCTCGCCGCGGCAGCTGCGCTGCTGGGTAACTTTCCGTGTGTTTTGGCGTTTTCGAATACCTCTCCTTTCTTTTTGGTGACGAGTTCGGAGTACGTAACATTGTCACCTTGAAGTTCTGGTTTGGAGAATGGAGAAAGCTAATTCTTCTGGGAGTAGGATCCCAAAGTCGAACGTCCCAACCACGAGTACTAGCACACTCACCATCGCCGAGTTTGTCGAAATCGCAAAGGATGTTATTTCGCAGTGTGGTTCGGACGGATACGTGATTGCCACGCAGCCTGGGGTGCATGCGAGTGATTTTAGTAATGGACATGCGGGCACGATGGGGGTGGAGGAGGTAGGGGGCCCAGGGATGCCGCATCTGAAGCGCGCGTTGTTTGGCGATAGGAGATCGCTGGTTGTACCGTTTGCAAGAGGGGGAGTGGAGGTAGGGAGGATTGGGGAAGGGAATGGGGTGGCGCAGGTGCTGAAAGAGTGGGTGAGGGAGAAGTGTGGGGGGGAGATGGTGAGGGTGGATGCTAGTAGTACGTTTTACCTTTTTGCAAATTTCCCCGGGTAATTGCTTTTTGAGTGGATGCTAATATGGTTATTTTTGAGGAGGGTTGTAGCGGGTACATTTGAGAGGTTTGGAGATATGAGACCGAAAGTGATGATGGTTGATTTTGAGCCATTGGATGAGTCGGATAGGGAGATGCGGGCGAAGGAGTTGGCTGATACTGGTATTGTTTTTCCACCCACAACATTCTAACTCCCAGTGAGCTTTTCACACTTACTTACACTCCTTAACTACAACGGCAGACGCCTTCCTCTTTTCCCTCCTCGAATCCTTCCCCAGCTCCCGCTATACCCTAATCTACACCTCCACCCCACGCACCACTGTCCCCAACCACCCCTCATCAAAACTCCAAGTCCCCCAAACGCAAGATGAGCTCCGCCGGCGCTTCGCCATCCCCGGCAAGAAACCGAAAGATGGGAATACAGATACAGTAATCCCAATGACGGGGTCGTTGTTTAAGAAGTATGCGTTCTTTTCTCCCGGGATCTGGATGGGGTATTTGGCGGCGTTCTTTTTGATTAGTATTTCTTATGTGGGGTTGAATGCGTTGACGAGTTTGAAGGTTTCGTATGGTGCGTTTGAGAAGGAGATGGGGCCGGCGGCACAGAAGAAGCAGCAGTAAAGAAAGGGGAGGCGTATACCATGGTTGGGGAGGAGGTACTTGTATAAACATCTGTGGCGTTGGTCAAGCTGTTAGTTGACTTATTCATTATCGCCGTGGATGTTTTTCTTTTCCTGTTATGTTACTGCTGCTGATTTGTGCGTGCATGCGAATTTGTATGATTACATCTATAAATATTTGGCACTGATACATTGAGTGTATATGGATATGGGTTTTAATCCATCATTCCATACAGTGTATTTCTACTACACTCGAAGTAATTGGCAGAGATAAGGGTATATTTTTGCATTCAACCCCCGTATGACTAATGATGCAAAGGAGAAAAACCATCTTAGAACACACAAACTATATATGTATTTACAAGCCTTGTAGGATATAGTAAGAAATATATGCGTTCGGTAGGTTCAGACAACGCTTCTGGGTTGAAACGGTGGTTTCAGGGTAAACTATCACTCGAGCGTTTGGGCGTTGCAATGCTTGAAACTTCAGCTGAGATTCGTAACCTCATGTTCCTGACTCCTACTCATACAATAGTAAGTGGAATTTTTTTAGGAGTCGGAACTTTTATATTGCTGTGCGTGTTTGGTGAAATTATCCTTGATAAGGAGGGGAGGGGAAGCAAGAAATTGGGGGTCACAAGTCAAAAAAAACACTCAACAGGAGTTGAATTGGAGAAAAGTAGATCAAGGAAATAAGGGAATCTTACTGTTTATGCCTTCTACCAAAGCTGTAGTGGGCTGGTTTCGCTGCCCCGCGTACAACTCAGCTGGCAACACTTCCACAACGCCACCAACTCTAGCATGCTCCCTACGGGGGTTTGTTAAGCTTCCTGGGGGAGTGTGCTTACCGAAGTTCAATTTACCTGATCATATGCGGCAGCTCATATAAATACATATCTCTCGGCAAGTCATACGGGGCAATGGCTATTAGTTAACAACTTCCGTAAACCAAACCAACATGGTCAGATGGTAAGAGACATGTATGGTAGCCTCTCCAACCGAAAGATGGGTGGGGCGAAGTCTTTTTTTTTCCTCATACAAAGCGGTAGGCAGGCTGTAGCTACTGGGTAGCCTCGAGCCTATCACCACCAGCAATGCAACAGAATCTTACAGAGGCCAAGCTGAGAGTGATGCTTCTTACCTGAGAGCGCATGCCATACAAATCAAAGGATCTGCGTCTACAACCACTAGGCTCTACATGCTGCTGCACCCAAGGTTGCATGCCGAGGGAATATCTGTATAGCTACCTAAGAAAACGCGTGGAGCTTAATTCTACCATTTCCGCATTAACTGAGATATACTATATTCCCAGGGCCGTCCGGATAATCCTGTGGCCCTGAGCGATCCGCGACAGCTGGTTTTAATGGGTCCCTGTAGCCTGGCAAGGAAAAATCTCTTCATACATTACTTATGAGCAACTTCTCTTCAGGCGCCAGTGCCGGCAGTATATCGTATATTTCTTCCCTGTCAAGCACCGTAGTAGTAGCTGTAAGTCAAAAACATTACTTGGAGCCGGTAAGCATTCGTTTTGCAACCAGAAATTATATAATGTGAAAGTAGGGATGTACTGTACATTCTCGTTACCCTGAATCGCCGATTACCCGATTTTAGCAAAGACAGTCCTCTATGGTAAAACTGTAGTTTTAGACTCTTCTAATTCAGTTTTCGTGCTATAGAGAGCCAAACATAAAACCTGCTACAGAACGATCTTGAACCCTTGGTTTCCGTCCTCCCAGAAGTGGGTAGGTGCTGATTTATATAGCTAGGAGAAGAGGCGGGAATGAGAATTTTCCAAATGTTGGTGGTCAAACTCACTGTTAACTGAGGTATAGTTCCGTGCCATTAATCTTCGCCCTTCGTAATTTTTACACCAAAGCATGCCAACTTTTCGAAAACATTAAAAACTAACACCATGAATTAATTATTTTTTTTTTTTTTTTTCGCTCGAAGTTGAAAAATTTAGTTTCTATCAAGAGCTTAAAGATTATGCTCCTTAAACGCACTGTAAATAGAAAATGCCCTTGGTGAATTTGAAGAATGGTTGCCAAGTACCTTTCCCATACAATTTTGTATGGCAACGCCATGTATCTATGCCGCTCCCAATATATTAGGGCCTCCAGCCGATGAAATACCAGGTCAAGAGTTAACTTTTCTAGCTTGAAATGTAGTCTTTCATAAACTATGCCTATTTACTGGATATCAACAGAATTTATGGCGTTAAGTTGGTTTTTGACACTCCACCGAAAAGTGGTACTTATGATGTAAAAACGACGACGGGCGAAGACTAATGTCCTAGAACTATACGTGTAGAGGTAGAATAGGCCCTGAATAACCCTACTTCAGGATAAAATAAGTGCCTGTACTTCCTCTCAGTGACTGACCCAGAGTTAAATTTTCAAATATCACAGAGCTTGAGGAGAGGCAATTTCATATGTAAGTGAAACAAACGATGCAAGTTTACCTGGACGACCGTCCGCACTAAAATTAATAAGTAACCTAAACATTCAAGGACTTATATTCTTGTAATTGGGAATTTGGGGGAGGTGTATTTGTCCTTCTGGATGTAGTTACATCACGTGAATGGTTATGGGCCATTCTCAATCCGGCAGAACAATACTAAGGCTAATTCGATTTAGGAACAATATTAACGTTCAGATGTCGCCTTGATACTCAGTAGTATTGAAAGGTGAATTGCTGATTGAACGCTTCTTAATACCTCTTGTATAGCGAGGCCCTTCCTTGTATAGTGACTGCTGCTTCCACCCCAGCATCGGTTTTTCCGTGCAAAGCTTCGACCACTCTAAATCTTCACATCCATTCAGGCTGTCTAGAAATTCTAGTATCCTCAATAAATAGCCTACCAGAATGTCTTCCAGTTGTGACAATCGATAGCTTGTCCGCTCCGAACTACATCAGGTAAAGGACTAGACCACCTCCAAAGCCAGAAGCAAAAATAACCTAAGCTCAGATGCCCTCTAACGTGCTCTTCGGATATTTCCGAAGTTAGAGTAACAATAGGAAGAGCGGGTAGAGGCGCCGATTCACCTCTGAGAAGGCCAGGTTAATGTCACATCCACGATATGGGTTTTGTCTGTGTTGGACTTCAGTCAAATGCAGCTATAACGCCGTTCCCTCTATGAGCAAAGTGCCTTTTTTGGCTGCCAACTGATATCGATACCACAGGCTTTGTGTAGTCTTGTGAAAAAGGGATTTTAGCCCCTTCAAAAGCGTGGATGCAGGTGCAAGATACAATGTCCAATGAGGTACTGCCATCACCCTCTTCAGTTTTGAACTTTCATCCATTAGCCTAACCAAATTCGTGCCTCGTAGGTTTCTGGAAAGCCCCCAAATCTTCACGTCAGCTTCAGAAGGCATCTCTGAGCAGTCTCTTTGGTATCTGAAGAGACAGAACAAGGGTTGACGGTATATGCGAGGCTGTAGGTGCTGATACTTATTGAATCCTTCCAGCTGCATTGAGTATCATTTCCTAGGTGCCTGCATACGACAGGGCCATAACTCTGTTCGTCATCTTCCCTGATCTATCAAAACCCTCATGTTGAGTGAAAAGAGCCTGGTATATATATGGCTCCCTTGGACCCGCTCAGAAATTGCCCACAAAAAATCAGACCCCGGCTTAGCAGAGCTTCTGTGAAGTACACGTTTGGTGAGGCTTCCGAGAGTCCTGCAAAGCTGCCTTCACAGCTGGAAATCCTGCATGGGCGGGCCTAGGAATAAAGGCCATCTTTAATATTCGCCTACCAAGGACCGAGAAAGCCCCAGTCAGTATTCGTGCATGTTTCATGAAGAAAAGCGATGACTTACAGTTGAGATTTGGGAAAATGGTTACTGACACAGGCAAGAATTAGTCTCAAACACAAGGCCCACCAATATCGATTTCGGCCCGACTCGCAACAGCCTTGGGTCATGTGACTTATTACCAAATCCAGTCTTGCTCATGCCAAATCCGGACTGTTGCTTTTAACGCTGACATTTCGATGTAATTCGATGACAATTTTCAAGACAGCGATGAAAGGGATGAGGAATATCATGGGAGCTCAATTGAGAATTTTAATATACCCACACTATATTTATTTATCTACCAGCATACTATCAGCGAGAGGGTATTCAATCGATATGTTGAACCTTTGTTCCTGCCAAGGGTCAGACAAGCTGGTTCCGTTCCTTGGTGGCTTTCTATTCAGAACTACATTCGGACATCCAGAGAAAAGTATTCTTCCTTCGGCCATTGTTGTTGGCTATTGTCGAAATGACTAGCTTTGTCTTCATCAGATACCTGGCCAATCTCAACGCTTGACTTATGAATAGACGCCACAGTACATGATGCAATGGTGGTGCCCAATATTAACGGAGCTGGTTTGAGCACCAGCTTTTCATAGGGTACCCCTGGAGCTGTCTGCTATCCTATGCCTCAATAGTTGGCTAAAACAGAGCAGTCTTGATGGCTTGGGCAGGGCACCATCTACTCTGTCGTTAAGCAACTTTCAAGAAAGGTATGACCAGGTGGAGTTGAGATTGGCTTGGGCAGGGCACTATCTACTGGGGCCTTTCTCGCAGCTTTCAAGAAAGGTATGACTAGGCGAAGATTGGGGTTGGCTAGAATTGTCCATCTGAAGAGAAGGGGTGTATGGTCGCAACGTACACCACAAGACCAAGTATTCAAAGGAGACAAGGGAAAGGGCAGTATCAAGGAGCTTCTGAATAGAAGCCTCAGCAGGTGCTTATCTAGGGACATATATTGCCTGATGCTTTGTGCATAACGGTTTTACTTATCGATTTTCTTGGAGGAGTGGCTGGAGGAGACATTAGAGGCGGTGTGGATTAGTCTGCGTGCGGCCAAATTGAGGTGATGTTTCCTCTCCCTTACTGTTTCCGCCCAAGCCGTTGTGCCTGCGGGTTTATTCAGACTTTTGTTAGCCTCCCTTTCCGCTCTTCCACCCAATAGCAAGATCTTCGTCACCGCTTCAACTACTCCATCCATCCTATCCTTTCTTATTCCGTGAGACTAGTCTAGGGCCGCCATAATTGCGGTTCCCGATTCCTTTCAGAATAGAAACTATTCTGACAGATCGTCATTACAAAAGATTTTTTAACTAACTGGCAACGCTATTCTAGTCAAAAGCCCTTGGCCCCGTGGTTGTTAAAAAATTGGACAATTTTAAGGACACTGCTCTTGCTTTGGCGTTGGCCACCATCTTCGAGCAATGCTATATAAATCCTTCTCTGGCTCCCTCTTTTTTCGAAACAGCTTCAGTGAAAGAAGGTCTGTCCATCCATATACCACAAACTTTACACCTTACACGCTTCCTCTAGTGTTCCCCTTCTTCCTTTTATGCCTCGCATTCCACCAATTCATCCCTTAATACTTTTCTCATCATGAAGCTCTCAATTCTCGTCTGTGTTGCCATAGCAGTAGTGGCATCTGCGGGCCTGTGGCACCCTGATGGTGCATACAAGCGTGATTCGGCAGCAGAAGCCGAGCTCTTCCACGTGAGGTGAGATAATTTGTAAATTTCCGTACATATATGAAGAACTTGAAGCTAACAATCAAAAAGACCTAGACACCCATATATTGCCAAACGAGATGCAGAACCTGAGCCTAAGCCTGAGCCTGAGCCTAAGGCGGACGCCTTCCACAGGAGGTGAGTGGATTGCAATATACCTTATATATACACAAAAGCTAACGAGAAACAGACCCGGAAACCCCATCTACACTTGGGTTGCCAAACGAGAGCCAGAGCCAGAACCAGAGCCAGAACCAGAGCCAGAGCCAGAGCCGTGGAGACCTCGCCCAGGACGTGGTGCCTATTAGGCTCTCATATTCTCCCAGCTGCATCTCAACACCTTGCC
This sequence comes from Tirmania nivea, assembly GCA_015179035.1. Classification (NCBI taxonomy): domain Eukaryota; kingdom Fungi; phylum Ascomycota; class Pezizomycetes; order Pezizales; family Pezizaceae; genus Tirmania; species Tirmania nivea. The sequence goes on along the minus strand of WHUY01000010.1, from coordinate 999,602 downwards.
CCGAGTCCTCAACAACTTCATACAAGAGTGCAGCCCGTCACATCAACCAAACTTCTTTGTTTCTCCTATTCTTTCCCTGTTCTTATTTGATTTCTCCTATTCTTTCCCTGTTCTTATTTGATTTCTATTATTTTTTTCGATGTATTCGGCCTCGTTGCTTGTGTCTATTTTTGTTTTAATCAATGTACAGATCAGTACGTGCTTGGACACCACGATACTAGACTGACTTTCTTTATTTTTGGACGGACGGAGTATTATTGAGTTTATCTGCTGAACTGGGTATTGGAGTTTTCCCTTTGAGATTTACCTGTTGATGATAAGCTCTCTTGCTACGCCTACGTTTCTTTGTGAACACATACCTCGAGGACCTTCCTCGTCACATTATCATACACCCTCTCTCGGCGTTGTTTGGATGCGCCTACAGGTCTTGGATTTTTACTCCATGTTGCATCGTCTGCAATTTGTAGCAATGATGGAGAAATTGTTGGCAATCATGGTATTTGCCTTCTGGTTTATCTTTGGATAGACCGAAAAATTACCTTCCTTAGGGAATATGTTTTAAGGGCTCAAAAAAGTCATTTGACTGAGTGCCCTCGGTCTGCCTGCTAAGGAGCCAGGCTTTCAAGCGTCCACAATCTTGCATTGTCTCGTGTGATGTGCAGGTGTGCGTGCTCATGTTCCTTTTTGGATATTACATCTGTCCGTTGCATGGGTACATAGACATTGTACGACCAGACTACGCATAACCTTACGCTATATTTAGCAGCCATTCCGCGAGCTGAAATAAACCCTGTGGCGTGTGCCGTGGGACTAACGTCGATGAGTTATAAACTGAATACAAACGCACACGGGCTCCCATTCATATCCCCGTACCTTTGCTCGGCGAGTTGTGGCGCACCGAGACGGAAATGGAATCGGAGCTCGACCGAACGGAACTTTCACCGCAAGTCCAGAGTTCCGTGAGATTGAACACTCAAGCTCAACGCGGGTGCTTCTGCCTTAGCTTGACTCCCCCCTCATATCTTCTCTCGATATTCACTACTCTCGCCACTCCGCCTCCATCCCATTTGACGCCCTCATTCCTCTCTCCAAGACATCTGTACCTGTGATCTGCGTGGCCAAATTCCTACAGGCAACACTTTCCATTACATATCTCCTATATACTTTTTACAAGTAAGCTTGCGGAAATCAACTGACGCATCTACTTTTACTCCGCGTCCAATCTCTGGCTAGCCATCTCTAAACAAGCACCGTCAAGCTTAGTTGATCTTGCCTGGTCCGAGCCGTCCGACGGAACGCCCTTACCCATTATCGGACCCTGGCATCCAGTTGTGTTCCCCTCCATTCCGGTACGAGCACAACCAAGCTTTGCGTTTGCGCTACGAACCTTACATATAAGGTCCCCGCCCACTCCAGATATTTGTAGTGAGCTTATTATACCGACGTCCGCACAGAATTCACTTCACTCAGTGGTCACACGACACCCAAAGTTCGAAGTATACTACCACCACCAACCAACCCAACCATACAAGACCGTAGTAATGCTACTTCCCTTCCTAAGTACCTACCAGCATATGAGCTTTCTCCGGGTTACCTTCATGCTCGTGATTCTGTTACTGGCGGTGAACACCATGAGCATGCCATTTGGTGCATCTGCGACAAGCCTGGCCGAGAAGGAACTATACCCACGAGAGGAGGAGAACTTTGGATTTTTGGAGAGGAGGTGGAAAGCGTTGGCCGGATTACAGAAGAGAGGTGGTAGGGGGAAGCAGAGTACAGGTGTAAAGAGGCAGAGTGCGTGCCCCCGCCCATTGCTCCACAGAGCTTGCTGTGTTGATCTCGTCCCACATTTCTGTGTGCTAATTGTTGGTCCATGTTACAGGGAATTATGCTCGGTCAGAACCATTTCAGGAGGTGTCAGGGAATCATCCAACAGGGCATTCCGCTGATCGTGGGACAGTGGCTGTGGTTGTGGGACTGGTCACTCTCGTGGTTGCTGGGTTCATGGTCTGAAGAGGTTACATACTTCACGGATCAAGAAGCGAGCAACACTCTCTAAGGGGGATAATGGGGGTTGGAGGCAATTTTGGCATTACTTACTCACTTGTTCATCGGATACGGGCACAGCCGGTCAGCACTATAACCTTCCAGGGACACATCTTTGGGTGACAAGTACATGGTACTATGATGGATCAAGGAACCCCTGTATACGAGCAATCAGGAAATCACTCTCAGATGGACTGAGTGGATAATGGGCTTTGCTATCTACTTGCTTCAATATCGGGAACGACCTTGGCCTTGCTTTCTCGCTTGACGCAAGCCTGCGAAATATCAACTATCACTTTTTAGATGGACGCGACGAGAAATCTCATCGGAACTCAATGTCTGACCAGAAATTAAAGCTATTTCCAGCGTAGTCCACTGGGATAAAGAAGTGGGCCGCTAGATGAGATGCTTGCGAAGGAGACTGGATTTCTATGACTATTCCCTCGCTGTTGAAGCAATATCTTTATCTTTACCTGGCTTATTGCATATCTTGTCATCGGTGCACTTTCCTTAGGGCTTTGCGTATATATTTGTTCTTTCTTCCTGGGTTTGCAAATGGGGACATTGGTGTTTATGTATTTGTGCATATGGGTGTGGCGTTATACCTTGGGCATGACTCGTTTATATATTTATACATTCTTTGATTTGGGGTTTCTTAGTTATCTTCCCGGGGCTTTAGGCTTTTTGCTTTGCGTTCGTCGATGCCTAGCTTTTCTTTGCTATTGTCTTGCTTTTACAGAGGCAACTAGGTATAGCTGGGCAGCTCATGGTGGGGGGTTATAGGTTACAGTCGGACGATGGTGGATATCTCGCAGAGGAACCGGTACTGAAGTAACTCCTCAATCAAATAAAGAGGGTGGCTAGAAATAAAGAAAGCTGGGGAGAACATGGGGAACACTATGAAACGGGTATAGCATCCTGCAGCTACCCATGCTGCTTGTTTACGCCTCATAGCTGTATCGATGCCTATATCGATATAACTGGTGCCTACTCTGATTCCCTTCGGGGCCTGACTTGCAGCATATGACGATGATAATAATGGGCCTGAGGCCTAAGAAGGCGGATGGCCATCAATTGGCGATCGTTATATCGATCCTGGCCCAAGCCTGTTTCTGCCCCACAACACCGGTAGCCCCCCCTGGCGGCCAGCAGTCAGGGCATGTCACACAAGGTGCCGACCTGATTCCATCTCCCCCATCCTGAATTTTTTTTCCTTCTTTCTTTTTTTCTTTCTTTCTCCCGTCACGACGGATACGAGAGCCTGACCCCGCAGAAGCATCGACGCGAGCTCGGGCTTCAAGAGCAGTCAGCTATTGACGCTATTGATATTCAAGCTATCTAAGCCGCTAACGCCAACTAGCTGCTAAGCTTACAGTTGTCTTAGCCGTTGCTTAGCCTATTCTCAAGTTCTTGTGTTTACCTACGTCAACTATCAACGAACCCTAACCTCCACCAACCGCCAACACAAGTCTCTATCAAGCGCAGCAATGAAACTCTCCTCCCCCAGCATCACCACCACCACCCTCCTCCTCGCCACCCTCCCCCACGCCGCTAGTGCCTCCTTCCTTGATACCCTAAAGCTCAAACTCGCCAGCACGCTCCCCCTCCCGAGCTTCCTCCGCCAGAAAATCGCCGCCCCCGCTGACTACTCCCAGCTGCTCTCCCTACACAGGTCCCTTGTCGAGATCCCCAGTATTACTGGCTCCGAGTACGCCGTCGGGGAATGGCTAGCAAAGTACCTGATTTCGCAGAACTTTACTGTCGAGACACAGCTAGTGCATGGGCTAGATGAGGGCGAGGAGGCTGAAGGGAGTACTAAGAAGCGGGAGAATATCTTTGCGTATCTGGGCCAGAATAGGGAGACGCGTACGCTGCTAACATCCCACATCGACGTTGTTCCCCCGTATATACCCTACCGAGAAACCGCATCCGCCGTCTACGGCCGCGGGAGCAGCGACGCAAAAGCTTCTGTCGCGGCGCAGATTACTGCTGCCCTGGAGCTTATTGCGGAGGGGAAGATAAAGGAGGGGGATATCTCCCTGCTGTACGTCGTGGGCGAGGAAACCACCGGGGACGGGATGAAGACTGCAAACATACTCAGCGACTCTGGGTGGGAGGCTGTGATCTTCGGCGAGCCGACAGAGCTGAAACTCGCTGCTGGGCATAAAGGACTCGCGGAGTTTACAATCACTAGTGAAGGGAAAGCAGCGCACAGTGGGTATCCCTGGCTGGGGGTGAATGCGAATAGTAATTTGGTGAAGGTGTTGTATGAGCTTGATAGGCTGGAATTACCGGTTTCTAGTCTTCTAGGGAATAGTACCATCAATGTGGGCCAGATGAGGGGTGGGGTGGCCGCGAATGTTGTGTCTGCCAAGGCGAGCGCGGTGGGGAGTATGCGCGTCGCGGGGGACTTGGACGAGACGGTTAGGAGGATCAATGAAGTGGTTGCATCCGTGCCAGGGGTGAGCGTGGAGTGGTTCGAGACGCCGCACTATGGACCCGTGGAGCTAGACTGGGATGTGGAGGGCTTCGAGACGACGGTGTGTTCTTATGGAACGGATGTACCGAATCTCAAGGGAGATCATAAGAAGTATCTGTATGGCCCAGGGTCAATTTTAACTGCCCATGGGGATGGAGAGTTTGTGCTCAAGAGTGATTTGTTTCAGGCGGTCAAGGGGTATAAGAAGTTGGTGTTGGAGAGTTTGAATCCCACGAGGAGAGTCCCCGCGGTGAAGGTGGAGGAGGTGAAGAGTGAAGAGAGGGTCGTGCAGGAGCAAGAGCCGGAGGTGGTGAGTAAGTGCGCGACGGTAGTGGAGGCGGAGAAGGAGACGGCGTTTGAGAGGGAGAGGAAGGGGGCGAATGAGGAGTTGTAATGGGTGTGGAGAAAGGGCAGAAGATATGCGGGTGATGTAACGGATTTGGTCTCTGGAGGTAAGAGTACGGCCGATCCACAGGGAAGTATGCCTGCGGTATACGGATCAAAAAAACCGCCCATACATACACGGGCAATTTTAGGAATTTTGAGGAGGGTTTTTTTTGAAAAACAGGGTCTTAACACAATATACCAATAGCCATTCAAGAGGTGGGAGACAAGATTGTTTCATGGTTATGTTTTTTATGTCCTGATTCCGAGTTTATGATTGTATGTGCGCCCAGTACTTTTGGATGTAGTACAGCTCTATGAAACGAAATGTACTTTATAGCTTTATCGTAAAACCGCAGATCGCGATAACGTTGTTGACGAGTGGAATGCCCCAATGTAGAATGAAGGAGAACAATAAAAAACTCTACGAGACAGAAAATGCATATACCTCCAGGTACTCGAACCAGTCGGATCAAATCAAATCAAATCAAATCAAGCCTCAAAACCCATGACCCCCCATAAACCGGCGTAAGCCCAAGAACCAAAAAAAACCAGCAGGCATAGCAACGCAAAAAAAAAAAATAAAAATAAAAAATAAAAAAATAAAAGTCAAAACTGTATCCTCCTCTTTCTCCCTGTGTACTTCGAATCTTGCCCTACCTCCCTGCCCTTCTTCCTCATCTGCTCCTTCTTCCGCAAGATCCAGCTCCTACTCCCCTTGACCTCCTTCTTCTGCACCCTGGCCCCCTGCACTCCTCTCCCCGCTCTCGTATCATGCACCTCCACCCCCTCCAGCCCCCTCACCACCTCCGTGATGTCACCTTTCCTCCCCTCCTCAATCTCACTCCCAACAGTCAACACGAGATACAGCTTTCTATTCTTCGTCTCGGGGTCATCCTCCAGCAGGCCCGCGCCGAAGCCGGCCTTCGTCGCCGCCGCGCAGATCATAGTTTTCTGTGCATCATTCTTTGGATAAAACTGACACACGGCCTTGCCACCTCTTTTCAGCGAGGCATATAGCCCATCAAAGAACCTCGCCAGCCTCTGCTGCGGGGTGCCGTCGCTTTCAGAGGTACTCTCGCAATTACACAGCCACTGGATCGCTGAGATCGAGATCGCCGCGTCGAAGGTGCCGGGGCGGAAGGGGATTCCCTGGCCCATATCCGCGAGCAGTAAGTCGCCGCTGGTTTCGGAGTCCAGTGCAACGGCGAGCATGGATGCGGAGATGTCCATCCCTACCCAGGTGTGGCCTTCGGAGGTGAGGATTTCGCCGGAGAGGCCGGAGCCGCAGCCGATGTCGAGGATGAAGGAGGGGCGGCGGAGGGAGAGAAGAGAAAGTGCGCGGTGGGTCATGGTAGATTGGATGTTGCGGATGCGGGAGGAGGTAGTGTATTTGCGAGATTCGATGTCATTGTAGAAGAGGTCGGGCGGGCTAAGAGAGAGGGGTCCCAAATCGTCAGTAAACGTAAGAAGCGGGTTAAGGGGGCGGTACAGGCTCACAGGATGTCTTCTGGCCGGGACATGGAGGGCTATTTGCGACGGTGTTTGCGATTGAACGCAGAGTACGATGAGTATGACATGCGGAGATTGGGGCTCTTTTTGGGGGGTAGTCAGGATGCCAAGATTTACATAAGAATACAATTCGTTCCATCACAATACAATACACATACCACGCGGTCAATGTGAATCCCTTAACAAAATATTAAATTATCTACTAATTTCTCGACCAGATCCCACAATTTCGCGGCAGGAGGAAAGACTGCCGTATCAACTACCTTCTGGACAATTCATACACGCTCCATGCTCAGCGCCAATGCAAAAGGGTATAAGATATATCAACACACACCATATCCAAGTCTACATTTTTTATACCCAGACCCAGCTCATTTACTATTGTAACCCAGAAAAGCCCAATGGCAAGTATATTGCCTTTTTATATGCGTTCGTTCTGCGTTAAATCATTATGTATCTAAGGGTTCCACTTGAGCTGCACTCGCTGCTGGTGAAGGGCACCCTGCACACCAAACTGAGTGGGGATGCCCTCAACACGGTGGTAGGCATTGAGGTTCTTGTGGCAGGTGATCATCCAGACACTGGCAGAACCCTGGCGGGAGGCAATGACTGAAGATGCCAAGAAGTATTCCCAGATCTAATATACATATACTAGTTAGCAGGCAGCAGCCATGAGTCTAGAGCAACTGAGCTTACCCTGAACCAGCGCTCGCCATACTTAGCAACAACCTTTTCACGGTTGGCCAACCAGTTCCTGTACCATTTCCAGAGAGTGGTGCTGTAGTGAACTCCACAAGTGTCGATGTGTTTGATCTCGAAACCACAGGACTCGAGGCTACCAACAACGAAACCCAAAGGAGTCGACGCGTCCGCGCCAGGGAAGACATATTTGTTCATGAAGAGACCCCTGAACCAAATCAGTATCCTGTTGAACGGAATTGAATCTAGAAACAGCTTACCATATCAAATCCTCGTATTGCCAGCTCTTCCTCAAACCAGCAATTTGCAAGTAAAAGGTTCCGTCATCCTCCAGCATGTTGTAAACCTGAGTCAAGAAAGAACTGAAATGCCTAACACCGACGTGCTCAGCCATCTCCAAACAGGTAATCTTATTGTATCTTCCAGGTGGTACAGGAATATCGCGATAATCCATACAGAGAACGCGAGACTGCTCCTCTGGAATACCAGCCTTTCGAAGCCCGTTATTACCCCATTTGGTTTGGTTGCGGCCGAGAGTAATACCAGTGACATGAGCGCCGTAGTTGACGGAAGCATACTTCGCGAGAGTTCCCCAGCCACACCCAATATCAAGCATACGCTCCCCCTCCTGCAAGTTGATCTTCTCACAAACGACTCTAAGCTTGTTATCTTGAATCTCCTCAAGAGTCTCCTCCCTCGTGATGTCGGAAATGATACCGGAAGTATAGATCATGCGTGGTCCAAGGAACCAAGCGTAAAAGTCATCACCTCTGTCGTAGTGGTCACGAACCTGTTCCTCATCTATAGAACTGTTAGGTACATGCAAAAACCTATGTAGTGCTTTCGCTGGGAATAATTACCTTGAGATCGGCTGTGAACCACCATCTCTGGGATAAATCCAAGCAAGAAGTGCTTGAATACTCCAAGGGTGAAGTTGAGAGAAGCCCAGTCATGACGATATTCCAGCATATCCAACATATCACCCTTCATGTCAACCTCCGAGTTGAAGTACATTTCGTAGAAAACCTCGATCGGGATCTTTCCCTTGGCCTTATACTTTGCCTCATCCTCCTTATTCCTGAAACTAAGGTATTCGGTAATTGGCTTGCCTGGGAGCTTGACTTTCTCGTTTATCCTGGGAGAGATCATAGAAAAGAGTGCCCAAAATCCGACGAGAATCGGTACGGTGGTGAAGAGGGCGAAGAAGACGAAAGTCTTGAATCCGCCACCAACTTTGTACTTAAGATAATACGGAACAATGAAGAGCAATCCTCCTAAGAGGAGGTTGGAGAAACTCTTGGAACCGGCCCCTTCAGCGGGGAGTGGAGCATTCTTGATAGATGGCGACTGGAGAGTAACTCGTCAGCACCATACTGTACGATTGCAATTGCTAAACTAGTATGTAAGGTTTAAAACTTACCGAGGAGGTTCTAACACCACAAGCTGTGGATGATGGAGGAGTTTCCGGAGCAGGCGGGGTCTTGATGAACTCAAATGAGTCCTCTAAAGCGAATTCACCCATTTTGTCCAGAATTGCGTCCAGATTAACGGGCCACGAAAGAATAAACTGGAAAAGGAGCCGGGCTGGTCTCCTGGCGATGTGAATGAGGGTTTAATGGGAGAAGAGAAGAGATATGGCTGCGAAGATGGCTGCTGAAATACTTGAGGGATGGTGGTAGGGTCCCCTGCCAAGGACAGACGGGTCTCACTTAAGCAAGCAATTGGGCAATTGCAAGAGCGGAATCACGAGCCTCTCTGCGGATGCGATATCTGGCCTCCTTGAATTATGCCGACTCTACAGAGTACGGTCGTCCTCGCACATTTAGCCCGTCTTGTCGCTGCAGGCCAATCAAAATGCCCCTATGTGCCGGGATTTGGGCCACTCGAAGTCTGGAATGTGAGCTTCCATCAGTCCTGCACTTTAAGATCTGCGCTGCAAAGCTCCACGTACCTTACAATTGAGGTATGCACCCAACAAAAAGGTTGGTTGGCGGCCACATCACCGGCTGCTACAGTAGTGTACTCGAGTACATATGCACAGGCGAGCCTCTCGATGTCTGTGCCATATCAAAGCTTTTGTCGACAATCAAGATAGGGGGTCGGTATAGGGGCTTCAACCGTGGGGTTCTTTCTGGCCTTTACTCCTATCGTGGAGCTGGGCAGGCCGCCTGTTTGGAAGTATACTTTCGTTTAGTAAATTAGCTTAGAGCCTCTCATAAGTTCTAAATCCATTAATCAAATTGTTTTCAGGAACACAAGTTACGCTGCTAGTGGTCATATACAAACAAATATTTTTCTACTTTTATTGTTTTCACTTGGAATCAGGCTCAAAGCGAAAACTGCTCTGTAATAAACCACCAACCGATCCATGAATTTAGCACCTAAAAACTAATGATTTCGGCAAATGTCACAATTATTTCACAGCAACGTCTGGTGAAGAGGTGCTTCATGTTGAAGCTTTAACAGCTATGTAATTTGTCTCCCTGCCAGTCTGGTCGTTACCCTATACTTTATCTAGAAACTGAATAGTAGTGCCGAGACTAGACATTGGGATTGCTCCGAAAAGATCCTTATAAGGACGGGTTGCATAAGTGGATGTCTTATCCAACCCAAACTTTGGTACTGAATTCCACGAGATGATATGAGAAGAGTGATATAGCTTAAAAAAAAAAAGAAAAAATAAGAAATTCCCAATCCAGATGCCATTGGCTCTGCTCACATTCGTAGCAGCCCATTGAATATCTCCGAAAAGCCCAAAAAGACGATGAGGATCAAACGCCGGTGTATGTGTATCATAATTCTAGATACTAAAGCCTTCGGCCCCATCTTGGGGTATTCATTGACCAGACATATTTCATTCTCTCACTGTCGTGCCTGTTTACTGCTGATTAGACATAACCTACTTACTAGGAGGGTTGCCTTACTCTAAATGGTCTATTCGGGTAGCCTGGCAGATATAACTGGCAGCTGTCTTGACTGAAATCTCAAGATGCCTTGCCGTCTCCTCAAGTGTGTATCCTTTCCAGTGCCACAGTGCGTAAGCCCTCAACGGGGCTGCTGTCGTACCACTTCCTGTGCGTTCGGCTAGGTGTTTCTTCGCCCATTCGGTCGCGAATTCTTGCTCTGGAGATAATGACAAAGCGGGTTTAACGGGCTTCTTACCACTAGAACGCCGATTGCTTGATGGCTGCCCATGTATATTAGCCGTATTAGTATTCGTGCTCTTTTTCCCAGGGCCCTTGGTCTTCACCACTGCTGCGGCTTCATATCTCATTCTGTTTTCCTCCACTTCTTGGGCCCAATCCATAACTACAGATGTCCGAGCTGTACCGATGGTAGTCTCAAAGTTAGTATTCCAGGTAGAAGCGGAGTTTGCCCCTGCCTCAACACCATCAATATACAACTTTGGAGTAACCACTCCTCTCTTCTTTTTATCGTCCCCAGATTTCACACAAGCTGGTAGCATTGGGATGGGATCGATAAGCATCCTGGCCTTCTGAAGGGCGTCAAAAATTCTGAGTCCAGCATAAGCATCCGTCGCAGCATCTGTATCAACATTAGGGATTAGTTCCGTATGGGATGGATTCGAATGTGAGATCATACAAGAAATTTGCATTGGTGTCAGAGGCTTTGTCCAGTCACTAATCCTCACGAAACCTTTGTGGATGGGGAGTTGCAAGTACTTCTCGGACAACTTGGCAAGCGAGACCAACACCCTTGGAATTTGCCCTCTCCTACGTTCCCTAGCATATTCTAGAACATGGTGGATTGCACTCAGCTCCATTAACCCTTGAGGCTCAATTCCAAGCCACTTTTTAATTCTGGAACCATCACCTAAATTGAATTTTAAGGTTAGCAAGCAGAAGAATCTCTGATGCAGTCTAGAAGATAGAGAAAATTGATACCTGCTACAGAAACCCCAACTTTCAGAATATCCTTTGACTCCAAGATTGTCTTCAAAGATGATGGAATGAGCTCTTCAACTTTTTCTAGTTGAAGTCAGTCAAGAGATTCTCAAACAATGGTTCTAAGACATTGTTGTACCTTTCTTCATCCTTCCAAGATGGAAGAGGGCAATGTGGTCTTCTTTGGCTAACTGTATCAAGGAGACATTATCCCTAAAAAAAAACGTTTAGAACTCCCGGAATCAAGATAAAGATCAATCACGCACTCACCAAACCCTCTTACTAGGTCGTGGAAGCCACTCTAGATCAAATCCAATGACCTTTTCTCCGAGAAATTTCTGAGCAGCGGTCTCAAATTCTTGCAGTGTGGTGCAGCATTCTACTGAAATTTTCTTTTCCTCGTGCTGATATAGGTCATAAGTCCAATACTTTGATTTACTATCATCCTTTAAACACAGCAGCCGAGTGAGGTCCTTGAGTGGGATTTCGTAAGTTAAAGGAACATATGGTTTTTCATCCACTGCAACTTGATAATACACCAACCCATCGCTCGTTTCTACTGGCTTTGGCTTTCTGACTTTTTTTCGCACTATCTCATCTCCTGATGCAGCTTCGTTCTCTGACACTTCGTCATATTCGTGTATGGTACTGGTCACTGACTCGGACTCATCTGATGATTCGGATGCAAATCTCTCATCGGCCCCAAGTTGATAGGACTCAAATTCTTCCGTTGTGGAGGCCATATTATCTGTGCTAGCCCAGGATTCCTCCACTTGAATGTCAGTCGTAACTCCTGAATCCACTGCCGAGGTGTCAGAAGAATTGTCTGTGGTTGGTTCATGAAGTTGTGAATTTTCTTCTGCTACCACTGCCGAGCTTTCAAAAGAATGACTCGTTGCTGGTTCATAATGTGGAATTTCTTCTGCTACCACAGCTGATGTTTCAAAGGAATGGTCCACGATTCGTTCATGTTGCACAAGAGCTTCTTCTGTTACCACTTCGGCAACTGATATAGGTGTAGCTGGACCTCTTTGAATTGCTGGATCTTTTTGGCTTACTGGACCTCTTTGGATTGCTGAACTTCTAAATCCACCGTTTGGTGAAGCTCTCGGAGGAAGTGACTTCAAAGCTTCCGTCAAATCCTTTGTTGACACAGGAGTAGCTCTTGGGGCTTTCGCTCCGGTGGATGGATGTGAAGTTCCCTCAAGACGAAGGCCGCTCACTGGAGGCATTGACTTGCCATCACCGACTAGATTTGGCGTCAAAGCTTGTTGCAATGTCTGTACATGGTGAGACCCCTTGGTCACCCTGCTGAAGTCCAGTCCCGAATTATCCAACCTATTTCTAGCGGGCTTATCGATGGCCTGCTGTTGCTCAGGGCCTAACGATTCTCTTCGAAATCGTGGCTTAAACACTTCTAGCGCAGGCTTGACTTTCCTGGGCTTTGGCTCTTCTGGCACCTGGTTTTGTGAGGCTGGTGAGCCGGGTGTGCTCACTTTCACTCCTCCATTTGTCTCTGGTGGTGATGAAGCGATAGGAGTCCCGTGGAGCGCTCGTTTCGGTCTCGCAGCCATTACGATATCCTCACGGTCTGGTTCCTCGTCCAGAAATATTGGACGATCCAGGCGCGGTCCATCTTCTGGACCGCTAGGATAGTTTGACTGGACGTTAAAGCCCCGTCCTCTTTTTTTTACGACGCCTTCCCCCATAGCTGTATGATATGGTGAATTGCTCATTGGCCTGGGGTGTGGTTTTAAGCGTAAACTCTCAAGTAAATTAGGTAAGGAGCTAACCCCTACCTATATGATGCAGCCAAGCTGAAATGTAGCGATGGGACGGCCACTGAGTTGAAGGCAGAGAGTTTAGATATTGAGGATGAGAAAAGCCAGAGATGTGGCCGGATAAACAAACGTCGAGTAGACCTCTGCCCGCCTGCGGCCGTGCCAGGTAGCAGCCTGGATGTGAGGGGTGGGCGGGCGAGCATTGCCTTTTGAGACACAAGTATCATCCAAGATGGTGGGGGATAGCTGAGGGCCTGACAGACCCAGGAAAGGCGGGGGAAGGGATTTCCGCGGCGAGCAGCTGTGCGTGTGGGCCAATCGGTAGCAAGGGGCCTGTAGCATACCCCAGATATCCTGCCGCAGCAATCAGCAACGCCGCAGCAGCAGCAGCAGCAGCAGCAGCAGCAGCAGGAGCGGGCACTAAAGTACTGTGATGAGCGTGGAATATGTCTGGCATGGCGAGGGTTTGTTTGCTCTGAGAATATTTGCTGCCTGATATGCCAAGCCTAGTTTTTTTTACAGAGTGCGTACAGTGTCTAGCGAAGAGAACTACCAGAGCCACAGGAGCTGGGTCGCTTGCCCCTCGTAGCATATCCGGCTGGCATCTCCACTGCTCCAGCAAGGACTGAAGGCAGAGAGGGAGAGTTCTCTCGACAGATGGCTACAGTCATGGTTACAGCACCGCCGTGAATCGCATCACAGCATTAACCTGGCTGCGGTTCATCGTTGTATCGCATCTGGTTAGGTTCCCAGCGGCGACTAGTCTTGATGGAGCAGTGCCAACCACACCACTGCTGTTACGGCCTAGCTCCCGCCTGGTGGTGGGTGAGGGGACCAATCGCAGGCTGAGCGTCGGAACCGGCTTTGTGGAGATGTATTGCCTATATCCGGCGCGAGGCGCCCCCGCCCGGCTATATCTTCGCAATCGTATATAGCGCATAACGTTACTAGGTAAATACCTCGATCCAGAGCTTATGTAGCGTTACGTTTCAAGCTCAATCAGTCACGTGGCTGACTGCTCAATGCCAAGATACTGTCCTCGAATCACAGAGTGATTAATCCTGATGGGTACTCCTGCGTACGCAAGTTTACTCCCTACAGCCGTTTAATATATAAATATTCCCTCTGGCTTTGTGCAGTGTTTTATTCCGTCTCGCTGAAGCCGGCTTCCGTTGCCTGCAACGCATCTGTCCGCGCGTGCCTCAGGCTGGGACCTATCCCTTGTGTAGTCGCAGAACCAGTCACCGTATACTTCTCCTTGCTAATTTCAGGTAAGTACTGAGTACGTTCCCCCGTCCCCACTTCATCCTCAAAACGCAACCTCTGCTCTTCCAACCTCCTGGCTCATATTTCTACAAAAGAAGTCATGGTCACGTATGCTCCCGGCTGGGGTGCACAGCAACAGCAGCAACAGCAGCAACAGCAGCAACAATATCCTCAACGGCCACAGCAGCAGCAACAGCACCTCCAACCGCAACAGTACGGTCAACCAAGCTATGCTCCGATGCTGGGCCCACAGCCCACAGGGTTTTCTCAGCAGCCTACGGGTTTTGCCCCTCAAGCTACAGCTTTCGGTCCACAGCCTACTGGATTCGCACCGCAGCCCACGGGATTCGGTCAGCAGCAGCAACATCAACAGCAGCAGAGGCCATTGGGTCCACAGCTCACAGGATTTGGTCAACCTCAATTCCTAAACATGCAGTACACACAGCAGCCTCTCCAGCAGCAACCATTGCAGCAACAGTACACTGGATTCCCGGGAATGGGAATGGGGATGCCACAAGGCGGAACTCCCCCTGTACCACAACTCCCGTCGAGCTACTCCGCTCCCCCTCAGCAGCCGGCCATCGCGCCGCCACCTCCGAACCCCCCTAAGTCAGTGACCCCCGCAATTGGAGGCTCAGCACCAAAGATTCCGAACATAAGGCTTTCTTTCATTACAGCGCAAGACCAAGCTCGGTTCGAACAGCTGTTCAAATCTGCAGTGGGAGAGGGACAAGCCATAAGTGGCGAGAGGGCACGAGATTTACTGATTCGGTCAAAGTTACCTGCAACTGACCTTGGTCAAATATGGTGGGTTGCTCAGAATGCTGTCACGTTGAGGCGAAACTGACGAATCCATAGGAGCCTGGCAGATACTACAAAATCTGGTCAATTACTGTTCCCTGAATTTGCTCTTGCGATGTACCTGTGCAATCTGAGGCTGCAGGGAAAGACATTGCCCAACGTGTTGCCCGAAACTATCACCAACGAGGTTTCAAGCATGGTTGATATTATTTCTTTTGGGGTGCCTGATACAAAGCCTTCTGCAACGGCCCGCACCAACATCCCGAACTTCTCAGTTACACCCGCCCAGCCTTCACAAGCTCCCTCAAATGCGTCTTTACTATCCACCCTTCAAACCCAGCCTACAGGCATACCAAATATTCCCATGCTAAGTCAGCCAATGGGCTTTGGCAACCAGGGCATGATTGCGCAACAAACTGGCTTCACAAGACCATCAATGCCTCCTATGCCCACAGGGATGTCCTCACTCGGCTCTGGATTGATGGGTCAAGTGACTGCACAGCCAACAGGTTTGCCCGGACAATGGGGTTATGTCAACGCCCCAGCTGGGGGTCTTCCAGGTATCTCATTGTTAGAATCACGAATGTTACCGCAAGCAGGGCGTGAATCTGGAAATTTTACCACCGCAGGCCTGCAAGGAAATGCTCAGATTCCATGGGCGGTTACAAAGGACGAGAAAACTGCGTATGACAATATTTTCCGCGCATGGGATGGTCTGAATCAGGGGTATCTCACTGGTCAAACATGTATTGAGGTTTTCGGCCAGAGTGGACTAGACAAAAGTGTTCTCGAACAGATATGGACACTGGCAGACCCTCACAATAGGGGAAAGCTTGACAAGGATGAATTCTCAGTGGCAATGCACTTGATCTATCGCAAGCTTAACGGTTATGACGTCCCAGCACGGCTACCTCCAGAATTAGTCCCGCCATCCCACAGGAAGTTCTCAGAATCTGTCAATACCGTCAAGAGCTTTCTGAAGAGTGACGCAGACACCCGGAAGGCGACCGGAGTTAGCTACATGAAAAGCCATTCTTTTAAGAGCGACCCGAACCAGCAATCTCTCCGTAAAGATGCAACTGTTTATAAGCATAATGATAACGATGTAGGATATCAATCTAGCGCTCGTCGCCGTGCGCCTGCTCGGGATCACTCACCCGCTCCAGAGGTTAAAACAGAAGAGCTGTCCCTGGAGCAATTACGCAAGAAGGTCAAGGAAAAACAGATCTTGTTGAATGCTATCGATATCAAAGATGAAGTTGCTGCGGAGGATGATGAAATCCTAGATAGACGGGATAGGCGTGATGCCGAGGATCTATTCAGGAGAATTCGGAGGATTCAAGAAGAAATTGACACCCATCCCAATGCTCAAGATCGCTCAAGTGATGCTGACGCTGAGAGACGGCAGTTGAGAAGACAGCTCCAGAATTTGACTGACCGCTTGCCCGATATTGCCTCCAAAGTCAGGAAGGCTGAGCGTAGTATTGCAGACGCCAAGTTGGAATTGTTCCGTCTGAAGGACGCCAAAGCTCATCCTAATTTTGCATCCTCAATTGTTGGTACTGGGCCAGGCAGAAGTATCACAGAAGCTGACAGACTTAAGGCCAAATCAAAAGCTATGATGCAGCAAAGATTGGCTGCGTTGACTGGGAAGCCAGCACCAGCATCAGAGGGCGAAGATGAGGATGCACCAAGGAGACTCGCTGATGAGACTCAGAAAATTACAGCTGAACGAGAAAACAACGAAAGGATGACTCGTGAAGTAGAGGAAAGCGTCGAGGAATTCAGGGGAGGCCTTGAGGATTCACTGAAGGACTCTGGTTCAAAGAGCAATGCGAATGAGCATGAATCCAGGAGGTGGGAGGAAGGTCTTGGTGTTGAGGATGAAGTAAGAGATTTCATCTTTGAGTTGCAACGATCGTCCCGTGCGGTGAGGATTAAGCGCGAAGATGACCGTGATCATCGTCGCGGTGACACTCGTGCAAGGTATGATGAGCCAGCGAAGCGGGCAGCATCTCCTCCACGATCTTCAACCACAACGCCCGCTGTGAGCAGTAGTGGTGGCTCCTACTCATCTTATAAGACTCCAGAAGAGAGGGCAGCATTCATCAAGCAACAAGCTGAGCAAAGGATGGCCGAGCGCCTCGCTGCTATGGGTATTAAGTCTACCATTAGGCCCGGCGCCCTTACGGAAACAGCAGAGCAGAGACAAGAGAGGGAAAGAAAGGAAGCTGAAGAGCGCCGTAGGAAGGCGGAAGAGGAAGAAGCGAAACGTGAACAGATGCGTCAGCAGAGGCTTGCTAAGGAGTCAATAACACCCCCAAGCATCGAAATTTCAAAGCCGGCTGGCAAGAAGCCACCCCCACCACCTCCTTCATCCAGGGGGGCAAAGAAGGACACTCAGGCCCAAGATGAAGTAAGGAGGAGGGCTGAGAAGGAAGCTGAAGAGCGAGCATTGGCTGCAGAGCAAAAGGCCCAGGAGAAAGCAAAATTGGAGTTAGAGTATGTGTCCTTCACAGGTACGGTTGAATATATGCTAATTAACACAGGGAGGAGACACGCCGAGAGGAGGAAGAGCTGATGCGGGAGAGGGAGGCTGCGAAGGCACGACTACAAGCATTGGAAGATGAGGTTAAGCAAGGTAAACTCAAGAAGAAGGAAGAATCTGCGAAGAAGAAAGCGACACTGCAAGCCGCTAAAGAGAAAGAGGCGCGGTTGGCAGCCATGCGTGCTGAAATTGAGGCGGCGCGTGCGGAAGAAGAGTAAGCCTCCCCCAGCTAACATAGTCATGTACATGATCCTAATTTTTGCGTTCATAGGCGCCTACGCCTTCAGAGAGAGGCAATGGAGGACGACAGCTCATCCGATGATGAGGAGCCTGCTACCCCAGGCAACGCCGTCACTCCTATTAGAAGCTTCTCCCCTGCTGCTGTTTCTCCACCAGCAGAAGCTCCCACAATGTCAGCACCACCCCCTCCAGCCCCACTTATGCCCCATACAGCTACTCCCCCAGCAATCCCCACCATCCAACCCTCTGCACAGACAGAGAACCGCAACCCATTCTACAAGCAACTCGAAGCTGCTAACTCCGGCAGTGGTGTTTCCTCTGTGACTCCTCAAAGCGAAGGTTCTAAGAACCCCTTTTTCAAGGACCTTGCAGTCGGCGGAGACAAATCTGCTAGTGCGCCAGCGCAACATACAGTACTGGTCAAGCGTAGCCGTGTCAATCCCGAGCCGGAAGACGACTGGTCTGTGGTCGACTCTGAGCCGGACTCGGATAGTGACTCGGATGATGATGCAGGGAGGACTAGTACCGCTGCCTTAGCGTCTTTGCTCTTTGGGTCTATGGCACCCCCGAGGCCGCTGTCGAGCATGGGGAATAAGGAACCGGAGCAGCCAGCTGCTAGTCCCAGTCCAGTGATGGTTGCGCCGCCTGCGGGGGCACCCCCTCCACCTCCACCTCCGCCTGGGCCTCCACTAATGCCAAACTTTGGGGCTGGTGCTCCTCCACAACCTCCACCAATGCCGGGTAATTTCCCTACTGGAGCGATCCCACCACCACCACCACCATCTCCTCCTCCTCCTCCGCCAATGCCATCAGGACCACCTGTCGCAGTGCCTAATCTAGGGGCGCTGTTGGGACAGATCTCCTCGGGCAAGGCTTTGAAGAAGACGGTTACGAAGGATAGAAGTGCGGCTGCGGTATCTGGGAGGGTGTTGGATTGAATATAATTGTAGGCTGGGTGGTTCCTACCTAACTCTTCGAGTGGTGGACTTTTGGATATGAAAGGCAGTATGAGAAGGATTATAGACACTATAGTTTATTCTTTGCTATTTTCTTTTCTTTTTCTTTTTCTTTTTTTGTTAGTTCAGGTTGTGGTACCCAATTTTACATACATAATACAAGTTCAGCATTTTTTTTTCTTTCCCAAGTGAAATACTATCCAAAGTCAGATTGTCAAAATAGTGCCACGAGCACGCATATGAAGCACATGGCATAATATGATCAAACTGTCTTTTTAACTCATAATTTCCCGAACGCTTAAGACCCCCTTCCAGTCAACTTTTCCTTCTCCCAATAATTCTACATTAAATACAAACAACTGGTAATGATAAAAGAATATTGCCGACTCCTCTCCTCCTTGTCTACATAAACTACTTTAATGGTGGAACAGTCTGGTGCTCTGGTCGACAAAAGTGATACCACACTGCTTAGCAGCATCATGAACTGCATCATCATTGACAGAGCCACTTGGGGCGGCGATATACTTCGCTCCCGAGCGCGCTGCACGGAAGACATTGTCAATGAATGGGAACTAGACATATCACATTAGATAATTGAGGGTAATCTCCTCTTAACACAGGGGCATAAACTCACGAAAGCATCACTGGACACAGCGACATCATTCAATTTATTCAACCACTCCCTCCTCTCCTCATACGTCAACTCCGCCGGAGCCTCCTCCAATACATTCTCGTACATCTTCTTTTCGAGCCCGTCCTCCTTCGGTGCCTGACCAGTGACAAAGAGGTCGATAGCATTAGACTTATCTGGACGCTTTGTTCCCTTCTTGAACTTGAGCCCAAGAACACGCGGGTGTTGCCTGAGCCACCAGTTATCGGCCTTGTCACCCGCGAGACGCGTGCAGTGGATGCGGGATTGTTGGCCTGCACCGAGTCCGACGATCTGCCCGTGCTTGGCGTAGCAGACGGAGTTTGATTGGGTGTATTTGAGAGATATGGTTGCGACGGTGAGATCGACGATGGCGGATTCGGGGAGGGTACTGTTTGGCGGAGTGATGACATGGGCGAAGGTTTGGGAGGTGATTTTGATGTCGTTGCGGTGTTGAGAGAGGGAGATTCCGTAGACTTGGCGGGTCTCGGTGCTTGGGGGCTAGAGTGGGGCAAAAATTAGTATTGATTTGGATTGGGTGGAGTATCTTGGTGTGCAAATTACCTCGTACGTAGGGTCCATCTCGAGGATGGTGTACTTTCCGCCCTTCTTCTTCCTCAAGATCTCCAATGCCTCGGGAGAGTATCCAGGGGCAATGATACCGTCACTGACTTCTCTTCCAACGATCTTTGCAGTGACGACATCAACCTCGTCAGAAAGGGCAATCCAGTCCCCAAAGCTGCTCATCCTGTCGGCGCCACGGGCCCTAGCATAGGCACAGGCAAGTGGAGAGTTATTGATACCCTCAATGTCATCGACGAAGCAGACTTGCTTCTCAACATCGGTAAGGGGGATACCAACAGCAGCGCCAGCTGGAGAAACGTGCTTGAAGGAAGCAGCGGCTGGGAGCTTAAGAGATTCCTTCAACTCCTTCACCAACGGCCACGAGTTGAGCGCATCGAGGAGGTTAATGTACCCTGGGGACCCCGCAAGCACCTTGAATGGCAACCTGCTGGACTTGACGAAAGCCTGAGCGGGCTTCTGGTGGGGATTAGCACCATATCGGAGGGTGAGTTGTTGAGCACCGTCACCAGCGTACTTCTTCCTGAAGAACTCAGAGATGGCCGCATCATAGTCCGCAGTGTGCTCAAACGCCTTCAAAGCGTAGACCTTCCTGGAGTTTTCAGTGACCTCGCCTTTGTTGAGTTCCTCTAGGAAACCAGGGTAGTCGTTAGGGTCAGAGAGGATGGTAACCCTGGAGTGGTTCTTAGCAGCAGCACGGAGAAGGGTAACCCCTCCAATGTCAATCTCCTCCACAGCCTCGGCAATGGTGACATTGATCTTGTTCACGGTCTCCTTGAAAGGGTAGAGGTTGCACACAACGTAGTCAACCTTGCTGATACTTTGCTCAGCAAGATCCTTCTCGTCGGATTCAAGGTTACGGGCTAAAATGCCTAAGTAGTTGGGTGTATGAGCTTGAGGTGTGAGCGCTTCTATACATGTTTGGGATTCATACCAGCGTGGACAGCTGGGTGCAGAGTCTTCACTCTGCCAGAGAGCATCTCTGGGGCATGAGTAATGCTGCTAACATCTCTATACAGAGCCACCGATTGGTGGTGATTAGCTTGCTGAAAGCTCCGTCACTCGGGAAAAGGGAAACGCACTCGACAGGGAAGCCGGCTTCTCTGATGAGCTTCGCAGTACCTCCAGACGCCAACAAGCGAATATTGTTCTGGACGAGGCCTTTTGCCAGGTCAAGAAGACCGGTCTTGTTATAGACAGAGAGAATTGCTAGTCAGAGCCTTCGAATTAGCAGAAGCCCACGTCTTCAGGCCAGACCCGAGAAGAGAAAACATGGGCATACCAGTCTTTTGCGACATAGTGCTGATGGAATTGAAGGTTCGATAGACTAAGCTCAAGCTCCTAACAGTTCGAAGCAAGGTTAAGTGGAGTTTTCTGTCACAAGGCGAGCTGGAGGATAGTCCTGACTCTTAGCTGCGCTACGACTTGTGCTGTACGGTTTTCACCCAGCCATCTGAGGGGAGTGGGGTCACTTTATTTTTTCCTTGGCCGCAATTGTAAAAGAATTACTGCATATCCCACCCGCACGCCTAAACTTGTTTTGCGAAACCTCCACAGATCATGAATCCATGCATAGGCAGTAGGTATGTATTCCTGAAGTTTCAAATAACTACATTTCGGTTGTGGTTCCCTCCAGGCATGGTACTTTGCGTACAACGAGGTGGCATATTGGCCTCCTATGACATGACATCAGATGCACAATCTATCATACCAATTGACTTGTGTGATGTTGCGACTTGAAGTGGGGTAATCTGAAAAGGTTTTGGCGGGGTTGCACCTAGTCTGGTTGGCACGGGTTGCACCGTGCCAGTGACGTCTTACATAGTTCCTGGCGGAAGATCTTCACTCCACAAGCCACATATAAGACCTACATACCAAGCCCGCATCCCAGCTAGCTCCGTGCCTCAGCCACCCGAAGGGCCCTATCCTTCTATAAGGGACCCTTTCTCGCGGCTCTTTCTTCCTCTTTTTCTCTTTTCTCTATATTGAACAACGCAAATTTCAACATTCAGTTCAAGGTCCCCACGAGAAACACCGGCTTCACTGCCGTGAGTTTTCAGGAATGCAGGGACTTCTGCTGGCTTAAGCTGGTACCGAATGAAGAGGGAGTCTTGAAATATAGACGGGTCTGATCTTGGGTGCGGCGGAATCTCTTTTTTTTCCGTGAGATCGGTCGCAGTGATTGGGTTCACATCTTGTTTTCGCTGAGGTGGATCAGCTCGCTAGAGGGAAAGGGACTGGGAGAACAGGTCTGGAAGAATTTGTACCCTAGAAGCTATCGTGGTTTGGTATCAAATATAGAGAGAAATAAGTTGAGATTGCTTGAAAATACGAGTTGCTGTTTAGCCAGCAGTAATTGAAATTTGGTTACAGGTTTTACTGTTGATGTCAGCGCTTCCGTTTAAACCAATTCGCCAGACTACTGCATACGATGCAATGAAGCTTGCAAAATCATGCCAAGCCTGCAGCATATGCATACCTAGGGCAAACCCTCTCCGCACAGCTAAGTAACGCTCACCACCTGAATTTTGACAATCGGCCTAGCTCCAAAATTAGATCGCACATACGCCAAAACCACCAAACGACGACGACTGCGCCAACCCCTCAACACCACTAAATTAACAGCAATGGCCATTCAAAAGTCTGGTGCGTACCTAAGCGACCATCGCTCGAGATATCGGGGGAAAATGGGGATTTGGAATCTGACGGAGGAAATTCTACGGAATGTATAGGGATCGCCCGCGGCACCAACGCCGGTTACAAGACGGAGGTTAGGGAGCTCAAGCCCCGCATCGGACGAAGCAAGGGAAGGCTCTCCAGGAGGACTATTTTCGTCAGGGAAATCGTCAAGGAGGTCGCTGGGTACGTTGATTCTGGTTCTGGGAGGGATATCTGGGAATGTGGTGCCGGCTATAGGATTGTACCACGTGAGGATTGGGGGACAATTTTCTTTGATAGGGAAGGGAAATGCTGATGAATTTTGGTTATGGTGGACAGTCTCGCCCCATATGAGAAGCGTGTTATTGAGTTGATCCGTAACGGAAAAGACAAGCGAGCCCGAAAACTCGCTAAGAAAAGGGTATGTGGAGAATTGTATCAATGCCCATATTGACCACCTCAGATTGGAATCGTCTCAATATTGACACCTTCCCCCTTCTACAGCTCGGAACCTTCTGTCGTGCCAAGGCCAAGGTCGACGACCTCAACAGAGTCATTGCCGAATCTAGGAGAGCCGCCGGCCACTAAACAGCTCCCTTCTGTCAATAAAAAAAAGAAATTTTTTTTTTCATCCTCGCATCATCTCCTTATATTTTCTCTCTCACTCACGGGCTTTCAATACATGTTCTGCTATTTTGTTACCTCGACATATTCACCTGGGCCGGTCGATAGCTTTTCCTGTCTCTGTGTTCACATCCGGATCTTCTTTCTGTTGTACCTCCTTTTTACATTGGGTTGGGATTTGCTGTACGAAGGGGTTTGGCGGTTAGGTTAAAGGACAAATCAAAAATTAACGTCAAATGAATAGATAGTTTCATTTGATCACGGATAATGTTCCCATAATACCTTTTAGACGATTTTTGAAAGATCGTTGAAGCGTTGGTGTATTTACCTCCCAAGGCCATGTAAATGTTTCCAAGTGCTTCTTGCAGCGATGAGACTGGGCGTACGTATTCTAACCACTCCTCACTTAGTAGCTTACCGCGCTCTAGGTGCATAGCAGTGGTCCCTACTTTAGAATAAACCGCTACCACACATTGGGGTTGTGGGAGAGGAGCATCAATATGTAAGTTAATGAATCTCTACGAACCAATGTACACCAGTAGGAGGTTACAGATTTACCGCAATGCGCCAGCAAAAGAGTGGCTTAAGAGCCATGATAAGAGGGTAATACTTGCTAATATGACAGTTTAATTATTGCGTGTCAGTGCAGGTTGTATAAAGTTCTCAGTTCAGGGTAATTGTTTTGCTATGGGAGGGGTTGTGTGAATTTCCTTAAGTTTGTCGCTGCATCTGGTCCCGTTTGTGTGTGTGTGATGGAAGCACCGCCATTAAGCTTGTGTCCAGAATCCCGTCAATACTAAACAGAGGTGTATTAAGTGTGCGTACTTTTTAAAGGCTATATTTTGCGGTATGATTTACGCATGTACTTAGATGGCGTTGGTTTACCGTCTCCGATATGTAAGAATTGTTCTCATTCCAACTTGGCGCTGGGACGATGTTGATATACCTGATATACCTGATACAAAACATGTAACGTTAATGTTATCCATAGCCAGGCTGAAACAAAGCCTCGATTTCTGGTAGGACCGTACGAAGGATGGCAATCTAGTTGGCATAACGGACCTAACCCGGGCCGCTCCTTGGTTAGGGAGTCTTGTTTCAGTCAATTTTGCAGCAAAAACAAAACATACATCAGAAGGCTTTATATCTGACCAATGGATCTCGCCTGTGCCAGAAAGATCACGAGGATCGGTATGCCAGGGTTATCATATGTGCTAACTGTGCACTCTGCATAGTAAACAGGCCTTTTGCTGCAATGCAGCCTTAAGCTTATACTGTAGGTGCGCTGCTGAACGAGCGTGGGGCAACTGGTTGGCACAAATCTGTGGTGGAGGTGGCATCCATCGCGCCGCACAAGCTGGCCATTAGTACAAGAAAATATAAGGGTAAATCTAGATGACTGGACATGTTCGCGATCGTGTACATGCGGCCCGACTCGAGAAACTTTTCCTGTTTTCCTGCACTATTCCGCAGTTCCCCCCTGATCTTTGCAGTTCGTTTGATTCCTCTCTTCCGCTGCTCCTTACTCTTTAGCTACCTAGCAACTGAACGGTCATATTTCCTGAACCGCCTGCCCTCCGCGCTGTCCTCCCACCACGCTATGTGGAGACGCCTGTATCTTCTCCTGCTACTTGTGCGCGTTTATTTTGCACTTTCGCCTTCTTATATTCACCCAGACGAGCATTTCCAAAGCCTAGAGGTAATAGCAGGTAAAGTACCCTTCCCACTCGCCGATCCTCCTCCAACCGCTGTTCGCTTGTCTTACTGACAAGCTTTCCGCATAGGCGATATTTTCGGCTGGGAGACGACAAGGACATGGGAATTCAGTTCCGTGAAGCCCATCCGCAGTGTCTTTCCGCTATGGCTCGCATATGGCCTGCCCATGCAGCTCCTGCATCTCATCACAGGTGATGATGCGCCTAGCGCGACATTAATTTACTACACACTGAGGATATTGTTCCTTGTGGCGTCGTTTGTTTTTGGTATGTTGGCCTTATCCGTCCACGTGCCGAAATCTCGTGTGAAAATTGTTGACATTAGACGTTGCAGAGGATTGGGCGATACAAGAACTTGTTACATCGCCTCGTCATAGACAGACTGCTTTGTTACTGGTTGCTAGCAGTTATGTCACATGGGCACATCAGTCGCACACATTCTCCAATTCGGTGGAGACGATAGCAGTGGCTTGGGCGCTGGTATTGATACGGAGGATCTACAAGTCAAAGGTTGAATTCCTCGGATCTCATAATAAATCTCGATCCTACTGACATTAATCAATTACAGGACTCGGCGTTACTGGCGAGTGCACTTCTAGGATGTGTCTCCGTATTCGGTGTCTTCAACAGAATCACATTCCCGGCATTCATTTTTCTCCCGATGCTGAGGCTGGTTCCTCACTATGTTAAGCAGTATGGCATGCACCTTCTTGCACCAATTGTGGGCCAGCTGACCCAATTATAGTCCACTTGCTTTCCTAGTTATGGGTTCCTTTGGTTTTCTCATCGCATTCATTGGCATATACATGGATACCGCCTTCTATCACCCACCCACCCTTCCACGACCATCATTTCTCTCTCTCGACATCTCCTCAAAAGTCATCACACCCTTAAACAATCTCATCTACAATTCAAACACTTCGAACCTGGCCCTCCATGGTCTCCACCCGCGGTACACCCACTTCCTGATTAACCTCCCTCAGCTCTTAGGCCCCGCTACGCTCACAGCCCTGGTCTCCTCTCAATTCACCTTTCCTATGCTCTCTGCTGTATCTGGAACAGCTATCCTGTCGGTGTTCCAACACCAGGAAGCTAGGTTTTTGATGCCATGTGTGCCGCTTATTTTGTGTTCCATGCAACTACCAAGGGCACGAATTATGCGGAAGATATGGATTACAGTGTGGATAATATTCAATATGGCGTTGGGTTTACTAATGGGAGTGTATCATCAAGGAGGGGTTGTGCCTATGCAGAACTATATTGCTGAACACCTAGGAAACGCTACATCGGTGATTTGGTGGAAGACATACTCGCCACCTACGTGGTTGCTGGGGAAGATGAACGAGAGATGTTCCACAGTGGATTTGATGGGTGCAAAGCGGAATGTAGTGGAGGAGAGACTGGAGCAGGAAAAGGGCGGGTGTGGTGTAGAGTCGGGAGAAATGAAGTCGAAAGAGACATATTTGGTGGCACCTTTAGCCATGAATGCCGAAAAAGATGTGGGTAGCGGTAAGCAACTATACAGGCTGCAGGAAGTTTGGGTATATCGAAGCCATTTGGGTCTTGATGCCCTTGATTTTGATTTTGAGGAGGATGGAGTGCTCGGAGCGGTGATGAAGGTGTGGGATAGTCGAGGATTAGGGATATGGAGAGTGGAGGATCCTGCAGACGAAAGCTGTACGAAGGCAGTTGATTATGATATTTGATAGCTTAGTTTCTGTTACGCCTGTATAACATAGAGGTGTCAGGGTTGCTTATATACCACTTGCATATAGCGTCATATATGTATTGTTGCGATTAATTGGTCTTCATTACAACTGCAGGACAATACGTGGACGCACAATATTGTTCGTAGCCGGTCGGGACATAATGGTAGCATAAGTGGCTTCACTCCTCCAGTGCAGATCGAGATTCCGAGAAGAAAGCTAAATCGATTGAAAAAGATATGATTCGCCGGAACCCAAATTAACCTAGGAAAGTAAAAAGAACCCGTAAAATAACATGCCATCCCATTTTTCATTTTCCAAGTACTTCTCCAGACACACCTAGCGCCGGTTTGAAATATGTAGTCATGAGAAAACGTACGTTCCTTTAGGTACAGTTTTCATAATGTAGATGTGCCCTTTCCCCATGAAAAATACAGATTTTGCCCCTATATTCCACAATTTTCTTTTGGATGTGGTGGTGGTAATGCGTTTATCGGACAGTGGCGTCATACTTGGCCTTAAACCACTTGATGGAGTCGGCCTGCTTGATCCTGTGTGAGGAACCGATGGTGGAGGTGCATCGCTTACGGCGGGCAACACGCTGACCTGGGCGGGACCTATAACACAAACAAAATTAGACTATGTGTCTCGGAGAAGCTATTGGATAGGGTAACACACATGATGCAGTAGAAGTCCATTCCGTAAATACCAATGGCAGGGTCATACTTGATACCCAAATCGATGTGCTCAGAGATACCGAAACCAAAGTTACCTGTCTCAGAGAAGTTCCGCTTCCTCAACTCGTACTCCTTGACCTTGAGGCCTCGCTCGAGAATCTCCTCAGCCTTGGGGCCACGGACAGTAACATGTACAGCAATCTTTTCGTTTCTATATCCAAATCGCCGCGTTGGGGAGGGGAAGATAGGCCAAGTATTAGCAAATCGGGTTTTATTCTAACACGCAATTCTCTTCCGATTTCGCGAAGCGAGAAAGGGCGAGAGAAATAAAACATGGGTTGGTTTTGAGGTTGAGCTTTACCTTCTGATACCGAAGGTTCGGACGGTGTAGCGGGCCTTGGAGTAGACGGGGGTTTGACCAGAGAGTTGCTCGAGCACTTTGGCGGCACGGGTGAGCCTGTCTCCAGACTCTCCGACACAGATGTTGAGGACGAGCTTCTCGATCCTGAGCTCCCTCATGGGGTTGGCGGCTTTGGATTCGGCCTGTCCAGGATACCTCGATCAGCTCCATCTTCATGGATTCCTCCCTTCTCAGATTCTCATGATTCTGGGTCCTCCATCGATGCCCGTGTGGGGGAAACGTACCATTGCGATTGATTGTATGTCGTGGGTTGGTGAGTTTCGGGTATGGCCTGGGCAGTGGTTGTCGTGGGTTCGTCGGCTCGTCGTCGTGGCTCTCGTTTATTTTCGGTGCTAATCCTAGATGATTGTTGAATTTCAGTTGTGCGGCCGTGGAGGGCTTACCCTACCCACAAGCCTTACTCCATGCAGCTCTGTGGCTGGTGACGCAGAAGCAGCTGCTGACAAAGCTCCCAGGGGCTAAGCGTCGCCGCCAAGCCGCGTTCGAACAACAACCCCGAATCTCGATCGACTCAACGTCAAGAGGAACTCGAGCCTCACTATAGCCAATCCCTCCTTCTTCGCAGAACAGCTCCGTATCCCACGTTCGCCTACTTTCTTTGCCAGTCCTTGACTCCAGGCCGGAGTCCCACATACCGCGAAGAATGTCGAAAACACAGGGAAAGATGGTGAGTTCTCAACCGCACGCCGCGTGGTATCAAAGCTTCTATGTTGACAAGAAACTGATGAAGATGTGTCTAGGCTAATCTCGTGGGTGCATCAATTTCGCGTCGAATTCGTTTTAGGAAGAGCTAATGATGGGGTGGTTAGATCAACTATCGCATGCGAGTTACGTTGAATGATGGGAGGCAACTTACGGGAACGCTTATGGCGTTTGATAAGGTCCGGTCTATGGTTCGGTTTCTGCTACCTTAAGGATGTGCAAGCTGATAGGGATATAGCATATGAACGTCGTTCTGGCGGATACTGAGGAGTTCCGTCGCATAAAGAAGAAACCCACCAAATCGTCACTGCCCCTCCCCCTCGAATCCCCTGGAAATAGTTGCTGAGTTTTTTGACCTTACAGAGCACCCACCACCGCCCCCACGACCATTGAAGAAAAACGCACCCTCGGCCTAATCATCCTCCGCGGTGTCACCATTGTCTCCCTCTCTGTCGAAGGCCCCCCCCCAGCCGACCCCTCCGCGCGTCTCGGCTCTGGTACCGCCCCAACTGCACCAACCGGAGGTACAGGGGTAGCTGCTACGGGGCCTGGAATCGCTCGACCTGCTGGGCGGGGACTACCGATTTTGGGCATGGGTGGTCCAGGAGGGCCAATGGGGGGTATCCCACCACCCGGTGCACCTCCAATGGCGGGTTTGGCTGGGCCGATGAGAGGAATGGGTGGATTGCCGGGTGGCCCTCCACCTCCAGGAGGCATGATTCCGGGGATGGGCCCGCCACCAGGAATGATGGGTGGTCCTCCTCCTCCAGGGTTTCCTGCTCCTCCTGGTACGTTCTTCCCCCTTCCT
Source organism: Tirmania nivea (assembly GCA_015179035.1). Taxonomy (NCBI): domain Eukaryota; kingdom Fungi; phylum Ascomycota; class Pezizomycetes; order Pezizales; family Pezizaceae; genus Tirmania; species Tirmania nivea. The sequence continues at coordinate 970,443 of WHUY01000010.1, read as the reverse complement.
AAGCTGCTCCTATATGAGGAATTGTGCTAATGTGAGTCTGGATCTAGGATTCCAACCACCTGGAGCTGGGCGTGGCTTCCCTCCCCCACCACCTGGCTTTTCCGGACGATAAATCACTGCGTTTTGATATTTTGTTAGGAGGTGGACTGGGGGTCGGGTGGGACTTTGTGCGAACATATTCAGTGAAAGCAGCTTCTCGAAAAGGCGCCATTCTCCTCTAGTTCACCTCTAGAGCCCGTTATTTGTCTGGTTAATCAGGATACGTTGGGGAGCGAGGCCGTTTAGAACAAGTAAGCCGGGATATTTCAAGGACAAACCAATTTGTGACAAAAGTAGTGAGTATAGAATAGGGCATAAGTATAATTGGTCCTTTCTCGTGCTTTTGGTGAAAAGGGGTCATTAATGATTACGACGAATTGCAACATGTACAATAATTTCAAACACAGCTTCTATCATGCATGCGTGGCGTTCTGCTTCAACCCCCAGTTGGCCCCTCAAGTGGCCGAGGAATAATGCTTCAACGCAAATAGCTCACAAGACATGCATTGTGGCAATTCGATATCGGAGAGTTGTAATGAGGAATCGGCATGCTCATAGCACTCTAACACGGTCTTTATATGCAAACTATAAAACGAAGAGAATCATACGGTTCACCCTGCCCCCTTACTCTGATTCAAATTTGTTTATCCATTTGCCCGCTAAAATTGCCTTGGAAGTAAGAACGCATCCGCCTTACATAAACCAGAGAAAATCTTAACCACCACTGCCGTGTATGAAAATAAGTATTGTAAGCCAGCTTACTGCTGCCGCTGCCTCCGCTAAGCCATTCCTTTACATAAAGTCATCACTATAAACAAACCATTAGTAATCTACACCTTCGCCTAAGCTTCAGGGTAACAGTAAACTACTCACTCCCCAAAATCGTCATAAGACTTCATATCCAGCCTATCATTATCTTTCCCTCCCACACCCACAAGGGTAGTCTTGGTTTTTTGCGCCTTGGTCTTCTTCACTCCCTTCTCGGCCGCCTTCTCCTCCCTCAATTTCTCATTCGTCAACGTCGTACACATACTCGCCACCTTCCGGATCTGCTCCGAGCTCATATCCTTAATCAAGAGCCTGGTAAGTTCCTGGACAAAGAGGGGGTAATTCGGTTTCTTAATGTTTTGCACGAGTAGTGGGGCAAGGGTATTTTGGAGGTCTGTGAACTGCTTTTTGGTGGTTGGTTTGAAGAGGGGGAGGGAGGAGAGATCGATAGACTTGGCAGAGTCAGCGGGGTCAGCGATGGCGATGGCTTTGTGCTTTACGTCGCTCGAGGGGGAGGGTACCCCAGCGGCAGGGGAAGCAAGGGCGGCGGAGTTGGAGGTGACGCCGTGGTCGGCGATGTCTTCGACTACGGCCCCCGCGAACAGGTCTACGGCGTGGTTGAGGTCAGCCTGGATTTCGCGCTCCTGCATCCGCCGTCGATGTTCTTCGGGGGTCTCATCGTCCAGAGCTGATTTTTCGGCTTCCTCGGCGGCCCTTTTCGCAGCGTTCTCGGCTTGCTTCTCGGCGATGCGTTGCGTTTTGGATTTCTTTGCTGCCGCGGCCGCTTCGGCCGCTTTCTTTGCCTTCTCCTCCTTTTCCCTCTCCTCCTCGGAGTCCTCGGCGGCGTCCCAGGATTCTAGGACCTATGGTTGTAGGCGGGGTTAACTTTGTGCCTGTGGAGAGGCTGGCTGGCGGTGGGACGTACCTCATCATCATCCTCCTCATCATTCCACTTCTTCCCCACGCTGACCCCGACTCTGGCGGTCTCAACACCGACACCCTCCTCGTCGCCTATACAATCGTTAGATACCTCTCCCACATCCTCTCAATTCTTTGAAATATATACATACTCCACTTGCTCATTCTTGCTATTGCTCTTCGGGGACAGAAACAGGTCGAAAACCGTAGAGTGACGGCGCGTGGTGTAGTCAGTCAAATGAGTGAACAAGACGCCTGGGTATGGTTGCAGAAGGCAAAGGGACTGGACCCGGCTGGGGAAGATACAACATCTAACGCTGGTGGGGCATATGTGACGGTTTAGAATGTCAAGGTATGTTGGCTTGGCGGGGTGTTTTCAAGTTGCGATAACCTTGATAACGTTTCAATTTTGGGGGCTTCATAAGAATCCGACATTAGGCCAAATAATGATTTAAAAAAAATTATAATATTTAGGTGACCCTAACGGGGCCACAGTGGACAGTGCACCTCAGCCCGTGAAAAATTATGAAACCCGTGATATAAGCATCGACAACAGGCCAAAATGATACATCTAACAGTAGTTTAGGCTCTATACACATGAACAAAATCAACCATCTCTCTCTCCACCCCCCTCCCATCCCCCGTATCCTCCTGCCCCAGTCCCTACCGTGGTCTATTTATATAAGCTCCATCTTCTGGAGAATAGCGTTGGTGAACTCAGTGGTGGTAGCGTTTCCTCCCATGTCCTTAGTCCTGACCTTGCCATCAGCAATGACCGCATACACAGCTTGCGAGATCCTAGATTGCGTGTCAGCATCAAAATGTATACGTCACGGATTTGCAACGTGAGCATACCTAGTAGCTGACTCGTCCAATCCAAGATGCCTCAGCATCATAGTAGAGCTCAACACCAATGCAGTTGGGTTGGCTTGGTTAGTACCCTTAATGTCCAAACCGACGTGCCTGCACCCTGGCTCGAAAACGGCGTATTCTCGTCCCATGTTGCATCCTGGAATGATACCTGGTCCACCAACCAAAGCCGCACCAATGTTGGACAAAATAGATCCGTAAAGGTTTGGCATAACCAAGACATCAAATTGTTGGGGCTTAGACACAGCCTGCATGGAGGCATTGTCGACAATCATCTCTTCCACAGTCAAGCTTGGGTAGTCACTAGCCACATCATGGAAAGTACTTCGAAAAAGACCATCACCAAGCTTCATGATGTTGGCCTTGTGAATGCAAGTGACCTTTTGACGGCCATTTGCCTTGGCGAAGGAGAAGGCGAATCGGGAAATTCGCTCAGACTTCATGCGGGTAACGATTTTAAGAGACTCGACGACACCTGGTACGGACTGGTGCTCCAGGCCAGAGTATTCACCTTCGGTGTTCTCACGGATCAGGCACATGTCGACGTTGGCGTGGCGGGTCACGTAGCCTGGAATGTTCTTGATAAGGACGACTGATGCGTAGATGTCGAGTTCTTGACGGAGGGCGACGTTGAAGGATTGATGACCAGACCTGTCCACAGGAGTGTAAAGAATACCTGTAAAGGTAGCATGAGCGCCCTGTCCCCAGGAAATGTGGGCTACACTCCATACCCTTCAACCCGACCTTATTCGTCTTCAAGGACAAGACGGACTGCTTGAACAAATCCTCCGAGTGCTGCTTTCCGGTAACAACACCGGTGACATCGACCTGATCCCACTCGACTGGCACATTCTCGTGCTTAAAGATTGTCTTGACGGACTCCGTAACCTCAGCTCCGATACCATCACCTAGCACGATCGTTTAGTTTTCCTTCCCCATCCCACCAGCGCAGTTTCGTCGCAGTCGTCGGCTAGGGGCGTACCAGGAATCAAAGTAACTGTGTACTTTCCACCAAACTTGGTAGGCTTGAAGATATCTTGGGAGACAGTAGCCATTGCTATCCACAATTCCATAATTAGTTTGAAATTCCAACCCTCCGCCCGCCCGAGCCCGCACTTCCACCGCTGAGATGCAAAGTCAAAACTCACTTCGTGACAATGGAGCAACGTTAGAAAGCGCATTTTGTCTGGCAAGGCCTGCTATGCCCAAGACAGACTATTTGCGAGTCGAATGTTAGCTATCCAATTCCTTTGAATATTGCGCCTCACGTGATTCAGAGAGACGCTACCTTGGCGAGTGGCTGTCGTGCGAACATGGCAGTAATATGAAAAATATCGGTTTGGGGGAGGTGGGTGTATCAAGAAGAACAAGACCTCTAAGGACAGAAGCTATATATGCGTGGGTCGAGAGGTAGGAGGTGGATGAAGATGGCTGATGATGAGAGTAACGGATAGCAAGAAAACCTGAGATAGATTAATTCGCGGTGGGGGGGAATTTTGCTACAAGGACGGCGCTAAGGAACAAAAGAACAAGCCACAAGGATAAGGATAAGGAAACGCCGAAGGAGGCCGCGTGCATACATATGCATTCTACGGAATATTTATACTGGGGTAGACACGTCTGTACCACAGCAAACAAATACAGTCAAACCTCCATAGCTGCATCTCCTCTATCCGCATAACCCTCTTAATATATGACACTCATACCCCTCTGTAAGTTACCCCTGTACCGCCAGACTACCTCTGTATCCACATCCCCTCTGAAATTTGCGGCCCCGGCCCTCTCCACAGGTTCGGACCTATGGAGCTTATCCGTGGAGTCATTGTACTGAATTGATACTAGTGGTATCCTAGTCGATTCAGGGTAATTGTGCCAAGCAGACTCTGTACATACTTTACAAGCCTCCATTAGAGAATCCACTGATTGAATAATACTTGGTTGTTCTCAGATTATACTTATTCCTGCAGATATCCATGTGCCACAGATATCACTTCCACTACAGCATATTGATCATCTTTCCCCATCAGTACGAAGCAACTACAGTCTTCTGGGATATTGAATGATTGGCCACCCGTATATGGGGCGAAGGTCTCCCATCCAGGAAAACGCTTATCCGCCATACCCAGTTTGTTTTGAGGCACCCCAGCTAAACAATATACATCATAACTGCATAATTGGTCTGTCGATTCATTATGTGGTCTCCAACAGGCTCGAGAACAGAGAGACCTTTGCCAAACCGGCTGTTTTTACATAGGGCCTAGAAAGGCCTTCATGTAAATGCGGAGGCTATGTGTATAGAGTGGATGCAATAATAGAGGTTTACTTCTTTCCCACTAGCTAATGGATTCACCACCAGAGTACTACCAAAGCTGAGCCTGTGCAGAGGGGGGGAGATTGAAACGATAGGCAGATAGTCGCTGGGGACTCGCCTATTAAATACACTAGCCCCCAGATTGAAGGAGTTCCACTAAGTATTGTAAACGAGAAATAGTGTCTTCCCGCAAATGCAGAACCTGCCTTGGTAAATATATAGGGCTAGGTCCATCAAACGGGAAGGTTATGAGTGTACAGCCGGATAGAAATGACCCCAACAGCATGGTGGGTGGCTATTGTCGAGCTGGTGTGGGGGCTAGCCAGACTACTACTTACTTGGGTAGTCATAGCCAGACTAAGTAGTCGGGAGTATACCAGTTCAGTTAGTATAGCTTTTAATTGTATGTGACTGAGCTGGACTACTTAGTAAGCATAACTTGCCTAGAACACAACTCCATAATATAAACTCATCTTTCCTCACCAAACAGAAAGAAAAAGCTCCTCAGCTGCCTCTCTCTCGATCTCCAAACAGTATAGCGTCACCGCAGTAAACCTCAGTGGTTTGGGCAGCATTTTTCTGCAGGAGCTTGAGCACAGCACCCCTTCGCCTGCTTCACCTTTCTTTTCACTTGATCCCGTTCTTAATAGGCACTGGTGCCCAAGTCCTGCTTGCTCTCCTTGTCCTCCTCACTACCTTCGTTCTCTTATATTTTCACTAGGACTATGGCACCTATTGCGATAGCCCCATTCCTTGCTTACAATCTCCCACTTTCACAAAATCATTGGTCTGGAAGCCCAACGCCAGTACAAGAGCAAACATCTGCAGGTGCAGCAGGAAGCACGAGAAGCTACACTCCCAAGTATTATTCTGAAGATCACCGAAGCCGTGACCAAGAGTTAGAAGCACAGTTCAAATCAGAACTTACTGCACTGAGAAAAAGGTACAAGGAAGACATTTGGACACGGTTGTGGGCATTGAGCAGAAAGTTCCGTGAGCAGTTTGACCAGACTTTTGTTGACGAGGAAGGTGCTCTGAAGCTATCCCTGGACAAGGTTATAAGGGGAAATATTCGAGATAACTTTCTCGGTCTCAGGCACGACCTTATCGAAGCATATAAAGTCAATAAGCAACTGATTCCAGCTGAACTTGGTATTGAATACGAGCGTGAGGAACAGCTGCTCCGTGACAAGTTTTACGACCTCTCGAACAATATCAAGAAGGAGGCCAAGTCCCAATTTCACTTAGAGATTTTTGATACAATATTGATTCTTGAGCCACCGAGTGAAACCCCACCAGCGGGTCAAGGTTCTTTGGGCTCGATAATTGAAGAAGCTGCAGTGCCCGAGCAAAAAGTAGAAGCAGCTGTGGAAGGGCCTGCCCCACAGGAGGGACCTTGCCGAGCACAAGAGATCACAAGACAGGAAAACCTAGAGGAAACAAATCTGTTAGCTGAACCACCAGCTACTGAAGAACTGGTTCAAAAGGCAGCATCAGTAAATTCAAAGGCTTCATTTGGTGCTGCCTCAAAGCGGTCATCATCATCTGCAAGATTAAGGAGGTCGGATCAGGGAAGCACACATTCTAGTGTTCGCCTGCAAGAGACGCCATTGTTCACCAAAACCCCTGTGAATCTCACTGTGTCCGCCCAGGAGTTGGCACCCCCATTGAATCCAGACCCTGTTCCTGTGAAGAGAAATTTCTGGGGAAAGATTATTGGTGTAAGTAGGCGTCTTTTGTTCTGAGTGCATTTCACATATTAATGTGGGGTCATCGTTTTAGTAGGCCGAAAGCTTTCCGCTCCAGTGGCTCAATTTGATATTACATGCTCAGTTCCATGGTCATCTCTTGTGTATTTCTTATTCCTTACATCGTTACAAGCCCATCTGTACAGAATATCCTGATATAAAAGGTGTATTGTAGGCCTCATTGCCTTCACCATTACAGGATTACATTCGATAACACAATGCAAGGACAATATCATATTCAACATCTTACTCCCCAACTTTATCGCCTTTTCAAGCGCCCACCACGCCCTGTTGCCTATTTTCCAACCTTAATCTCGCCCCAAGCACCGGCACTGCATTTCTCCACGTCACTTCCTCCTTCAGAAGGAGCACGCCCTGTCTATGATGCTTTCCAAACAGATAGTATTCATGCGTACCTGGAGCATCAAGGGGGCACCCCTACTCCCACGTCAGAAAATTCCCTACTATCCCTACTCCCATTTTCTCCTCTACCTCACATGTGCGTCCTGCAAGTCCTTACCAACCTCCATGGAGTGGCACATCACATAGGCGGTACCAGTCCCAATCTCTCAAATCCCTCGCTGACTTTTATCTCCATGGAGAGCTACCCCAGCAAACAACAAGAGCTGCAAGAGGCAGCTTGCCTGAGAACATCACAGAGGAGAGAAAGAGATAGCAACAGAATGGGACTAATTTCTGAACGTAGAGTAGATGGCGGAGATGGAGCCAAAGGTAGTATTACTATCGAGCCTGCAACGAAGAAGACATTCTCGGGAATTGAGAAAAAAAAGGAAAGGAATTAAAGCACCAGATAAGTGGAGAGGTTCGAAAACTAGCGGGTGGAAACAAAAAGACCGAAAAAGTGGAATCAGGTTCCAAGTCTTTTCTTCTCCGTATAGAAAGGAAAGACCTAGAAGATCCAGAAAAGGTTCAGGGTAACGGATCACGAGATCGAGGGGATCTGGATACCTCTACCGGAAAAAAGCGCCACAGAGACAGTGTTAGCATAGTTGATAGCAGGCAGGAAGGCAGGAAGAGCGATGCCATTGACTCGAAAAGATACTGAAACCATGACAATTGATGATGTGAAGGGAAAGGGGTCAGGTAGACGGTTCAGTCTTGACGCAACTCTTACGGGCAAGAACCCTATTCAGAAGCCAGCACTATCACAATCTCAGCAGGTCAAAGGATATAAATCGGGTGAGCCTGGTAGGAACTTTCGCATCCTGGACAGAACCCGACACATTCCCTGCAAATAGTTATAGCTGCTCGGACCCGATGCCCGAAACCTGTACCTGGTAACCTGTCAACATTTCATCCAGTGCCAGGCATTGAGGGAAAGCCCTCGAGTCACCGTATAAATGATTTCACTCTTCCGAAGCTGTCAGATAAAAACCATTGTCAAAATTTTTGAATCCAGATCCTGCTCCTCCAAATGAGCCTACATAATATAACTGGGGTGGCAATAGCCGACTTCAAGCCAATCGACGAAGTGACCTCCAGATCATAGCGCGGAATCCTCTCCTATTAAGCCGACCGTGGCAGAGGCAAGGACAGTTACACTTACACAGGTGACTTACGGGCCGGGTATGAATGAAAACCTTACTGTGAAAACTCCAACTCCCTCAGCTTTGGACTTCTGGGCGGAAGCGGACAGTACCCTCTCGTCGCCTTATGAACAATATCACTCTCATGGAAATTCATTTTAGACTGAAGCGGATAAGGCAGTTACACTTCCTCCTTGGAAGCGGGAGAGGCCATTGTTGGAAGAATTGACTGCTGGACTACCCGGAGTTAGGGATGGAGCTAGTGACTCGAAGGTTTCTGGGGCTGGAAATAAGCTGAAGAAAAAGAAGGACAATCCTAAGGTTAGAGTGTTGACGGTTGTGAACGGTAAGGCGGAGGATGACGATAAGATCTTATTGACGAGGGTGGAAATCAGATGTCTATGGCAAGTGATCAAGCTCCTATCATTCCAGCCGTTAAGGTTTTTGCTCTCGAATCCACAAACAAATCTCTCGGCTTTAGAAGATTTTCCACGCTCTTTCCAACCAGGGAGACTGGAAATTTATCAGAGGCATCGCAGGAGGCGTGCTCCACACTCCAACAGTGTTGAGAGGGGTCTACGAATAAAACTTTGACACTCATTAGTCATGCGCGGGCAGAAAATAGCAAGATTGAGGAAGACCTGAATACTCTGCTAGACCTTCCATTACCTACCGAGAAGCTTTACCGACCAACAAATGTTAGCAGTAGGCTGGACACTCTGGAGAAGTATTTGGATGAGCAGGGTGCAGCTGTCGAGACTGTTTTGAAGCGGATGTTATGGATTGTGGATAGCATGGTGTTGTAAAAGAAAAGGAAGGCGGGCAAAGGGAGAGAAGGGCAGAGGAAATGGGATCGGTTGACGAAGTCTGAGAATTTTACTTTGTTTCCGTGTGTGCCCTATTACGTTTGTTGATTCTGTTAGAGGTGACTAAACTCTGGTCTTGTCCCATTTTTGAACCAATCCCGCATTGTTCTGGGCATGAAATGAGAACTGATGGTATTGAATAATATAGATCACTTCTCGCCTTTCCACAAAAACTATGCTTGATTGCTACGCTTCGGGCTTCTGTATCATGCATGTTTAGCCTAGTGACTGCTGCCACTTAACTAACAAATTTATACTCTCGAATTGTGAGATCCAACATACTTTAGGAAATGCAACCAAAACAATGTAATACGAAGGCATATAATCTATAGTTATATTCACCCAATCAAACCAATTACATAGCGCCCAGCTGTCTTCGTATTTAAGGTGAATCTAAAGAAAATATTTCAACCTACTGTATGAACTGGGCCAATGGCACTTCAGGGTAATCGTGATTTTTACGCCCCAGATCCCAGCAGGTGAATATGGGAAATGATGAAATCAACGAGGCAGACTTGATACATAGCAAAACTGTTTTTAGGAAGATAGCTGCCGAATTCAAAGTTGTGTAAAACTACTTAATGATTAACATTGCTTGTTATCTCATAGAGACTGCTATAGATAGTTACTACATAGGGTAATACGGGTTGATAGACTAAGATTTTCCTGGGCTTGGGAAGATAAATCGCTCTTGCCGTTGTTATCAGGCCTCGCGCGTGACTCCGGTTTCACCGTCTTATAAGGTGGTTTCGCTATCATTCGCGGTCACCACTTTCGGTAGGTTTTTGTCCCAAATCCAATGGTGGGGATAACTAAGGGCTAGTATACATTGATGAAGGAGATGAGCCTTCTCTTTGAAGTTGGCGAAGACGGCCCGAAAGATGTTAACCCCATTATAATTATCATTTGCAAGTATTCAACATACTAATCCGCACTGGTGTAACGGCTAGCATACCGAGCTTTCATATGTGAGCTCCTCGGAGACCGGGGTTCGACTCCCCGGTGCGGAATTACTCTTTTTACTTTCTTTTGGTGTGGAGATGATATATGAATTATGGATTATATTGGTTTGAGATAGCTAAATGACTATAAATTGATAGATACTCTTTATTTACAAATATTGAGTGAGATGGCGCGAAAACGTTTTGGGGGTATGTACCAGGCTTAACCCCACCACCTCCACACAAACTCACCAAATACCCTCACATCATCCCAAGTACCATCGCCCCTAGCTAGACTCATCCTTACCACCCCTACCGGTCTCCCATCTACCACACAGGCCTCTTCTCCCATCATAACATCCGTTTTTATTCACATTCCTTTGAATCCACAACGCCACTATACCCTCCCGGATTGCAGTTTCCCTCGACGCGGATATGTTTAATTTGTGCTGCCGCACGTTCTCGATTTCGACGAATCCAATGTATCGTGCATGGGGGTCTTTGAGGTTGAAACTCAGTATTGGGCCCTGCTGTGTGGAGTCGAGGAATTCCCGGGTGCATGCCAAATATTTTATAGGCTTTATCATGAGGAGGGTTGCGGCGTCGAGTTGTGTGAAGTAACTAGTCCCATGAAGGCTTTTGGTGGTGGTGTCGCCTGGTATCTAACCAGGACTCAACATTTTCATCCTTTTCCAAAAAATTCCCATTCTTCAGCTAAATCCCTAACACCAACTAGACTCGTATGGACATCTCTATGGTATCGATAAATAAATCCTCTCCCTTTCCTCTTTTCCCGTCCCTGCTGCCCCGTTGAATGCATCTGCGACCACTTTTATTGCCGCCGTGGCATTTGCTACGAACACAATGTCCCATTCCGAATCGTATGCGTTGAACAAGGTAAGGCTTTCCCGCGGGTATCATCTCATCTCTTGGCACTGACTTATCTGAACAGTTACATGTGGTCACAAGACTCCTTCGGATATTTTGACATAACCGTAGTCTAATTTTTTGACCCAGTGAAAACTACTTTTCGAGTTTATCCATTCCAAAAAAACGGACAATGTATGTATGGGTACAAAATAGTCTAGTTGGCACAATACCTTCCGAAGGTACAGAAGGACTCCAAAGCAACAGAAAGGTTAAACTTGGGACAGCGGGTGGGGGTGGTGCTGGGAAAGAGGTATATACTGCTGGAGGCGGCATGGGATGCAGTAGGGGAGGACAAGGCGGATCGGGAGAGGTGTATCCTGGTGGCGGAACGGGGAAGTGTTGGTTAGGAAACGTCAGCGCCGTGAAAAGGTTGGGCCAGCTGTAGTATGCGGGGGCACAGTGCATCCATAACGGGTACTCGGAGGAAGTCATAGAGGCGCTAAGGGGACAGGATGCGCTCCTTTTCACCCTGGACCCGGCCGAGGAGCAGATGGCGCATGCGATCCGGGTTGGGGGATTGCCAGTGGTGGATTGCGGGACATGTCACGAACCCCGAGTCTGAGTGGTATCACGGAATCGATGATAACATCACCACCACCGGCCCCGAGGGCCTCAGCAATGCAGAGATACGAGCGAGAAGGGAGTGAGCAGGAATTCATGGACTTTGACGGCGCGAGCTCCGGTTGGTCGCTGACCCCAGGCAGGGGAGCATTGACGTGGTGGATCTGATAACGCCGGAATCTACGCCTGAGCCGCAATCAGGGGGGTGGGATATACGGGAACTGTCGAGGAAGACGGAAGTTTTGATCACACAATTCCTGGATGTACGGGGGCAAGTGGAAGAGCTGGAGGATAAGGTGGACGAGGTAGGAAAGGCAGTGGGGAAAGGAGTGGAGAAAGTGGAACTAATAATGAAGGAAGGTTTAGAAGAGATGCTCAGGATGTTGGCGGGAGCGGAGAAGAAGATGAAGGCGGCGGTGGAGGCTATAACGCCGATCACACAGCATCAGATTGTGCAAGCGGTTCGGGAAACGATGAGGGGAGAGTTGCGGGCAACAAGAGCAGAGTGGGCGGGGATGCTGTAGGCGGCCCTCCAGCGGCAACCGTCCGCACCGCCTGCGTCTCCCTTTCGCATCTTCCTAGAGAACGTGAGCATGCATGCTTCTCTTTCTCCCCCGGCAAAGGCTACTCCGGTTATCGTCAGCCCATCGGTAGCGGCGATTGTGAGGAGATTGAAGGGAGACCAGGGGGTAGTGGACAGCCAGCCGAGTAGAGGTGCAGGCTCTCTTTAAGGGAATGGACGGGATCGACACGCAGGAAGGCAACCTCGGGCCCACCCAGGTGCTGCCATCCCAACTCCCAGGCAGTTTCCCGGCGGAGCCGACCATGGAGCAACCGGTGCTTGTGGTCCCAGCGCTTCCAAAGAGAGCGCCAGTCCAGGTGTCCGTGGTGGCTGTCGTGGCCGGCGAAAGCATTTAACGGTCAAGCGTATGGAAACTGACTTCCACGTATGGGGCTTCATCATTTCTTTGGACAGGGCACGTCTCGTGTGGGCTTGCTCACATTGGTTAGTATGATCTGGACTGGGGCCGATAGGCGGTTAAGTGGCGAACCCACACCGTCCCTCCGGGGGATTGTGCAAGACTGTGTCGGCTCTGGGTCTCCCCAGGTCACGGTATGAGATATGCTCCAGCCTCTGAAACAGGCACGGACTATCTCAAAGTGATGGGAGACTGTGAGTATAGCGAAATGTCACTAAATATGACATGAGGCTAGATGGGGCATTGCGAAAGCAGTGCCTTAGTCTGAGAGGACGGACGCGGCAGTCGGTACCAGCGGTTCACAAGAACTTAGCGAAGGTGCTTAAGGAGCAAACAATGTAGTGTAAGCCGACTAAGGTCGGCGTTCCCGTGTGACAATGTTCATGGACGAGGTCGTACGTGTGATGGGCTGAACACCGTAAGCTGTAATGGCTTGGTGGAATGGCGAAGTTACACAGATGCGTCTACGAACGTCATCGAAGCGCAGTTTGGTACAATTGCCTAGGGATATACACAAGAAGGAGGATTGCCCTTCGGGGTTGGATCCGCTTGCACTTCTAGGGGTTCTCCGAAAGGGAACATATGGCCGCTCTAGCATCTGGGTCGAGAAGAAGAGCCTTCGAGCACCACTCCGCGGAGTGGGAGATCCCCTAACATTGTACACTTCCACTCTCGCGCTCGACACCGTGGAAATAGTTGTGCCAGGTCTGCCGGGGGTACAGGGAGAAAAGGCGCTGGATAGGGCGAGGGCAATCTGTCAAGAGTCAGGGCTGTCGCTAGTAGCAAGGACACCGAAGTGGCTCAGAGGGGAGAGGCGACACCTACCAGGAACTTGCGATTCACGGGGACTTGCGATTCACGGTGAACGGTCAGGGCTACGAGGAAGTACCAGAAGCGCCCCCTACGGTGGTCAGAGATCAAGGATAGTGCGGAGGTGCTATGAATACCAGCGGAAAGGCGTTTGGCCTGGTATCAGGACGTCCTGGGTCACACCATTAATGAGGGATGACCCTCGCAATGGAAAGCGGAGCAGCATCGCCCATCGGAAGCCAGACAATAGGGACCCAAAGGGGTGCTGGAACTGTGGAGTGTTCGGGTATTGCTGGCAGGGAGGAGCAAGAGGTGGTAGAAGAGAGAGTGGAAATAACTGCGGGGGGAAGGAAGGAGATCAAGGGAGGCAAGGAGGGAGCTAGGACAGCAAGTGAAGGAAGCAAAGGCGGTAATGTGGAGCGAGTGGGTGTCAGAAGGAAACAGTGTCTGGGATATAGCCTGGGTTTTACGTAACCCGTTTAGTGCCTCGGGGCCAGACGGAATGTGCTGGAAGCTCCTGAAGAAGAGCCAAGGGATGAACTTGGGGAAGACGGTGTTGGGGGATGTGGGGTAGTATGTGCCAGTGAATCTTTGAATGGACCAACTATGGGAATGGTGGGAGATGAAGATGGTCATGATTCCAAAGCCAGGAAAGGATCATTCGAAGGTTAAAGGGTGGCACTCCATAGTCCTAGTGAATACGGTGGGCAAGCTAGCAGAAAAGATAATTGCAGAGGAATTACAGAAGATACCAGAGCTATGGCACACACGTATTTGTAGGACAGAAAGGGCGAGGGGCAATTGACAGTGTAATGTTGACAGATAAACTGTCAAGGGAAAATCCTGACGGCAAATTATATGGCCGGGATATCAAGTTGGCATTCAATTTCTTGCGGCGGAAAAAGATGGGGGAGATTGTGGTGGGGTACTCGAAGCTACAGAAGTAGGTGGACGTCTTCTTGCAGCCCAGAAATTTTGCAGTAGAGGTAGACAGGAGGTGCATTAGGGAGGCGGGCATGACATAGGGGACGCCGCAGGGGTCGCCTTTGAGTCTCTCCCTGTTTTCGATTTATATGTTAGCGATGATCAGGGAAGCAGAGGAGAAAGTGAGGAAAGAGGGAGGGGGGGGCTCAGGAGGCCGCAGAATCACTGCCACATCACCTTCCTGCCCCTGTCGTATATGGACGATGTCAACTCGATTTATTCGGGAAGGGAGAAGAGGCTAGATAGGGCTCTTGAAGCGGCAGCGGGAGAGTATGGTATGGAGTGGGACAGGAGTAAAGACTTGAAGGAAGCAAAAATGCCACACCTGGAGTTTAATGTGAAATCCAGGAAGCGGCATCAGGCGTACCACACAGCGAAGGGGAGGGCAGCTTGGGAGTTGGTATGGTGGCTAACGTGGCTCCCCCCAAAGCGAAGAAGCAGATCCTGTGTAGCCAATTGCTGCCGATCCTGACATGGAGCGGAGCTTCACGTGGAGCCCTCGGAGGTGATGGGGAGACTGAGTACAGAATGGAGCAGGTGGGTATGCGGGGGATAGAGAGGAAGTGCAAAGAGAAAGATTGAGGATATTACTGGCATTCCGGACCTGGAGACATGAATACTAACGAAGAGAGTCCAATGGGCGGGGTCGGTGTATGGAAGACACCTACTGGAGGATATCTTGAGAGAAATACTGGAGCTGGACGCGGTACTACGCTGGATGTCCCACATGCAGGTGGGTACGTGATTGTGAGGGGTGAACATAGTGGAGCTGGATTCAGAGAGAGTAGATACATGGTCGGATGGGTTACAGCAGGAGGAGGGGTAATGCCGGGGGTTATTTTTCCGTAGTTCTTTTGTGTTTTTTCCCGGGTGCGAGTATCTTTTCGGGAGGTATCTGGTCATGTACGTAGATACGGGGCAGGGAGCGGCCCGGTGGTCGGATAATCCGGCCAGACTTAACCTGGGGGGATGCGCTGCCTCGCCATAAGTGCGCAGGATAGTTCAGGGTAATTTCCCGGGTTCAAACCTTCCTGTGAACAGGGATCGAACGGAAAGATATAAAGTGTCCAGGAAAACATATGTGATACACTCTCTACAAGAGGCTTGTATTCACTCTTGCCGACTAGGCTGAGTCAAGCTCAGCATGGACACGAAGTTCTGTCTGCTAGAGCTGCCAACAGCTTTAAAGCTTCTATTACCAAATAAACAAAAACACTTGAATCAAATGCCTCAACATTAAATTCCCCAAGGCTGTCTAATGGGAGTCCCGCTAAGTCGAATAGTTTGAGCGAACATTTTGAAAATCATCCCGGTAATTTAGCGAGATTGAGCACCTGTTCTGGATATGCTCAACCAAGAACTGTTGACTGTAATCGTGAACCTTTCGTCCTACATGACGTTACAGTCAAATCAATATAATTGCATCCTCTATAATCGCAGAACCTCTTTTCTTGCGGTAAACACTCCCGCAGGGCGTTACCCTCGCAAAGTTACCTCTATAAAAACTGTTCCAATGAGGCAGACCGGATTAGGTTCAGAAGAAAACAGGCGAGTGATATAAGGTATATAAGTCTGGGTACGAGAATATCACTAAAGTAAGCATATTTGTAAGCCTTAAAGTAGAATGGATGTTATGCACAAGAAACAGAGTATAGAGAGACCATAACAGCAGAACACGCAATGATATATAGGCAAAATGAGCAGAGAATGTTTCTACCTGTACAACTTCGCCATTTAAATTTCTGGCTAATGATTTACGATTCAAAGACTACCATTAACTTATCCCTCAAAACCCAATTTCCTCCAACAGTATCCGTCCCAGTCCCGCAATGCAGTTTTTCCCAACAAATGAAGAATAATTACTCCCTGAGCTCCTTTAGACCCAAAGCAGTGTTCAATAAATCTTGCTCCTCCTTAACATGGGCTACTTTCATACCAGTTGCCACAGAGGCACTTGGTGGTCGTCCTGCATACCTAATCTGCTTGTCTGCATGGTGTTTTGTATTCCTAAGGAGGGTATCCATCCTTGGTTGAGCATAACTCCAAGCACCAGCGTTAAGAGGCTCCTCTTGGGCCCAGATAACTTCCTTCAAGTTAGGGTACTGGTCAAGGGTATCCCTCAGCTGAGCATATGGGAAGGGGTGAAGTTGCTCGACACGAGTGATGGCAATGTTGTCAATGTTGTTGGCAGCACGGTGCTTGTGGAGGGCAGCGTAGATCTGGCCAGAACAGATGAGCATACGAGTGCACTCCTCTGGAGACTTGATGGTGTTGTCGTGCTCTGGGTCTGGTAAAATCCATTTGAAGTGGGTCTGTTCGCTGAAGTCCTCAAGGCTGGAACGAGCAAGAGGATGACGAAGGAGGGCCTTAGAAAAGAAGAGGATGAGTGCTACAACGCTGTGATCAGCACAAAGAGCCTAAAATACTAGTTTGAAGACATACGCTTTCGGAACTGCCTGTGCATTTGTCTCCTCAAGATGTGGAACAAGTTAGCAGGCTCGGTCATGTAGGCAACCTGCATGTTGCAATCTTGGTGTTGTCGGTCGAGCTTTTGAGGTGATGGGAAGACACGAGGATCCTCATTACAAAGCTGCAAGAATCGTTCTATCCTACCAGAAGAGTGCTCTGGTCCTTGTCCGTCGTATCCATGAGGAAGAGAAAGGACGATACCAGACCTCTGCAGCCACTTGGTCTCTCCGGAAGCAATGAATTGATCAATGATACATTGAGCATTGTTGGCGAAGTCTCCGAATTGCGCCTCCCATATAACTAGTGCCTCTGGTGAGGAAAGAGAATAACCATATTCAAAGCCGAGGACACCGAACTCGCTTAAGGAGGAGTTGGATACGACAAAGGGTGCCTGTTCCTTGGAAATGTGCTGTAATGGGGTGTAGGTTTCCTCGTTCTCCTGGTCGTGCAAAACGGCGTGCCTCTGAGAGAAAGTACCACGCTCAACATCCTGACCAGACAGTCTGACATGCTTTCCTTCTTTTAGGAGAGATCCGAAAGCAAGAGCTTCGGCAGTAGCCCAGTCGACACCCTTACCTTCTTCAACGGTCTTTTTCCTGTTCGCGAGAATACGTTGCAAGTTCTTGTGGACATGGAATCCTTCAGGCGCAGCAGAAACTACATTGGCGATGTGGATGAGGGTCTCCTTGTCAACATTGGTAGGAAGATGTGGGAGGTTCTCAGTAGCAAGTTCCTTGGGAGATTTGAACCCTGATTCTGATTAGCGAGCCCCGGGTTGCCCGAGGGTAAACTTACCGTTCCAGGCACTGGTCAACCATTCCCGGGCATTAGGCTGATAATCCTTCGACTTTGAGAAGCTCTCTTCCAACAGCCCCCACACCCTAAGTAAGGGCCCACAGGTTAGCCGAGCACAAAATATATCTTTATAGATGTTGTTCTTACCATAACTTGTGTTCATCGATATCCTCAGGAGTGAAGCTTCCCTCATGAACCAATTTCTCCACGTACTGCCTCAGCTGCGAATCGTGCTGCGCAATCCTCTTGTACATGTATGGCTGAGTGAAACTTGGCTGATCGGTCTCGTTGTGGCCGTACTTTCGGTAACAGACAATATCGATAACGACATCCTTCTTGAAGGTTGCACGCCATTCCGCCGCCAACTGACAGATAAAGTTCAATCCCTCAACATCATCGGCATTGACGTGGAAGATAGGAGCATCAATAGACTTGGCAATATCGGAGCAATAAGGAGTAGAACGAGCGAAACGGGGATCGGTTGTGAAGCCAATCTGGTTGTTCACAATAAGATGGATAGTTCCACCGGTGGAGTAGGCTGGTAGCGAGTGGAATCCCATTGTCTCGTACACAACACCCTGGCCAGCAAACGCAGCATCACCATGCAACAAGACAGCCATCGCAGTAGTGTGATCCTTCTCATCACTGTTGAAGTGCTGAATAGCGCGGGTCTTACCCAAGACAACTGGGTCCTCAGCTTCCAAGTGGGATGGATTTGCAACAAGAGAGAGTTGAACACGTTTTCCGGACGGGGTTGGTCGCTCGAAATTCATACCCAAGTGGTATTTCACATCTCCGGAACCCTCTTCACTTGGCTCCAACATACCACCAAACTCCGAGAAAATGGACTCATTCGGCTTCCTGACGACATTGGAGAGGACGTTGAGACGACCACGATGTGGCATACCAATGACAATGTTCTCAATTCCGAAGTCAACCGACCTGTCTATCAAAGCCTTCATTCCTGGAACCAAAGACTCGGCACCCTCCAAACCAAACCTCTTGTCATTTGGATACTTCTGATTCAAGAAAGTCTCAAACAAAGAAGACCAGATCAGACGATCCAAGATCCGTCGCTTCTCATCAAGTGAGTACTTGAAAGGTGTTGGAACTTCCACCCGCTCCCTGATCCAATCACACTGTTCCCTGTCCGGGATATGAACGTACTCGACACCGTAGGTTCCAGAGTAGCACTTCTCACAGGCATCCACAATTTCGCGGAGTGTCATCTTCTCTCTGCCATCGACAGCAAACCTGGGCAGGATACCAGGACCGAGGGTGAACTCCTTATCCAAATCCTTCTCAGTAAATCCATAGTGGTCGAGGTCCAACTCCCGCGGGTTGCTATTTCCGAACCTAATATCTGCAGTTGACTTGATTCCAAGAGGGTCAATCTTGGCCTTGTGGTGTCCTCGGACTTGGTAGGCCCTCACGAGCAGCTGAACTTTCAAGTGATTTGTAACATCGACATTCGATCCGAGATGTCCACCAGGGACAAAGGAAGGAACACCACCGGTCGGGGTGGGAACAAGAGTTGGCGGTGGTTGAAAAGCCTGTGAGGGTGGCATTTCCCCTCCCTCCATGTTTCGGAAATAGACTTGCCATGAGATATGTACACTACTAGGGTCCTTCCTCCATGCCATGTACATCTCATCGATATAGTTTGCAGCGTTTCCCTGTAGGAACGAGTCATTAGGGTCCTGCTCAATTTCAGGTACCATAAATTAGTAACGCTCACTTTCAGTCCAATTATGCCTCGAAATATCCCCGGAACCTCGATACATGCCCCAAAACGAAAGCAAGAGCTTGGGACAGTATACATACCACGCCCTTATCGTTTTTGGTTTGAGAAGTCGCATAGCCCCTGATCCCTCGGAAACCAGCAACGATGGCCATAGGCCTCCGACTGTTTGCTAAACATTTCGAGGAAAACCCAGCGGTTGACAAGGTACGTTTCGAGAATGAATATGGCGATTGTTTGGTGAGTAAAGAACTCGAAAGATTAGCGCCGAGGCGGCTCGACGTCCGAAGTGAGGACCCAAGCATGCTGGCCCGTTTGTATAGAGCGATCACTGGTGTTTGTGATGTCGAGGAAACGATTATTGTGTGGGTTTTAGTGGGGGGCGAATCCCTTGCTATTTGTTACCTCAGAGATGCGGCAGAAACTAAAGCCTCTTCCCGATCTACTTACCTACACTCGGGAATCGAAGTTAGCGAACGCCAACGAATCGGCATCAAGAGAAGAGAGAGGTTACCAACTATATGAGGAGAAAGGCAAAGAAATATAAAAACCACAGGCTAGTAAAATCAAAAAGCCACCCCTATCAATGGGTGTCTATTGTTAGTGGCAAAAGTCCGGCTCTGTTCTTGTGGTTTCAAAATTGCTCTGCAGTAATAACACCTTCCGTTGAGGTATATGGTAATGAGCTGGGCCCTGTGATCCCGGGGAAAAGGGTGCCAGGGGCGCAGGTCTGTTTCAAAGGATTCGGAACTGGTAACATAATGCCACCAATTACGAACCTTTATTGGTGTTGAGGTCTTGACCCCGTGGCCCCTCAGAAGATTCTGGGGTCATAGGTCGTAGCTCAGACCATAACCTGAGGGTATTGGCTGCTTTGATACAGAGGTGCTTTGGATCCTATAAGGCTACAGAATGCTTCAGCTTCAGTATGGGAATACTTACGCATGCATCTGTTCCAGGTACAGGCCCTATTGTCTATGTCTAGTACACCCTCCAACTGAAAAATATGTACATATATCTCTTTGACCTCACTTGAAGCAGTGCTAACGTCTGGGCGAGTTGAGCCAGGTCAAATTGGATGAATAAATTCCGGAAACGGAGCTCTCTAGCAAAATCAGACGCAGCCCCACAAAAGTCCATTGTCTACAACACTCGAGATTACATCTCAGCGACGAAACATCGGTTGAATATTTTTAATAGCAAATAAACATTAACTTCTGATATGGAAAGGATATTTCAAACAATGAAAGACAAAAATCAAGATGAGAACATTCGAATATTCCCAAATATCCAGGACGCCACCCAAGGTTCGTATTTTTATGAGCCATGTAATGAGTGCCATATTTTCATCCTACTCTCCTAACAGCAGCCGCTCTAGTGGCTTCCTGATCCACCTCTACTCTCCCTCTTCCAACCTTTCTTTTCTTCACAAAGAATGCTGCCGGAATGACTAGTGCCGAAACCACTCCCTCAAATACCAACGCAGCCCACATGTTCCTCTCAGGTCTGCTCGCACTACCTCCATGCTCTTTATCCCTCATTGCATCCATACTGATCAGGAAAATACCTCCCAGGAATTGTCCACCCATCCACAAAATCGTGCTTGTGACCTCAGGGCTTACAGGATGTGTCTGTTCAATACAATATTCCAAACTAATTGGTAATAGTGAAAAACTCGCGGCGCCCAGGATCGCGCAGACTACCATAGGTCCGACCAGATTCGGTGGACTAGTAGGTGTAAATATCATAGCAATAAAAGCCAATCCAATGAGAGGTACCTGGATACGGATGGCAGTGAGGAATGCATGACTTCGGTCCAATATTGGTGACAGTATCGCTGAGGCAACAAGTCCGACAACAATGAGGACGGCACCAATGTAACCAGCCTCATCTGTACTGTATCCATATGGCTCATAAAATTGATTGATTAATGAAGAGTAGGCATTGAAGAATCCCAGGTAGACAGCGAACTGTTTGATGGATGTTAGTCTGAAGTTTACTAGTTAAGGATCTTTCTTAGAACACTTACCATCAAGAATATGAGCCAGAAATTCTTTGACCTCGCTACAACCATTAGAGCTACCTTCAAAGGCAATTTTTTCTCCACAGAAGATGCACATGGTGGGCTTGGTGGTTTCGCCGGTATCAGCAGAGCCAATATAGCAGGAATTGTTGCCTATATATTCTTGTTAATGGGTATCAATCACGATAAGACAAAAGGTATCATACAATTATGGCAGTAACAAGGACCATTTGGGGTATCTCAGATGCTTCTGTAGCCAAAAATGGGTTTACCAATTGACCAATGGCAGCACCAAATGGATTGGCCAAGCTCGCCAATGCTGTAGCAGACACTCTTGCATTGGAGGTGAACCACAAATCGCTATAGTAAGTCGGGACATTTAAAACAAATGGCTGTGCAAAGCCAATTAAAATCTGGCCTAGCATAACCAAACCGAACCCATCGTCCCCAACTTTCGCGCCAATGTATCGGACCCAGAATCCTACGAGAGTGAGTAGTGACGATATCCATACAGCTACCTTGATACCTCGCTTGTTGAGGATATAAGGAACTAACCTGGATTAAAATATCAGTATACAAGACAACGATGAAGGATAGAATAGACCTACGGAGAAATTGCAACATATGCAAAGAACACCACAGTAGAGAGCCAGTTTATTGGAGTCGCGGAAGATAATCTAAAATACTCCTGGGAATAATTACTGACAGGCGCGAACGTGAGCCACTGCGTTCCATAAATCAATCCCATGTCCCGATGAATAAACACATTCTGCGGTTCTTACCCCCCAACTAGTGACCATATTCATCACCATTAGCACGAGAAGTCCAGCCCACCTCCGTCTGTACACCTTATACTCACCCACCGAGCTCTGAATTGTTTGAACTAACTCGAGCCGGAGCGCCGACCCATGGTTTCCATCTATGTCCCCAATATTCTCATCGGATACATTGCTCGTGTGAAATCCTTGAAGCTTTGGAGAGGACAGAGCACGGGATGGTGAGGCAGTGGGATGGAGAGTTGTGAATTCCACATCGACAGGTGAGGAGTTTTGGGGGCGGCCTGACAAAGACATTAAGGAAGCCATGGGGCTACGCTGTATTCGGGCAGCGTGCTATCTACGCTCACCAGTAGATTTGTGCAGATTGAAACTTCTTACCCCATCTCAAACGTGTTTGATATTGGATCTTCAAAGCTTTAATGAATGCACCAGCCCCTGAGAGCTCTCATGATAGCTCTTAAGCACATAGGGAGAAAGATAAATATAGAAGAAATTTACCAACCAAGTTAATATGAGCTACACCATACTCAGGCTAGGGTCTTGAATATTCCTTCCTACGAGAAGCAGTGCCCACTAGCTATACTCGAGCCTGATACCGGTTTGTGCCTGTACAGTACTAAGTAAGTACTAGTCTCTACGAGAGGCTTGTACCAACCAAACTAAGTAAGTACATAAGAAGTTATCCTTGCAACCAGACTAGCACAAGCCGCTCGTAAGACTAGACCACAAGCATGATCATAATCGTCCCGATCGGGACTTATGCGTAACCTTTAACTAGGGGTACCTGACAAGGTAACCTTTTTCTGGTTGGCACAAGCCTCTCGTTGTGCCAACCAGACTAAGGTAACCTATTCACTTTGAGGCTTCATGAAGCCTTCGAAGAACAAGGTCAAGCACCAAAGAATAAGAGGAACCAGAAACATATCCAATGCGGATATCGCCCGTACTGGCTGTCAGAGTCCAAACCCATCCATCATTAATCAACAATAATAAAAGCTACCATGCTTCGTCCTCTCCCCACCAGGGCATCTCTTCCTCATTCCATGTTATGCAAGTCAAGTATCCTCCACCCCTCCTTTCTAACTCTTTGATCCCCAGTCTGCTCTCGTTCGTGCAAATGGGGTCCACAATTTCCTTAGCACACTCCTTTAACATCATTACATCCCTCCTAAATGCACTGGCAGCCGATTCCCCAGGCACCCCACTACTAACGTCATCAAGTTGTTTGAAGTACCCAGATTGCACTAGGAAATTGTAAAGCTCCGCTTCCCCCAGATAGGCCTCCCCACTCATATGATACAAGCGAAAATACTCTGCAGAGAGTTCTGGCAACTCCATACACGTAGAGATAGCTGACTGACCCCGGCCAAAGATCCGCGCAGAGTAATCAGAATCAAAGGATCTCCAGAGACTGAGGGCGAGCCAATTCGTCGAGTCCCCGCTGTTGTGGTTATACGGTGTAGGATCCCCCGGGTAATTCAGTGCATGCAGCTGTCGTTCAGTAATATGTCCCAACCGCACCACCTGATTATACTTCAGCTGCATCATCGTGATAACTTTCTGCGGTATGTTAATTGATTGTAGTTTGGCAAAATGAGATATTATCAGTCCGCGCCCAATGATATGTATTGTGGCTTCTTTGAATATGGCTTGAGAGCGTATTTGTAGGCTCAGGGCGAGCCATGACAATGAATCCCAGAAGACGTGTAACCACAGAGTATCTCCCAATGCAATAAGGTCGTGGTCAAGGCGAGTTGATACAGCCCGTAATGAACCATATTTCTGGGCAACCTCCACTAATCGGAAGAAGCACTGCTCTGATGGCGTTTTAATCTGGTAAATATATGTCGGCGTGAAGTTGTAATAAATGAGAAAGAGGTTCTCATAGGCATTCTGAGTGAAGACGTCAAAGCCGGATGGATCCGCTGGATGGGGCTGCTCACAACCAGGGCATCGATCAAGAGACCCGAAGGTGTGATCCCCTAGGGCTGCACCACATTTGAAACATGTCGATGATGGTGGTTCGATGAATTCCTCCTGCGAATTTGGGGAAATAGTATTGCTACTTGAGCTTGACAGAGGAAAACCCGAATCTGAATCATCCTGACTTGAAGCATCCTGCACTATATGAGTTCTGTCTTATTCTTAGGAGTAGACGGGAACAGACCTGTAAAACAAGGACAGCATCTTGTCCTTTCCCTCTAATCCTGAACCGGTATCTTATGTTGGAACTATCTCCAGTATGGATATCTTCCGCCTTTTTCCTCTTGGACCCCTTCTTCTCCGAAGCACCATTTACTCCCCCATTATTATCATCCAAGGTCGCCCTGAAGAATTTTGAATTCATCGATAGGATAGCCCGGTGCAATACATATCTCTTTCCGTAAGGCAATATAATTTCCACATCTCCATCCGGGAATTCAGGGAAACCAGCTGCTTTTGCTGCAGAGTTGACAGGCGCACGCTTTATCCGAAGCGGAGATGGTCCTGCGAAGGGGACTGAGATGCGCGATCGTTTTGTAGGAGGTGGGCCAGCAGGAGACAATACTGGCGAGGATAGGATGTGCTTCAGCCCGGTGGGTAGAACAGGCATCTTGGTTTGTAGTCGATGGGTTTGAGGCGCCTAGAGAATTAACATCATTTCATTTCCGCCTCTACGAGGGTGTTGTGCCAACCAGACTAGGGAACGCGTTGAGATAGTCAAACTAAATACTTTGGTACTAGTGTTGAGATCAGCGTATGCCAAGCCCCGGTCCGGGTCTGGCTATATTACTTTACAGCTTCTTCACATTTGGTAACTGGGGCAAATAACCTGCTCTCTCGCCTCTCATCTTCCCCAAAACCAACCCCACAATCAGTATACAGTATACAGGCGGCCTAATGTCTACCAGCACATGTGTATAGCTGTATCCCATCTAAAGTGTACGCGTAAATGCAAATTACCAATTCTCCAGACAGGGCCATTATCAATCTCCTGCTTAATATTGGTGGACAGCTATTTGGCTAATTACCCGAAGCTCTGCGGGCCATTGCAGGAGATCTTCCCGTGGAGGTCCATTCAACCCCGTTTGCTGAGAGCATGTTTTCCTAAGTTTGGTATGTGGATGCAAACAAAAAAAATAAAGATAAACAACAGATGTTTCACAAGAAACGACTACCCGCGAGCTTGAATGCGTCCGTCACTAGACTTTATGATCGTCAATCATGGCGAGAAATTCCCGCAGTCTGTCAATCAGTCCCCGTCCACCTCCTTCTTTCAGTAGGGGGAAATTTGGCGCCTCCAGCTCGCGAACTATGGGTTCAATCCTCCTGCATAATCTTAGGTAAGTTGGTTATCTTTAATTTTGATACCCAAGCAGATTCCACTCCGCATTATATTTCAGAAAAACAAATCTGGCGTGTCAAATGGTAACGGGTCCTATGGCTTCGCCCAGAACTCTGCACTGTGAATTCGAGCGTTTACTGGGGCGCTCAGTCTATATCCGCCGATTATAATACGTTCACATGTAATTCACCACAAGACACACCAGGCGGGTCTATGCATAGCTTGAAACCACAACGCAATTGCAAGTGAATAATCCTTGGGACGTTCACAAGTGACGTCGAACAGTCAACAGTTCTGCAGCTTCCGGGGCGCCAATGACAGTAGAACACGCAGAAACATACCCATCAAAAGCCAAATCCACTAAATAAAGGAGACTTAACAAGCCTGAATCCGTTATACTGATCACCATAGAGGGGGTGCTAACGTTAATCGCAAGCCTATAGTTACGTCTTGGCGATGGCCGAGTTCGGTGGCAAAACTTTCTTGACTTCAGGACGAGCTTTTGGCTGATACCAATGGGAATTCGTACAGAGGATCAGTTTGTGAAAGGACTCCCTGAAGAGGAAATGGTTGGCCGTAGAACGAATTGCGCCTGGAATTGCGTCAGTTTCGGGTCTGCGACTGCAAGATGGAAGGAAACCACTACACTGCCGACTGGGCGACGAGGCTGAGTCCAAACGCATCAGCTCACATGAACGATCATCCATCTGCTTGCTTCAATACTGCAACATCATCATTGGAAGGGCTTACTATGAACTGACAATACATTGATTGTTTCAACTTTAGGGTCGCGGAATCGTTTTTCACTTCCGACTTATTTACTTCTACCTTCTCCGGGTGGTTTGCGACTAGCTCTCAAGCGCGGTAGTTGACGGCTGCCTATCACTTACTAGAATTTCAGCTTCAGTTCTTGATCTGCGCACTATGTACTAAGCCTCTATGTCGTGATAAGGGATCTCTTTGCGGGAACGAAGTAGTCGAATTGGACCACATTGGAAATAAGGCTGTTGCCTTATGATGCAAGGTCTTTTGTGCTCGTTTAAAGGGCCGATATGGGGAGCTTTAGTACCTCCGCCCTAGATGCAAGGCAGCTTCATGTATTCATGGCCCCACTCCTTTACTTATGTTTTTTAGCGCTACGAGAATCATATTATGGAGCTATTTACGCAACTCCCTTAGCTCCTATAGGTCATAAGAACTTGAAGTGTGTTTGTTTACATTTGGTCGACACACACACGGACTTCGGATTGACTTCCTGATTGGTACCCTATGTGGAAGTGCGATCACTGCATACCGTACAATATCACATGGAAGTTTGCCGAGTCTGAGTCTCCTCTGGTGAATCCCTTCTTCCACTTTACATAAACTATATACTTAGATACATAACCCCAATGTTGACTGAGTTGTGGACAATTCTCGGTCTCAATGTCGAATATTGATATCGGCGGAGTGAAGCTATTCTCCCATTGGACCAAGAACTAAGATACTTATTTCTACTTAAGCTTTCACCAGCTTCTCCATTGACCAATCATACCTACCTAGCTCCTCACTGTCTCGGGCAGAAGTGCGATGCTAAGTAAAACACCATCACGATAATGCATGCAGAACCCGATGTGGCTTCGATGGGGTCCTGGGAAGCGGAAACCCGATATGATCTCGTATCCCAAATGATACGTATCAACCTTTGGCAGAAAAATTGCAACTACAAGGTGGGGGTGTCTGATCTGGCAAAAGCAAAAAGGATAATGAAGAGCGTCAGAGTAAATGAGGGGCATTTTGGGCCGAACCCTATCGCCTCATAGCCTCGTACAAACCAGTCTATTGCCTATGGGGGGAGTTGCGAGGTCACGAACCTACTAGTTAGTTACTTGGCGTTGTCACTTGTATTACTTTATTAGTAAACAAACATTTTTTTTCAACTCCAAGTCCCTAATAGTTAATAGTTTGAAGACTTTTCAACCTTCTACTTCTGACTCCAACCAGCTTCATCTACATTCCAGCCAACTCTATAGGATTAATCAATCAAGTATAGTAAATATTTTTTTATATTATATGGAAAAGTAATAAGTTTATTTATATTTATTATTAGATTTAGAGATATTTATATTTTTATTAATATATTTATTTTTAAAGTAAGTTATAATAATTAAATATACTTTAATAATATAAATATTACTTTAATAGAAAAAAGAAAAGTATAGAATTATTAATTTATTAGTTTAAAACATTTTTTTATATTAATAATTAAATATATCTATTAAGTATATATTTCTAGTACCTCTAATTAGCTTAACTAGCTTATATAATAATAATAGTCTTATATAACTTTAATAATAGCTTTATATAATTTAATAGAAAAAAAAACTTAAAAAGTATAGAATTCTTAACTTACTAATATAAAACAATTCTATACTTACAAGTTCTTATATTAGTTATTAAATATATATGTAAAAGTATATATTTCTAACCAGCTTATATTTAGTAGTAGCAGCCTTACAAAGTAGCTTTAGTAGTAGCTTTATATAACTTTATAGAGAAAAAAAGAATGTAGAATTCTTAATTCACTAGTATAAAACAATTCTACACTCACAAGTTCTTGCATTAGTTATTAGATATATATATGAAAGCATATATTCCTAACCAGCTTATACTTAGTAGGAGCGGTCTTACAAAATAGCTTTGGTTCTGGGAGGAGGTTGATGACCTTCAGAGGGTCAAGAAGGTGGTCATAGTCGAGGGCAAGACCCAGACTGTTGACCTTCTTTAGCCGACTCCGCGCGTGCTGAGCTGGTTGGAGGGGTGGGGGGGTGGGGGTGTAAGGGCTTTGGGTTATTGGGGAAGTTCGTGGGTTTGTTGTTTTAAACCGCTCGAGGAACAGGGAGCGTAGGGTTTAGACCCACCATGGGCCATCCTATATGCGAGTAATGAATAAAAAAAAAAAAAATAGCTTTGGTGGCAGCTCCATATGACTTTATAGGAAAAAGAAGAGTGTAGAATTATTAATTCACTAGTATAAAACAAAACTACGCTCACAAGTTCTCACGAATGACGCTAAGGGTTGGGCTGGAAATCTGACCAATGTCTCCAGGCTAATTTTTGAGTGAGTAGAATTACTAGAAAGCTTGGCAGACAATACTAGCCTCGTAGCAACCAGTCTGTTGTCTATGGGGGGAGTTGCGAGGTCACGAACTACAAAGATATTAACGTGGGTACGAAGCTAATCGCCTCAGGCCTTAACAAGCCCTTCTCGGAAGCATCGCGGGAAACATAGCCTGGTTTCTACGAGAGGCCGGTGCCCGCCAGACTACCCCAAATAAGCCAGACTACTTTGGATTCCGAATTCCGGATGTGACATCGTTGAGGCAATGATCGATATTATGGAGGCGGGGCGAAGGAACCTGCATGAACTCTGCATATGCATGACATCGACCATTCGAACCTCAAAGCCTTGTCAGCTCCTGTACGTATGTTCAAATATCAGGCATCTGTAAAGTGATCCTCGAAAATAACCAACGTGTCGATACGGGGATGGCAGCTCAGAGGGCATAGAAACCTAGCCCTGCAAAAAAACCGGAGAAACAATGGGGGGGGATGATGGCCAAAGCAGTGGATCTAATTGCAGCACATATTCATGAATGTATCCTGGCTCAATCGGTGAGATTGGTATACAACGGATTAGTCTGAGCAGCCTTGTGAACCACACCGGTTATTAAAACGTGGAACAAGAGTCAGGTGAGTCAGGTGAGGCCGGTTGCCTACTTGAAGTAAGCAAAGGGCCCTCCATGTCGTGAAGGTCAAGATACTACCAGTTTGGGCCTAACCACTTACCATTTTCGCTCTAGCTCGATTTCCTGGCTGAATCGCTTTATTCAATTCTAAATATGTCTATGACCATGAAATAGAGGGCCGCAGGTTTCGTGACCTAAACCGTTTTTGATCCCCTAGGTGTTTCCGACACTAATTTCAAAGGTGATATTCCACATAAACGTTGTAAAGCTACTTCTGTGTTCCACTGCCTTACATCTGCGCGGCATGGGTGACTTCAAGGCATGCAGGGGATGCCCTAGAGTAGTTGATGCCCTGATTTTCTCGAATCCTCGTACCCCACCAGCCCGCATACCTCAGCAGTTTTATCAGCGCACTCTTAGCCTGCAGCCTAATGGCACATATGAAAAATAATGGTACGGAAATCCTGTGAAAACCATTATGGAATCCAGAGGAGCGCGCAAGGAAATGTATCCTGATAACTTTCTCCTCTGAGTGAACTACATCAGGCAGCATTGGATGGGCCGCGTAGGCAGTTACAGCGGCATTAAGCTTAAGTGTCATGCATCGCAGTCCACAAAAAGGTACGGAACGCAATGTACAAAAGACTCTAGGTGAATGCACCAGTGAGTTGGCGTATTTCGATCGACATTTCACCCCGCTGCAAAAGAATAGGGTTTAATCTGTCGGAAAACTTGGTATGTGGGGTGCGTTATGGCTGGGTCAAAGTAGACTAAGGGGAAAAAACAATATACATACATTAGTGCCTCAAGGCAGCCTCCCCTAGCCCCTGGGAGTCGATCGATGAACCGTGAATAAACGGTCTTGAGAAGACACAATCTGGGTGTCACGGGAAATCTCATACCTTGCGAGACGGACAAATTGTGAGCTGGCAATGTGATCTCCAAAATCAAAGAACCGGCTTCTGGCTGTCCCATATTTGCCACAGCTATTAACAGGCTGCTGTGTTTGGGATAACCCCTCTGAAAAAAGAAGAAAGGATGCTGCTATGAAGACCGTAATTTTTTTCGGAATGCAAGGCCAGCATAGTTACCAAGATAAATTCGAGTCATGTTTCGATCCCAGGCCTCAGCCTCCCGGCTACATCATTTTCTGAATTGAGAAGTGTAAGGGCTGCCGCAGTGATGTTTGCATCCTTGTCAAGTTTTTAATATCGCCAAGTTAGACTCTTGGGACAGAGGACAAGCCACCACTCAGACGATATCTAGGCATGCGCATGCGCCTCGTTCCGTGCCTCCAGTCACACCGCTGTACGAGTGGTGTGCTGCAGCTCTCCGAATTGATTTTCTCATTATGCATGATACCATCAGCCCAAGCAATGACTGGGCAAGGATATGACGCCTCTCTTGAGAGTTTCCATGATTGCAGTTCAGCCAAACCAGGGTTCCCTGCTTCCTGGTGGGTAATACCGAACGAAAGATAGCAGAATGCCGATGTTTAGGAATATCTCTGTAATCGGATATATAGCTGCGTGGGCTCCCCCAAATTCTGGGCTTCTTCATCACTCAACACAAAACAATCAAGGTCTGAAAAATAGCTTAATAACCTTCAACACACACAATAACCATTTTGTTTAACGTCAGTCAATATCAAAATGACCTTCTATCCTGCTCCAAATCCATATCGTGCCTCAACTGGGTCAATGCCCATTAGAGCTCCACACTCCCCAAACATGTCTAAGTTTGAGGAAACTTGTGATTCTTGTGGCTCTTCCTATACTGATGAACACCTTCTTCATATCAACACACCGTTTTCTGGAACACCGAGAACATCTGCGGCTTCTCTTCATCCACCATCCCCCCACAGCCACCGTCATCGACGAGTATCCAATTCAGGGATTGAGCCTGGACAGGTCCTAACTCGATATCACAATGGAGCACTTGTCCTTGAGCCTGCCACATCTTATGAACCCCATGGTGGTGAGCGACGACGACGATCATCAATCTCTGCACAGTCACCCGCATCTATTCCACGATCCCACACCCGTAGGTCATTCGCGTCCTATCAGCAAGAGATCGACATTCAAGAAGCGAACCCTGTGCGACGAGGCACTACTCGCTTCCCAAGGAAATTGGTGAATAAAGAAGCCGTTCAGCAGGCCGGTCTACCCTTCGAAGAGGTAAATGGTACTATTATTGTATTGAAGGCCCTCCCGAGGCCAGAGATTGAACAATTGGTAGAGCTGACAGAGACTATTCGAGGTAAGTTGCCATTCAAAAATATGTCCAGGAAGTTCAGACACTAATTTTTGGTATTAGCTCGGCGTCATCACTCTCACTCTCACTCTCACTCTCACTCTCACTCACACCACAAGCACACGGAGAATCACTTGGAAAAGCACGTCCGTATCCTTACCACTCCAACAGAGACCATTGAAACTCACCGACGACACCGTCGGGAATCATTCAGCGGATCATCACCACAAATCATCCATCACTATGTTGAGGACCCCAGACACTCCAGCCACAGGCTTTCTCGTGCCGAAGAAGCTGCCGCTGCCGCAGACCGGGCTCGAAGAAAGGAATATCAAGCGGAGTCATCTGGTAACTGGCTTGACGGAAGGAGAGCAGATCGGAAGGGGCGAAGGACCAAGGAGGACATTATTGTCCGATAAAGGGTGTTTGATTAGCATTTTGGAGTTGTAGTGTTTCCTTCTGTTGCATCCGAAAATCATTTGTATTCATCGTCACTAGCACAGGTTTGCTTGTTAGTGCATTTTTTTTTTCTAACATTCTTTCCTTTGCAGGATCATGGGTGTAAGGGCTATATGGGTAACCAGACTAATATCGTTTGCACTTCTAACTTAGTACCTAGCTTAATGAGCTAGAGCTTCCGGCGAAACGCCAAGCTAAAAGTGATTGCGATAAGCTCTAAGCAATCTCCTTGACGTCACAATGCACAATACCTTAACATGTCGTAAAGCATCCGTAAACTTTCTGTGTATGTACTCCAATTCTTTTGGGCGATTGACTCCCGCTGCAAAATTCCGTGACCAGCGAAACCTGAGGCCTTGGCGTTTCAGCGTCGCAAGCACCATTGCGGCAGAAAACCAATTCCGTTCTTGGAGAGTGAACTAAAGAGGGGGAGAAAGCAAAAGAATGCAGAGATTACGGTCGCTCCTTAAATCCTCCTCTTCCCGAGCATATGCCCTCTCATATCGTCCTTTCAACCCTCAAAATCTCGTTCGAATATGCGGTACAATGCCTTTATCTACGCACGTCGTTCCTCCTGTAGGTTACAGTCCGGGATGCTTATGCATGGAGTGCTAACTCAAACTATGTATAGTTGAAAGACAAATCCCTCTTCCGAGAGCAAGCTTTCGTTAATGGGGAATGGGTGGGCGCAAAGTCTGGAAAGACCTTTGATGTTCATGGTAAGCCTCAGCCAGCCTCCCATGTTACTGCCTCAAGATAGAGGCTATAGCTCCCTGAAACGAATTTCTTCCTTGACTATTGTTTGTTATTGAGGCTACAATGCTCACTTCACCTCGCAGACCCCGCCTCCAACGAGAAAATCGGGTCTTGTCCGGAAATGGCCCGGGAGGATGCCGTTCTTGCTATCCAACATGCCCATATAGCGTTCAAATCTTTTAAGACCACCACTGCTCGAGAACGCTCCCGCCTCCTCCGACGATGGTACGAGCTCATGCTAGAGAACGCCTCGGACATAGCTACCCTGATCACTTGGGAAAACGGAAAACCCCTAGCAGACGCTAAAGGCGAGGTGACCTACGCCACCAACTTCTTCGAATGGTTCTCTGAAGAAGCTCCCCGGACTTACGGGGATCACATCCCTGCTTCCATCGCCGGAAACCGTGTTATCACCATGCGGCAACCGGTGGGTGTTTGTGGGCTCATAACCCCATGGAACTTCCCCGCAGCAATGATCACCCGGAAGGTCGGTCCAGCTCTAGCAGCGGGATGTACCGTCGTAGTAAAGGCCCCTGGAGAAACCCCATTCACGGCCCTTGCAATTGCAGAGCTAGGCAAACGAGCAGGAATCCCAATTGGTGTATTCAATATCGTCACCTGTCTCGAAAATACCCCTGAAGTCGGAAAAGAGCTCTGCGAAAACCCAATGGTTAAGAAAATTTCCTTCACGGGGTCTACTCCTGTCGGAAAGCTGTTGATGCAACAATGCTCTGGGACACTTAAGAAACTCAGCTTTGAACTCGGAGGAAACGCCCCATTCATTGTCTTCGACGACGCAGACTTAGATAAAGCCGTCGATGGAGCCATTACAGCCAAGTTCCGCTCTTCAGGACAAACTTGTGTTTGTGCAAACAGGATCTACATCCAAAAAGGCATCTACCAGGCCTTTATTGATAAATTTGCCCAAAGTGTCAGTAATCTCAAAGTGAATAGTGGTTTTGCTGAAGGAACCACCCACGGCCCCTTGATTCACAAAATGGCTGTCAGCAAGGTTCACGACCATGTAGAAGATGCCAGAGCCAAAGGAGCAAACGTCATCATGGGAGGGCAATGCATCGATGACCTAGGACCAAACTTCTACGGAATGACCGTCATAACAGGAATGAAGAAGGACATGAAACTCCACCAGGAGGAGACATTCGGTCCTATTGCTGGCTTATTTGAATTTGACACTGAAGCCGAAGTCGTGGAGTTGGCGAACCAGAGTGAGGTTGGACTGGCGGGTTATTTCTATAGCAGGGATATCAATAGGATTTGGCGGGTTGCGGAGGCGTTGGAGGTGGGTATGGTGGGTATTAACACAGGGCTGGTTTCTGACCCAGCCGCGCCGTATGTTATCTCCACTTACATGATGCTGCTTTTACTGACGTGATAATATAGATTCGGAGGCGTGAAGCAATCGGGTTTCGGGCGCGAGGGCTCAAAGTATGGGATTGATGAATATACCAATATAAAGATGATGACGTTTGGTGGAGTAAATGTCTGAATGATATGGATTTTTTATATGTGATGTATTGAACTTTATTTCATACTCCCTTGGCATGTTGTTCTGCCAGTAGCGATCGATTTTTACATTTCAATCAATTCTACGAATGGCGAGATACTATCCTGGGCTGCGGTGAACACGGCGGGCTATTGTTAGGGTAGCGTTATTTATGCTGTGTCTTATCATACAAGATGATCAACATGCAGTCGATCACCGATGTGGGGTCCGAGAACTAGAACGTCACACAATATTAATGCACATGCACAAGTAGGAACGTGGTCGTGGTGGTAAATGTCAACATCACTTTGTTCCCTGTCTATATGTTCAGAGAGCATGGATATAATTGTACACCTACCGAAAAGAAACGCCTGTAATCCACACATTCCAGCTAGTATGCAAAGTGAATCCCCTCTGAGATTGGTTCCTGATGCCAACCTTTTACCACCTAATCCCAATGGTCAATCCTCCAATTCTACCGTTCTTATGAATCTAATCATCCTAATCTTTCCTTCTTGCTCCAAACGCTTCTCCTCCTATACCCAGGAATACAGATATAATAAAACAAATGAATTAAAGGAATAATAAACCCTAATATAATAAAGCAAATAAGATAATAACGCCTCGGTCATGAATCATACTTAGTGAGCAGCCTTACTGTCAAATTTTAGCGGAAAAAACATAATTCCTGTGCAAGACACCTAGATAGGAAAACCAAGTAACATGGTGAGATGCAAGACGTGATACTTGAAAAACCCAAAGTCCGAACCTGAAGAAGAAATGTGTAGAATGATGCCGAAC
This sequence comes from Tirmania nivea, assembly GCA_015179035.1. Lineage (NCBI taxonomy): Eukaryota > Fungi > Ascomycota > Pezizomycetes > Pezizales > Pezizaceae > Tirmania > Tirmania nivea. The sequence goes on along the minus strand of WHUY01000010.1, from coordinate 935,537 downwards.
CGCCCGTGTATTGCCGTTATAATCGAACTCCAAACTGTGAAAAGAGGCGTTGCCGTAAAACCGATGTAATGCAGGCTCGAGAAGTGACGCAGATGATAATCAGGGCGGAAATAGACGCAGATTTGTGGTATAATACTGATGCGGCGATAAGTGGAATCGCACCAGACAGCCAGCGAATTGTTGGAATACAGATAATAAAAGTGGAAAAAAAAGGTAGTGTACCGCCATGGAGAAGTGACTCATAACCTAGCTCGAGTGGTAGGCCAGTGAAAGGCAAATCACAGGAACTAAAGGTTAGTGTAATACACCTTCACACAGCCTCTCAAGAAAGAGATTTACAGTCTTCCCGATTCTCTCCTCAAATCGCAAAAATGCGAGACAAGAAGGGTAAGTCAGACTCACACACCAGCTATCCTCGGAAGGTGGCCAAATGGCTCATGTGAGACAGAGCATGCGTGATGCCTAACTGAAGAAGAGCAAATGAATCTCTCGGCTTTTGTGTTCGGAGAGAACGAGTTCCCACCTTTTGTGGCCTGGTATGATCTTAGGCATGCTCGGAAATAACGACTTGTGGGTACTATGCGCGGATTGTAAGTAGTTGAAGAATGGTCAAGCAGTTGAATATAGGGTGGTGTTAAAGAAGAAATATCTGCTCAAGGTAAATTCGTTGACACTCGGTGCTTTCGATAATCTTTTCAGATAGTTATAAGTCATAGTCCTCGTCTACATCTCGCAGAACATAGGTGGACCCGGTGTTGCTCTCTTGTCGTTCCGACCCCAGTTCCCCTTCATTTTCGTCATCAGCTTCCCCCATATCAAGGACCATATCATCATCCTCGTAGAGAACCATGGAGTCGTCCCCATCGTCAGTTCTCCCGGACAACTCATTGTAAGATTCCGCCCCCAGAAGGGAGCCAAGGAACTCATCGTCGGATGACCCGAGGAGCAACTCCATCGCTAATTCCCTGTTGGTGGAAATCCATTCCGGATCCGACAAAATACTATCTTCGCTAGTCGTTGATTCATTGTCTGACCCAAACCCTGGATCTTCCACTGGAGCATCATCCAGACGGTCAGTGGTAAATGAGCTGTATGAGGTATTCGCTCGGGATGGCGTAGAAAGGTCAAGTAATATAGAGTGTGGGATACTGAAGCTCATCTTGCTAGAGTAGGTTGTGATAGACATTCTGTATGAGCCTTTCGGTCTGTTCGAGGTGGCGTCTGGAGTGAGTACTAAAACAAGTCTTTGACCTTTCGATAGTGTTCCCGATGGAGTGGGAGCTCGGGAACCTGTGTTATAGGAGCTTGATAAGAACTCGGAAGGAATCAAAAGGGGGTTTGTTCGGGTGGAAGATAAGGTCACGCGTTGACGGTGCCGTAATCTTTGACGTGTTCGTGCACGGGAACCTAGTCTCGATGAGCGGGTAATGCTGCGGGATACGGGAGGTTGAGAAGTTGGGGGAGGAGTGGGATTTGATGTATCGTCCGGTGGGGTCGAAGTGGATTTATAAACAGGAAAACCCATTTTCGTAGACTTTATGGCGTACAATCGTACTGCCGGGGGGAAAATAAATCCTTTTCGTCTAGAGGGGAGAAACTGTGCAATGTCTAACTAAATCGAGGACCGTGGATTGTTCCAGCGGTGTGATGCTCCAGCAGCAAGAAAATGCGAGTACAGGTTTCGTTTTCTCGTTGGTGGGATCCCCCTTCCTTTACTTTTTCGGCGGGGGGAGGGGGGCGTTTGGAACACAGTGTGCGTTGCTGGCAAATAGCCTGGCAGGTGCGTATGCAGATGGTACTTAAATGAGGCAGCGATATAATAATGTCGCGGGAAAGCCAGGGACCGATGCAGGCTTGGGGGTGGTGCAAAGGGCAGACAAACGGGAATGAATGTGAGAAGTATTGAGAGGAAGCAAAGCAAAACACTGGAGAAGGCAGAGAGAAAATTGAGCGGTGCTGGGTGGGTGGATAAGATGGGTTGGAAAAATACAACGATGAAGGAAGAGATGAGTAGAGCAGGTAGGCAGAGGTAGACGTAGGTCAGTCGTAATAAGTGGTAAGAATATGGGTGTTGAGTTGTAAAGTAGAGAAGGAGAGAGAGAGGGATGAGAGATGCGAAGTTGTGTTTAGTAAACCAGACTATGTTTAGTAGAGGTGTGGAGTGATCACACTGAGTAAGGTCTACTTCTTAGCAGGTAGACTGACAGCTTGTTACTAAGAAGGCTGAGCGAGGTTTGCTCACTAAAGCTTGAAAGAAGAAGGTTTAATGCTGCGAAAACATAAGTAATGCTGCTTCAACCACCAGCAGGCAAATAAGATTGGAGGAGGGCGGTAATGTGGATGGACGGCAGGGGGGCCTGTGGTGAGAGCGGGTAGACACGAATGCCCTTGGAACAGGACAGGAGTGAGACACTTAGGTACGGCGGAGCATCAGGTACTGAGTACTGTGTACGAGAAACATGGGATCGGCAGGGAAACGGTAGAATGATATGCGGGATGCGCCGTGGCGCTGTGCAAATTTGGACGAGGTCTAGAAGGCCGTAAGAATGCCATCCTTCTCGCCGGAAGCAGTATTGGGCAGTGGCTTCGTGAAGCAAGATTGATATCGCGTTGGTCACCGTATCGTTTACATCCTTGTTCAGTTACGAGGAACGCGGGTGTGAAATGTCCAAGTTTGATTGCTCCCACGATCACAGTGTTCCCTGAGCGATTTTCGGCTACAGCACTGAGTGAAGCTCGGCATGATCCAGGGCATTCTATGCCCCTAAGAATACAGTGGTCTAATTGACACAACAACCGACGGTTTCTGGGAAAGGGTAATAACAAGAAGGAGAGCCTTTCTGGGCATATGCATTGAGGTATGGTAAAAGGCGGGGAATGTGCAAGCACCCCCTGGTTACAGGGTGGGACACTGGGGCACACAAAACTGCACCGGGCCGATATATATGGACAGGCAGTGGTGCTCCTTGGTTGCAAAGGAATTAACATGAATGCAACATCACTCACTCATTGAAAGATATTAAGGGCGAGGGGTGGGCTGATACTCTACTCTACCAGCAGACGAGGAGGTGGCACATAGCATAAACAGAGGTACACACAATATTGAAGAAGATGGTTATCTAGTCTATCGCCCAATGACGAGATAACCTGCTTCGTTTCCTGACTAGCCAACGCTATGCGAGGAGTAGTGCAACCAGACTAAGCCAACGCCGTCCGTTCTATGGCACAGCTCTGCTAAGGTCAATAGCTGTCATACCTCCCAACACTCTTGAACAGGTGACCATGTTGGGTACAAAATTATTGCCCAGAATCAATCTGGGGTACCATTCTTCCTCAAACGCAGTTGAATTTTTATTTTTGCAGAAGACTCACCAACTAAAGGTTCATCTTTCCTCAACCACCTATCTGAATCAATAGGTGATGCTGCAGTATTTTTCATTCCAAGGTCTCGCCTTTGCACGTTGGTGGAGAGACTTAGCTCTATTACAATAGTGCTATACTCTATGCAAGATGCTCCTTCCTGAGATAATAGAAAATATTGCTACTAATTGTTTCCATATCCGTTGAGGCATAAAGTGTGTGCAAATGATATCACAGCCAATATAATATTTGAAATTTAGCTAGATATAGATCTTCGTTAACCGAGAACCTTCGACCCCTGTACTGTTTTGTAAATAAATTTGTTTATCACAAAGATTACACTGTTGCTTCGGGATCGTAAAAATCTTCAGACAAGAAAACTTGATAACCCTCGTGGCTGAGACAAACTTGAAGCTTCCCCACTTTCAGCCGTTTTATGGGAGGGCTTTGGTGGGACAATCCAGAAGGATAGACTTCATGGTTGCCAACCAACTGTCCAGTTAATCCTTCAAGCAAGAATATCGAATATCCTGTTGCCCTGGTGTGCAATTTATTTTAACACTGCGATAATTTTGTGATGGAGCCACGCTATGGTCTACTTGTTCGTTGTACCTATCACGTTTTGGAGTATTCTTTATTCATCTTTTAATGCTGCGATAGCTACTAGCTTGTGCTAACCCGCCGCAGCGTAGTGGGCGGTCTTCTGGTTGGCTATCAGGCTTTGGATAACAGATGCTTGCATTCCGAACCCGCCCCACCTACCCATGGGGTATCCTCCTGCCACCTTCGGAGCTGACAGCCAGAAGCCATCCAGGTCGGCCTGGCCTAAAAGGGTTAGTTTACACTGGTTGTGACCAAAATTAGAGCGGCAGCTCACGTATCCAGACCTTGAACAGTAACTTGAACAAGTGTACACCTTTTAGTTGGCCCAGCATAGATCATAGCGTTTGGGAACTTGAAGACATCTCATGCCTGGTAGCTTATCTCATGGCCCACATCTCCATAGCACATGCTGCAATGTGGTTACACTTGATGCCAGAACAAGATCCCGCCAAGCGGCCATGGGATAAGGCGCACTGGCAACCCTAGGATCATTTACTGCGTCTGCGGTACCCGTAACTGTAGTCCGGTTGCATGACAGTAACTGTCAAGACTAAGTAACCTTAATAAGAGTACCTTTAAATTGGAACTACACGCTTAATGTTTGGCGCTCTACTGTAGTGTCGAACTTCTGAGCCCTGAGTATCATTCTTGACAGCCAATTCCAATGGGTTGACGTATGTGCATTTGCAATACATACATTAGTGCTTCCGTACAAGCTCAACCATGGCCATTTGCGGCAAGCCATTCTCAGAGATTAGGAGCGCACTAACCACCTTAAGAAGCTACCCAACCTATTTCCAAGCAAGTTAGCCTAATTTAGAATGTTGAAGTCACTTGATATGGCTTCTACAATACCTTTAAAACAGTCCTTTGTGTTCCGGATTTCCATCAACTGCATGGGGCACTTAATCTTTGTCCTCTGCTTTGTGCCAACCAGACTAGTCCTCTGATATGGTAGATTAATCCTAACCACAAGTCATGCATCGGATTACAGTCAATGCCGAAGCCAGGCACTAACAAAGCTGTATGGCCGGTTGTGGGGTAGCCGTGCTAGATTCAAGGGCTGGGGCTGACATCACGGGGGCTGGGGCACTATCAACCACCACCTCCTGTTCCACTAGTGCAGATGGTATTTCCTCTGTTTCAGGGGACGACGTGTACTGAACCAAACCGTAGAATTTTGCAAGAATTATTCTCTCAAGCTGTACCAAGTCACCAACGCCTCCTCCCGAGGCAAAGAAGACCAAGTTATCGAAGTAATGGGAAGGAATTTCAGGTCCGTATGCCCGCAGTAGAGAATGGGTCTCAGGAACTGGCACTGTTAGTCTATGCTAGGTAACTGCAAGTATGGAATGAGAAGTATAGCTGAATCTTTGGAGTTCACCCAAAGTTTCTGGCGCTCCAGGCACGGGGAGTCCTCTACCAGCGGGATGATAAATTCGCCATCACTTGTCACATGAGAATTCCATAACCTTGCGAAAGAGTGTCCTTAGAGTTAGCGGTGACATAGGTTCTGTTGGAACCCTAGGGCTACGTACGCCACTCGAAATCTTCTCTCAGTGCCGAGCAGAAGTTGCCAGACTAGATACATTATGGTGAAAAGAACTTGATCTATATCGGCTGTGGAATTCCTCTCCGCGAGTGGATTTCTATCCACAGTGTGAAATACCGCTTCTGGAGCTGCATCTTGGGCTAATTGACTAACAGGCTCAATTTCCTGCCTCTTGCATATGGGGAGATACCTCAAGACCGTTTGAGTGTTCCGGAATCTGTATTTCTTGGACCTCACTAACTGGGGTTGTGTATTCTTCTACACGGTCCGTAGAATGGGTGGCAGGTATTTCTGGTAGATTTGGCTTGAGGCTATCATGGACATAGCTTGACAGGTGCGGATAACACAAACAGTGGCCGTCCGTTTTCTTGCTTGGAATTATCGCCAGCACTGTAGTCTGCCACGCCAACCTTTGATAATCTATTAGAAGCAGAGTCACTTGAACCTCTTGGTACCGTCATTTGCCGTTCTGCTATCTTGAGAATACGTTTCCTTGTTTCAGAAGCTATATAGCCACATGTAGTGATAGAGGGTGGCTGGCAGCATCTGAGATCCTGTGTTACATGCGTATCTTTGACTGTATATTCATCTGGGTCTTCGGGATGTGGATAACTGTTAGTCTGGTTGGCACAATACCCTCCAAAAGAGGTGATAACTGTGACTCGTCCTGGCCCCGGATCTTGTATGAGCATCTTGGAGCATTGTCGCCATTTTGGCTCCGTATCTGGCCATGCGCAGTCGCATTATGATTAAGGTTACAGCAATGAAAGCGGGGTTTAGTCATCGAGGAGGACGACCTAAATCCTCTGGTCAACAGCTCTAGCGTCAGTGACGTCTTTTAGGTTTGACTATGGGTGGCCATGTACCTGCTTGCTTGCTTGTGAGTCAGAGATAACAGAATTTAGGTATCTGTACTTCAGACGGCGACAGGTGTAGTGAAGTAGACACAATGTGCTTCGGGGCAGTCGAACACTGTCGGGTGCCGTGGTGGAGCTCGAGCTTGATTGCCGCGTTACCATCCTAGGTAGTATATAAATACTAAGTATTAAGTACTCTATGGGCATTCTCGTGATGCTCCTCGTTGAAGCAGAATTCCCTTGATTACCCTGAATGACAATATTGCTAAGTGCAAGAATGCCATCCTGCGCTGCTTTGGACCAGTCCCGCTACGCCAAGCCGGCTGAGCTGATTCCTATCAAGTGCACATGTATACATTGAAATATTATTATTGAGAGATATTTTGCTCCTTTCCCTAGTGGTAAATAACTCGTGAAAATGCAAATTAACTCAAGCTTAAAGTTCTATTCGGTTATTCGAAACCATAGTACTATAAGTCAGATAACCATTCGCACTAGTAACCATTTAATTCCTTACTAATTACAGCCACAGTTCCATATAGAACATTGTTACAGCCTTGCTTTGCCCTGTGCGTTCGCTTCAACTCTCCTCTCTCCATCCTAGAAGTCACTTCAACTCGTACCAACCAGCCGTACTTCAAGACCACAGCTACTTCACGTCTAAGTTTCTTGTTTGGGTATCTCCAAGACCCTTACCTACAAACGAGCTTGAATATGCATTCAAATCAATGATGCCTCAAAGTTTCCGGCACGGAAGTGCCCCGCTTGCCTCAGGCACACCCACGAGGGAAACACACGGGCATGAGCGTACCACTGAGAGTCACTTGGGAGATGTTGCTTTTAAAGGGGCTTTGGACTCCACACCTCCAAGCAGCTCATCAAATATAGCAGCGCTCCCAGAACGGCGAAATGATAAGCCTCCTGGGCAGGTTCCTTGCCGATATTTTAACGCCGGGTTTTGTGCCCGTGCAAGTGAGTGCAGCTACAGGCATGACCTCGAGAAAGTGAGACTGCAGAGGGTGCAGTTCAATACAGTCTTAAAGTCACGTGAAGATGCAAGACTTCGAGAGGGGGCCCCAGAGAAAGACCCCCTTCTGCCAAAGGAATACATGGTACCAGGTCGACACCAAAAGGCTCTGAGTCACTGGAGAAATGATTATTGGGAAAGCAAGACTCTCCAAGCAAGAGCCCACCAAAGTCAAATGGCAAAGGATAATGAGGAACGTAAATCTGAGAGGTCTAAGGTCAACAAGGATGTGAAGAGGTTACAAAATAAGATTGATCCCATTGGAGAATCCGCTAGGAAGTTAACGGAAGCAAAGAAGCAAAGGAAAACTGTTTTTGTCAAGGGCAACTCTGAAGGTTCGTCATACTTCTGTCTCCACCAGATTCCTTCTCAGGAAACTGAGACACTTTGGATACAGACTCAGGTGTTCCTATTCCACTCGAGGCTGAGGGATGTCCGATTTGCCAAGATGAACCACGGGCAATCAAAGTATATGGTTTGATGAAGAATTGTAACCATGTGTTCTGCTATGGTAGGTCACAGAATCCACTACATAGAAGGGATAATTTTATATTAATGCTGTACCATGAACAGACTGCATAATAGGCTGGCGTAAGACAAATGTTACGAACAAGAATTGTCCGATATGCCGAGTCCGAAGCCCTTTCATTTTGAAATCTTCCGTATACCCATATACTCCTGGGGTGAAACTCGAGGATAACAATAATCCTGCCGATGGTTCTAAGGCGGCCCCAGATTCAATAAAGCCTGTGGGTAGCAAGTCTAGGGCTCAGGGTGACGATAATACAACAGGTCTCGCCAACTCGAATGATACTAGCATGGATACTACAGATCGAGGCAAAGTATGGACTGATATCAAATCTTTTGTGGACTCTGATGAAACTGGAGATAGCAAGTTGCTCCTGGATACCCATGAAGGTAGAAACTCGAATATCCCAGTTAAGGCCGGTATCACAAATCAATCAGCTAGCATCAGTCCAGGCAACGACGAGAAACACTCTAGTATCGAAGATGGTGACTATGAGTCAGCACCGAGCACAAGTCCCTCACAGTTACCGATTTCGGGCCGTGAGGCTTTTAAGAGAAAGCGTAGCAGACGAAAGCCAACAGGGGACCCAGATGATCCAAACCCCGCCAAAACGCTCCTCCTGAAGAACTTTCTTGAAAAGTGCAAGACCACCCCTTGCAAGTACTTCTGCAACCCGAAGAACGCCAAAATTGTCACGTTGCATCACTCTTGTGCAGCTACGCAGAGCAATTTGTGGGGAGAACAAAACACAGGACAAAAGGAGGATGAGGAAGATAATGGCTGGGCGGTTATAACATCTCGAGAACGGAAGATTCCTTACTGCAGGTATGGGAATAATTGTAATTTTGCGCATCCCCACCCGGAGAAGCCGGATGAGGAATATAAATATGATAATTGGGAGAGACGTGTTTTGGGATTCGCTCGCAGTAGAAAGAGAAGGGGGGATCATAATCAGGATGTAGAAGACGGGCAAGAGGTGCTTGCTATAGCTATTGCCTCACTACAGTTCTGATACCAACGTATTGAAGGGAGGTTTTCATCTGAGTGCACGCACGTGAACTTCCTGCGGTCTTGAGCCTTTCTATCACGGAAAGAGATCTAACACTCTTTTGGTGTCATTTTTTGAAGTTTGGTTTGGAGTCCAGGCAGTGCTAATTAATTGTACATTTGGCGTGTTTGGTTTTGAGGTTTTTGAAGTTTGGACTTGAGGAATATAGTACTCGTTTGGGTTAAGTTTTTTTCGGGTCATTGCAGAGATCTCTTTACCCCTGTCATATATGGTTTCTGTGATAGGCAGCCATGATGCTCAAATGCTCAATTAACTATCCTAATCTTTGCAAAACATGTGGTATGCAAATTCTGGCTCGTGAGAGCCCTCAAAGTAATCTTTTTATATCTCTACTTCCCAAGTATATATATACAAATTAACGCAACGTCTTAAGAGTTGCATACGGCTTAGATCTTCACCTTAACATTTGCTCTTGCTCCCACCGCAGTCTTGTGAACCTGCAACCTCCTATCCCATGCTGCACTTCTCCCCTCGACAACAGCAACCACCTCCTCCGCAAACCTCTCCGCAAACCTCATTCTATCCTTCTTCCCGTTTGACACAGTCAACATCCAACTTATCGCCGTCCTCCTCCTCTGCCTCTCATTCAGCGGCTCCGGAACCTGATTCGAGAAACCACCTGACGCCTTCATAGTTTTCAATCTCATCAGCGGCGCTAGGGAGTCAATTGCAGTTTGTAAATATGCGAGGGGATTCCTAGGGAGCGAGTCGAGGGGGGGGTGGTCGGCAATTAGATTGTACTTGGTCTGTTCCTTGGGGGGGGCTTTCGTCCGGAGGATATCGAGGACTTTTTGTACGTTCTTTTGTGCGGTGGCTTTCTTCCCGTCGCGCATGAAGAGGTTGACGACTTGGTCTAGCAGGGGGGAGTATCGGTAGTGAAGGTGGGATGTGGACGGGAGGGGCAGAGCTGGGAGGGGGTATTTTGAGACGGGGTTGTTGGGGTTCATTCCGTAGGGTGTTGGGGAGGGATGGAAGGATTTGGGATAGTTGAGCTGCTCGGTGAGAATTTGAGAGGAGTAGGCGGTCGTAAAGGGTGTCCCTCCTTCGGCTTCGCCTTTTTCAAGGTTTACTGTGGGCTGTTGATAGTACTGTCCTTCATGCCCTTGTCCTTCACCTTGGGAATAGCCCAGAGGGTAGGAGTTGTAGGAGACGTCACCATATCCGTAGCCATATTCTTGCCTCATGACCTCGACGCCATTCTCGTAGAAGCTCTGTTCACGCTGGATGATCTAGAACCCATCATCCTCGATATCAGCCATGAATCTCATCAATGCCATTCACTAGCAATTCCTACTGCCCATTACATCTCACCCCACCATCCGCCGCCCCACCATAATCATCCCCACGATGCAAGATCACCAGGAGCTCACCTCATTAACAGAACTCGCATTACTCATATCCGGCTTCTCCTCGTTTATCCCCGGCAGCGTATCCTGATTCGGCCCCACCGGTCGATCACTCTGGAAGCTGTTCTGTCGGTTATCAGTCGCATAACCTCTTCTCCTAGCTGAGCTGTGCAAGCCCACTGCTGCGCGCGGTGCGAATATGGCCTGCCATCGAATGACTGGCACAAATTGTGGTAGTAATGGCGGCATCGGTGTATATTCCCTAGTGCAGTGGGCTTGACGGGTTTCGAAACTTTTATGCCAAGCATCCCGAGCGCCGATTACTTTGCCTGGCCTATGCTCAGTGCCTGAGCTACAGCATCTATCACTGGTCACGCTGGCTGAAAAAAACCGTCTTATCTGTTGTATTGAGAATAAGCCCTATCACACACGCCAAACTGTCGTAAAAAGTCCCTTTCGTTCTCCCAAATCCTTGAGCTTCACAAGCGTAGCATGGTTCACATTACAGTACTTCCCACTGACTCCCACACTTGATGTATCCCACCCAGCAAATCGAAGAGAGAAAGAAAGGCATCCGAGTGACATAGAGAGATAGACCCCGTAAAGTTGGAAAGACATGCAAAGAAATTGACAACCCAGTCCCAAACCATTTTTGAGCCAGACACAAAAAAAAAGAAAACAAGAACCAGCGATGACACAAAAAACCTCGCCGCGACCGCCAACCATTCTCTATCTTGGATGGTGTTCGAGAAACTGAAGACCGGAGGCAGTGGAGAAGCCTACTTCTCCTCTTTCTTTTCTCCGTTCTCCTTCGCAGCTTCGGGCTTAGCAGCCTCGCCCTCAGCCTCGCCATCCTTCCCCTTCACATATTCATCGTAGACTGATAGGGCCTCGTCAACTTTCTGGCGGAGAGCAGCTTGATCGTCGATCCTGTGATCATGTTAGACTGGTGCTGCTTTGAGATTATAGTGTGGATACTTACAAAGCAAGGAGCTCTTCATTGCTCATCTCCAATAACATGCCAGTGATCTTTCCTGCCAAGCCGGGGTTCATCTCGTGAATCTTAGGGTACAAGGCTTCACCGAGCATTTGTTTCTGTTGCGTAGGTGTAGCGGCACTTAATGCTTGAGATGTAAGAGCGGTAGGGATAGCACCTTCCTGGCCAGGGAGTGGGCCAGTGGGCATGTGAGGGCGGGCATTACCGCGAGGGCCGCCAGAGGAGGGTCCAGCCCTCTGGTTGGCTGGAGGAGCAGCCGGTCGGCCGCCCATTGGCATTGCCATGTTTGGTGGGGGGGCAGACATTCCAGTTACTGGACCGCCACGCCCAGTGGCACCGCGAGCAGCAGCAGCAGCAGCTTGGGCCTGAGCTATGTAGAATGCATTGTTTTGCATCGGCTGACCGTACATAGGGGGCATGTTTGGTTGCTGGGGCCCGCCACGACCACCAGGTCCTCCGGCTGAAGGTGGCATTCCTTGTTGCTGTCCAGGCCAAGGACCACGCCCTCCAGCAACTGGAGGAGGAACCATCATTGGGTTTGGTGGGAATGGCATTCCACGTGCGCCAGGAACACCACTGGGAGGAATAAAACCTGACTGTTGACCTGGGAAGTACATAGGAGGGATGAACTACAGATAGAATTAGCACAAAGACTTTCCGTTAATACCAGGAGATCTCACTTGATTGGGAGCAACTGCAGCAGCCACCGCCTGCTGCATAAGAATCTTGTTCCTCTGTTGAATATTGGCTTCCAATTGAGACTTGCGGACATCCTTTCGCTGAGCAAGCGCAACATATAATGGCTTGTTGTTGATCATTCGTTGGTTCATGTCGGTGACAGCCTTAGTAGCTTCATCAGGACTGCTGAAACAAACAAAACCAAACCCTTTGCTCTTTCCGGCTTCATCTTTCATGACCTTAGCACTGGTGATCGTACCGAAAGGAGAAAATTCTTGGCGAAGCTTGTCGTCATCAATCTCGTCGTCAAGGTTCTTGATATATAGATTGACCCCTTGATACTTCTGAGCCTTCTCAAGGCGAGCGGCTTCATACTGCTTTCTCAGCTCTTCCTCTCGCTCATGCTTCTTCTGAGCACGCCCAACATAAAGTTTTTGTCCCTTGTATTCCGTCTCGTGGAGTGCGTCGACAGCTTTAGCTGCAGATTCATGAGCAGTGAAGTTGACAAATCCAAAGCCGCGCGAAGCGTTGGTCTCGGCGTCGCGGGTGAGGGACGCTGAAGTAATAGCTCCATATTTCTCGAACAGTTCCCGGAACTCTACATCAGTGACCGAAGGATCGATGTTCTTGACATAGACATTGGTAAAGTTTGCTTTCATTTCCTCAAACTTGCTCTGGCGGTCCTTCTTAGGGATATGGTGGCCGACAAAGACCTTCTTCTCGTTCAGCAACATACCGTTGACATGCTTAATGGCATTGTCTGCAGCCTCCGCAGTTTCATAGTGGACGAACCCATACCCACGGGAGTTTCCGTTCTCGTCTTGAGCAACCTTGCAGGACAGGATGTTTCCAAAGGCGGCAAAGGTGTCGTGAAGAGCCTTGTTGTCGATGGCAGTGTCCAAGTTCTTAATGAAAACATTTCCTTGCCCAGTCTTGCGGAGAGCTGGGTCACGTTGGGACCACATGATACGGCACGGACGTCCCTTGATGAGAGTGTAGTTAAGCTCTTCAAGAGCACGCTCGCCATCAGCGGTATTGTTGTAGTTCACATAGGCATAGCCTAAAGAACGGTGAGTGACAGCGTCACGACAAACCCTGATAGAGGCAACTTGTCCAATAGAAGAGAAAAGCTCAAACAACATGGCCTCAGTGACAGATGGGTCGAGTTCTCCAACGTAGAGGGATGCTGAATTTTTTGGTGCTGAGGTTCCCGAGGGAGTGTCAGTAGCCGATGGAGCATCGCTGTCGGACGGGGGGTCGGAACTATCCTTTCCATTCTCGACAGCTGGAACAGCCTCAATTGGCTTGTCCTGAACGGGGGTGGCAGTAGCAGTCTCAGCAGACATCTTGTTTATGATAATTGAGTCTGAAACTTGCAACGTGGCAGGTATAGTTAGCAGCCATTACAGCAAAGGGATGATTGACCCCCAGTGGAGATCACTCCATGCTGTGCAAATGTGGAGAGCTCACCAAACTAGTAGAGTCAATTAACAGGGAGTATTCTCTTGAAGCTAGAACAACAAAGGCCTACAATGCACAATGGCGAGAAGTCAGCAGTCGAGCCTGTAGATTGGCAGCGAACTGATCAGGTGGTGGTGAGAACAACTGTAACGTACTTGCCGTTGCCTCACAAGAACAGATACGATCTGAACAGAAGTGGAGCGTTCGTGTGTGGTCTTGAGAGTTGTTCAGGAGAAAGAAAAGGTCGGTAGGCTGGAGATGGAAGCGGGGTGGCTTTCTGACAGTTTCAGAGAGGGTTTTCTGAGTTTTACGATTTTTTTTGGCGGTTTTTAGGAAGTAGAGGAAGAGGTGACAACGGCGGTTGGAGCCAGGGTTTCTCAACGTGAGGAAATCTGACTGGGGTTGGGTGGTTGGTTGTTGGAGAGAGGGTTTGGTTTAAGTGATGCGGCTTGAAGATGACAAGAGTGGGGTGTGGTACGGCCGCTCTTTCATACATAAAATTTTCTGTGGCCCGTATTTTCCTTTAATTTTTGGGGAGGCCCTTTCATCGGGTGCAACCAGACTACTTTATCGCGTTTTATTTAGTCTGGCGGACACCGCCTCTCGTAGCGTTTTATTCTGAGGGGGTCTGCTTGGTTTAGTATCATACTTGGCCAGTCGTCCTTCACTATTCCGCTAAACTACCCTATTCGAGGATGGAAAAGCGCTGCCCTTTCTTTCGGGCTGGGGCTACGAGAAAGTGATGATGAAGGGCCCAGGGCAGCATGGTCTTGGTTGGGGGCTTAGTAAGGTTTGCGTGTGGCAACTGTCATGTGCATCGATATGTCGTCAGCTGATGGACCGGTCATCTTACTGGGTATAACTTTAGGGTATCGTACTTCTATTCTACCAAGGAAATACAGCATAAAGGACCCATGAAACGGAGACAAAGGAAGGTGGAAGAAAGAAATGCCATTGAATGGTGGGATTGAGGATAGTGGCGAAGAGTACTTAAGTATGAAACAAATAGCCAACCCTTGTTCGTAGCAGTAACTACTAAGTAGACAGGAATGCAGGACCCCTCCTTTCATCTTTCGTCCCCTACGGACAAAGGGCTTCATTTTTATGGACTTGACGCTTCCAGCTCCATGCTTGTGCACTCTGGAAATATATCTATAAACGGCTATGACCTAGATTCAAGAGATAGTGACACCAATAATTTCATCTATAGCAAACAATGCATTGAAATAAGCAAATCCAAACGTGACAGATTCCCATGTTCCCTAGCACCAGTCGCAATCCCAGAATTGTATGTTAAAAAAAAAAGCAAATGACCTGCGCCTTCTCAACACCACCATGCAATGTTCCGTTGGAAAGTGCAGTCCACTAACTCAAGTCAAAACCAGCGCCAGCATTAACAGCGTAGAGCAGCTTTTTCCTCAACGTCTCCCTATTGTTATACCGTGGAAGCTTCATCAGGTTGACGCATGTGCTGGTGCTTGGCAGTCGCTCCTGATCATCTCCCGAGTCCCTGATACTGAATTTGGGATTCAACATGCCAAAGCCTAGTAAGGGCGCTCTGCTAACACTCGTCACAAATTTCAGTACCCTCCTTCGCTCATCATCATTGAGGTCTTCTTCCATAACCTTCCAGAAGATCTGAATGACAGGGTGCTCAATTCCATTATCGCCTATAACATACAGCCCTCCATAGACGGTGTTTCTTCTCAGGTCTGCAACGTCTATTGGACTGTCACCACCACCAACAAGGGTCTGCAGCTCTGATTGATTAAACATGGATAACCATGATGGCTGAATTATGGAACCCAATCCGTGTAAGAAGGCGTTGATTTGAGCCCGTGGTTGATTAACAAGACGATATTTTGAGACCAAGTGGATGTATGTCAATCGGTTAGAATTCGTAACCGGAATATTGGTGCCATTTTGCTTTAGGTCGATAGTGATAGTTTTTGACTTGCCATTGGGCAGGGTAAGTGAAGAGTTGATCGTGAAGTTGAGTGCGAAATCAGTTTCAACATCCCCAGTGTAGTTTTTAAGAGCCACCTGACCAAGTGTTAGCATGAACGAGAAGAGAATAGAGGAAGTTCACATGTGTGAAAAGGACATACCAAACCCTGATATAGCTCTTCATCTAGGTCCCTCAAGTCATTGACACCGGGTCTATAACCATTACCCATCGAGCCACCCCCATCTTTTCCATAGCTCCATTGAAGTAGGAACACTCCCGTAAAGTTAATGTCGACTAGTATCCCTTCATACATACATTTCCCAACAACTCTCCCCAGAAATTCGTACCGCCTGAGGAGATTGGCAACGGAGATATCAATTTCTGCTGGTGACAGACCTTCCTCCCTTAAGCCTTCGCGCAGTTCTTCAATGGAATTTGGGTTGGGGTAGAGCATATGGTGTTTATTCTCCAAAAAAAGATTATATCTCTCTGGAACGAATGCTTCTTTTGTAACACTCGTGAGGAATTCCTTGGTCACACCACCTCCGTCGATTCCTGCTTCTTGCGCCCCAAACTGATCGATAAACGTGATTTGAATTGGCTCTTTTAGGCCTTCACCTAATGGGTAGAACTCAGTGAACGCATCATCAAATACAGATTCTCTTCTTATCGTAGCGTGATGTTTGCTCAAGGCTGCGTGCCCGTCCCCATGCCTCCGTCGACCCGAAAAAATCATTGCGCGCCAGGCATCCGGATCAGTATTGCCTCCACGCCTTCTCCTTTGATCCACAGATACAAATTCTCTGAAAATCTGTACCCTTGTAGCGAATGGTATGAAGAATGGAAGGTGTTGGAGTATCTCTAGACGGGGCGCCACAGCGGCGAGATAGTGGTTCTTTTTTTGTCTCTGAAGAAGTTTGTGCATGCGCTGAAATCTATTCTCCAACTGCCCTGGGATCTCATGTGAATTATCTGGCTCATTCTCCTCCTCCTCAGCCTCTAGCTTATGGCGATTTTCTTCCTCAGCAACTACCGCTGGGATAAAACCTTCCATATCAAACCGGGAAGTCATTAACCAATGATCCCGAGGTAGAAATCTTCTTCGGGAACTGTTGAGACGAATAGTGGTCAGTCTTCAAATCAGGACTTTTGGAACATTTCAATACGTACTCTCTCAAGTAAACCATCCTCAATAAGTTTGTGACCAATCCTTTGACGTAACTAAAACCCATCCCTTTCACACCTGCAACTTCCAATTCATCGGCCTCTGTATTCGCATCCCCGGTCCCAATACTGATTGGAATATCCCCCACATTAGCCCTCTGGCCCTCTCTCATTATGTCTCCGGCATACCAGTACATGGCGAAAGCTAAATTCTTCAGGAAGATAGTAAGAGCTTTGACATCTTTCAGAGGAGGAGCCGAATCGCGAGTCCTACTTCCTTCCCCCCCATGAGTTGGACTACTCTTCCCAGCATTAAAGAAGTCTTCATCATCCATCACGATCAGTAAGAAGCTATATAACTCTAGGAATAATAAAATAACTCGCCAGTCGTCATCATCATCGCCCGTTTCCACGTTATCTCCTTTTCCGGTGGTGGCGCCTTGATACTGCTGGTATTGTCGTTGCTGTTTTGTCAGATCCAACTCTGCCCTCCCTCTGGTTGATTCGGGGCTTGGCTGAACCTTTCGCTTCTTCTTTAGGCTGTCTACAGCAGCATTAACATCGGCAGACACATCTGCGAATAACTTCGCCCTTTTGACAGCCTCCCAGAGGTATCGTACGGCTGGGACACCATCTGACGTGCTCGCAAGATAGAGCCACATTCGTAGCTCCTGTATTTTCCTTGGAAACACAAGGAGTAACGTCAAGGCATAGGAGGCAAGTAGTTGAGCTTCTACTCCCTCACTAGTCTGGCCACTCATTTGCATGAATGAAGGAGTCCCCGACAGCAGCGATGAGATAGAAGGTTGGTCGATAAGAGTGAGTAGCTCCTGTTTAATAAAACTGGGTAGAGGAATTTTTCTTCGAGAAGTAGACCCATCTCTATCGATATCCATTTCGTTTTCATAGTCGTCACTCATTTGCAAAGGATCATTAGAAGTTTCACTGCCACTCATCTCCTGATCTTCGAGGTCTATTCTGGTGCCAACATCATTTGCTGCATCACCGAACAGCAGGGTTACGCATTTGATGTAGCTATTTCCATCTTGACGACTCCGAGATGTGGCACTCTGGGGGTTCCTTCGAAAGAAAAAGATGATGTATGCGAGAAGCCAGAGGTTTCTATCCTCTGCTGCTTTATTGCTGCCCGTCTCTTTTTGCTCCAGACGCCAGCTTCTAGGGGATGTAGTTCTGGATACTTGGGTACCTTCTTCTAGGTTCTCCAATACAGCCCTAGTCAATATACCTATATGTAATTTGGAAGCCAAGGTCTCAAGAGTATCGGGTCCCAAGCATTCTCCGAGGCTAGGTGTTGTCAAATAAAAACGTGAAAAAGCTCTATAAACGGCAGTGCCTGTCTGTAGGGAAGACCGGACACTTTCTGGCAGTGGAGCCGACAAGGGGCCAAGCAGGCACCTCAGCAATAGCTCTCGCAGTTCTGGGTTTGACTGAACATTAAGTACCACTGTTAGGTGCGATAGGGTTTGGTAGTATGTCGGATATATAATTTGCGAGGTAGAGAAGGAGAAACCTTTGCCTTCGACAACTGAAAGGGCCACAGTAGGTATCTCAGCAATCAGGTGTAGGATGATTATTACAAGCTCGAGTGATTGTGGGAAAGCTGAAGGAGGTTGATGTATCGTTGAAAGGAGAAGCGCAACGAAACGGTGAAGAGTGAAGAAGTCCTGAAAGTTGATAGATGAACTGGCGAGGTGTGGATGAAGCATGTCACCATTGCTGACTGTTAGGGCCCTCACAAGAACTGCCAGTCTATGTAAATCATCTCCTGGCTGTCGAGGGCCTATTCTCTTGAGCGCTCTTCCGGAGCACCATGTTCGATCAAAGAAAGCTAGAAATAACCGAATGGCACTCGTTGCTTCCGCTATTTCGTGAACCTTCCTGCCGACCAACTCTCTAGCGTATTTGCGGTCCCATTCACTTCTCCATATTGCTCTGCACTTTGATAGATCACTCCTGCCACGCCATGTTCTCTGTATTGTCTTGGCCGCTTCCAATTCCCTCCTCTCCGCTTCCCTCTTTGCACGTTGCTGTTGTGCTAAAAGAAGAGCACTGCTATGCTGATGAGACTGTGTTGATAGTCCTGGGATTTGTTTGATTTGTGGAGTAGGTCTTCGCCCTGAGAGATCGACCCGTCGAGGTTTGCGGGAGGATCCGGTAAATGAGGCAAACATAATTGAACACCTCTAGAGCTTGATTAGTTCGGAATCAAAGCAACCTGTGGCATATGAGTGATACTTAAGTTACTCACTATGTGTTCCGCTCCCTATCCCTTCTGCGGATATAACTTGCCGAAGGTAATGAATAGTTGCGATTGGGCGGGGTTGTGAACAAGCTAAAAATAAACGGCTGTGAACGAGAAGAACTCGAACGGATTTGCCATCCCAACCAGATCTCAGAGAACTACGATAACAGGTTATGCTCGCTTAGTTAAGCACGATAAGCCGGCTGCTTAAGTAAGCATCACAAAATAGTATTGACCATAGTATGGTAACCAGCTGGTGCGCGATACAGGCCCAACAGCTACAAATTAGGGAAAAATTCGAAGCATATATTCTGTCTTCGCAGAGTGTAGAATAATGAGATTTCTTAACTGGAACTACCAGCCCCGCGCGCCGATAATGTTATCATATGCCAAGAATCCGGCAATTCACTACTGTATCAGAATGGCAAAAGCTATTGGTAGATAAAGCACATCACATGACCTCACAAGTCCAAGCAGCCGAACCCAATGAATATTGAAATAATGAGTATCCCTTAGTAGTCTAGTTGGCACAAGCCTCTCGTAGAGAATCCCTTAGGGAATCCATTATTGTTTAATTTTTTTTCCTCGCTAACAAGCTTATGCGCATCTGCCGGCCAAACCAGGTCAAGGCAGCACAAACTCGTCACAGTTCTCTACTAGTAATGCTATTTCAACTTCCAGGTTGGATCCCCAGTTGACTGATATATATATTTAACCACAAGAGGGGGCAATCTGAAGCCCCCACTCACGTCAAATACTGCTACAAAGCGTTAATAATAGCATGTCAGGCTACGACCACCCTCGCCAGTGTGCCGGTGGTTGGAAGTGTCAGGCAGACATACCTCCAGCAGGCACAAAGAAGGAAGAAACAGGAAGACAAAGGGCTCTTCAAAACCCAATATCTAAAGGACAGTATCGTGTAGCAACGACCATATAACACATCCTCCTGTTACTGATGAGGACGTTTGGAGGTGGGAAGTGCGTCTACCCTTGGAGGTTGAGTTTAGCAGTAGGTCGTTTAATGATCGTTTTGATGAATTTATAGGGCGTGATTTCCAGGCTTTCTATGGCAGCTCTTTTTGCGCGACTAACATCCAATGTGACCCTCACAGGAGTAGTGGATGACTTTGTGGATCAAAACATCCATAAGTGGTCCTGCAACACCCATGGCAGCAGGGGAACGTAATGTACCTACACTTTCTCACTTGCCATGTTAATTGCTATTACTAAAAATTAAACAAAATCATTCCATATATGACTTCAGGATAGATTTCAAATCTAAAGGTAAACAATACAATTTCAGCCATCTAGTCCCTCTTCAACCCAGACCTCTTTTATCTTTAAGGGTGTAGCGAAAGCTTCACTTCAGGTAAGACATTTCCGCTTCCAACTGGGGCCAGGGAAGCGACCACCAACTATCCTAGGAGTAAGATGGTTGAATCAAGAGCTTGCTGATGAATCAAAGGGCAGTATGGATGCTGAAGAGGGCGAATTTATTGTTCTAGAACCTACCTTGTCGTATAGGATAAGAAAAAGCGGGAAAGCGGTTAAAGAAGAAACTAGAGAATGTACATATATTGTCAAATTCTTGTGGAAGGGGGATTCAGATTTCTGTAAAGAACCGCTGTATCACGCAATGCTAACTCGATAAAACATCCATCTAGACCGAAATCCACTCATTTATCAGTGCTACAGAATTCGGTTGCAATTGAGCCGGGAACCATTTGCACCCTCACCCTTCGGGGCCAGCCAAAAGTCTCAATTCCATGTGTTCTATTAGCAAGAAGATTCCCCAATAAACTGGATATCCCCATTATTTGTGGTTTCGCTCAGAAAAGTATTGACGCCACCGCCGTTGCCCAATATGTAGCACCGAACAGCTTTACATTAGATCTCAAGGAGATGATCATTGGAGACGATGTTGAAAAAGATACTGTTGCTAAGGGAGTTCTGATTGTCAGGATTAGGAGAGGTTTCAAAGGATGGGGATAACACGAAATGATGGCTGTCAGAGTATGGTCTATATAAGATGATGAAGTCCATGGGAATTATAGGAAGAAGTGATGGCGAAGATGAGACTGGTGGTGAAGACACACGTCACAGTAGGATGATCCGATTTTGGAAACCCATGTTCAAGCCTAGGCCAATGTTGTGATTTCAGATTAAATCTTTCGATTAACTTGTTATGAGGGAATTAATAGGATTATTACAGATTGCCATCCCCTACATAGGGGGAAAAAAACAGTAGTCTTATGATTGCGCCTTCAACTCTGGGATTCAAGTAACATTTAGCATATCCATTAGAGGCATGCTAGCTTTCAGCAGGTTGTTAACCGTCGACGATCTCCTAGAGACAGTAGAGGTGGATGTTCAATGATTGATGCACGACTGGGAAAGCCCAGTCCGGCTAAGTAGGCTGCTGAATTTAAGCACTGGGTAAAATGATACCTTTAGGGGGAGATGCTGGGTATAAAGACTCAAATTATAAAAAACAATCCTGTCGACGACAGAGGAAGAAAGAACGAGATACTCAAAAGAGCTCGAGGAATAGGTAGAGAAAGACTCTGAGGCTAAGCATCCGGATTCACCTCTGCTATAAAGAGAACTGAAGTAATAAAAGGCTCAAGGTGTAAAAGGAGCAACCGATACCCTTAATCAACTCGTTAGCGCTAAGTCCGGAGTGTCCAACATGAATTTGGAGTCGGGTTCGAGGATCAAAAGACACGAAACCCCAGCCATAGATCTTTAGGAGTGAAGAAGAGAACTTAGCAAGACGTAGTGATAATGAAGAAAACGAAGAGGATGATGGCTTATCTAGTCCTTATTGTGCAGTCTTTTTAAACCACATTAATGTTCCTAGGGCCAAAGATAAGGGGAAAACATTCAAGTCATTCGTAAGTCTACTTCCCCTTCTTTGCGTCTAGATGTTCTCGCTGACTTTGCGACTTTCAATGCCGGCATGGAGCGTTTTATATAAGACTTGCAAGATGCTGAAGTATTATGCTGTGAAAGCTGGCGGATTCACGAGAATAATACCTCGATCGCGGAATTTCGAACGTCATATGGAATACGGCGCATATATCCTGAATCTTGAGATAGCAATTCACAGAAGTAGCCACCTGGGAAACGAAATGAGACGGCAATCTCACCTAGCGGTCAACTGCTCATACATGGTTGCTGGATTCCAGAAGTTACTCCAATCAGCATATAGTCAAGGCTTTTGCATATTATGGTTTACAAATATTTCTGACGTTCATGACGAAGACTTGGCGCCAGGGTCTTTGGTGCTGCCTATTTGGGTCTTTAGGTAGATTTGAGGGTGGCATTAAGGATATACTTTCACTGGCAAAGGCAAATATGCAGGAAATATGGGAAAAACTCGGCTACTTGGATATTCAGTAGTCTGGTTGGCACAACGACCTCAACCAGACTAAATATTCAGTTAGATTTATTTCTTGGGAGTGGGTGGATATCATTTGAAGTAGCAACAAGAAGACAAATCTGAGGGAAGTTATGGAAGTTCTTGATAGCACCGGGGCAGCTTAGGGAGTCAATCAAGATCTTAAGGGCGGAAAATGTGGCGGTGATCTTAGCGGCTCAGCGATAGCAGTGAGGGTGAGGGTGATGGAGATGCATAGTCTGGGAAGATGCAGATGCAGATACAAATCCGAATCGGCAGTCAACCGAAGATCAGTTACGAAGTAATGGGGATAAGGGCCCATTAAAGTTCTAAAAGATTATAATATGATTAAGTCTTGCTGCACAAGCCACATAAAAGTCTGATGCAATGGGAGGTACGTTATTCTCTGTGTTTTGGGCTTGTTGACTGCTTGGATTGTCTCAGGGTATACGGACTTAAAGTGGAGGTGAAGCTTCATGGGGGACATATGAACTCAAGCACGATGATAGGGATAGGGACTGGTATGGCGATGAAGGGTGGCGTTGAAACTTGGCTTGAGAGTTCATTGTCTCCTAATGCTCACGTGTTTATTGTCCACTATCTTATCTTGCTGAAATCTTCTGGGTGACATGAAATTCTCCTGGTCACATGAGCCGCTGGATATTACCCAAAAGGGTAGTCAATGCCTAATACAGTCTAGTGTCTTGAATGGGAAAACATCCAATACTTCTGAGTTGTATATGGCCCAGAACAGACTGTGAAAGCCCACGTCCGGAAGTGATAGTACCAACTCACTGGCGTCATGTCGACTTGTATCAAAAGCCCTATTCCATGGCGTATGAGAGAGATTGATATGTTGATTTATATTTTAAATTCACTCAGTGGCCAAGCTGTGAGGAGATTCTATATTTTCACATAACCTGAGAATGAAGACCCTTGTCTCTCCATACAAATCTGTTGCTACAATGGGGAGACAGGAGTCTTCATTCTCGAATTCTATGGTCTATGAATAATTCATTTGAGGTACTCATTTTCTGATTGTGGAAAAACCAATCGCTGCTTTGGCTCATGATCATGAGGATATTAGTGCACAATATTTGGGGTAAAACCAGTAAGATCGCCTGCATGGAGAACTAGGGATCTACGTATTTATGAGACAACTAACCATAGCCAAGTTGATCAGCAAGAACTAATTATTAAACATTACAGAATAATACACACCGACTTTCGTACTCTTTCGCCCAATCATGTTACCGTAATCACAACACCTAGACACATTAAGTATGTTTGCCCTGAGCAAAGGCTAATTAGAACGGTTTTAAGACTAGCATTCCTTCACTACTTAGCACTCCTTCACTACATAGCATTCCTTCAAGAGATCAAAACAGGCAGGTATAGAATGAGGCAAGGTACTTACAAGAGGACCTCTCATATGCATAGGAGTATTCCACAAGAAGGGTGATCAAAGGACCATGTCTAGAAAGCTAATTGGATATTGAAATCTTCTATTCTCACATTATACTCACGATGCTAGATATACGGCCAGGCTCGGTCCTGAACCCACATCTCAAGGCAGTACTACTGGTCAAAGGTGCAAGATAGGAATGTAAGGTATGATTTTACATGTATTATACTATGTACAATAGTCCTAACCGCAGCAGCCATCCTAAACTTCCAAGGCCATTTGGGGCTTGTCCCAGGAAGCTTCCACTGACTAGTGCTAACACGCGAAAGCCTCCTTCGAGGAATAATCGAACCTTCCTGGTTGGCGAGATTGTGCAGGTACGGATGCATACATATGCAAGACACCGCTACAAGTACCTTAGCTGAGGGTAACACTCAAAAGCAAAAGCCTCTACAATATGAATCTTTTAATGCAAAAGTTAGCCACGCAGTGGTGAATGTCCAACAGTTCTAAACGTTTGTTCTCTGCGTCTTTCTTTTGCAGTGATGGAGACGTTGTGAAACAACTCCATGTACCAGCGAGGGCACGTGATGAGTTACAGTTCCTATGGCCAAGTAACCTTGTGACGCATATTATCAAGCCCCCCGCAGTTTTTGCTTTTTCAGCTCCTGCATATTTGAGCCAGATCCTGGGTGTTTTGATTTGGGGGGGGGGGGGTTGACTGCGGTAAAGCAAGTGGTGGATCTGCCCCACCAGTTAGACTCGCATGTCCCACACCTTCTGTAGTAAGACTCCCGGCGTAACATATTTCGCCATTCGCATCGACCCATGTCCACCAGCAACTCGTACCCGCTACTAAGGATCGGTAATTTACACATTAGGCGAGTTACGAGGGGTTGTGTAACCAGACTACATTTGGATTACCAGGTTCTCAGATAACACCCTCCAGGCTATGTCATTCGATCACCCCGGATCTAATGCGCCTTATAGGTCTTGTCTCAGGCTCAATCAGATGAGACAGAGGAGGCAAGGCAATTGGGGCTTGCTTGGCCATACCAGAGTAGGAAATCCCAATGAAGAGCGAAGTTATTGCCAGTTTATATTACAAGTTAAATGCAAAAGGTAAACTAACTGTCAATACAATTGCCTGTACTAATAGTACTACTCCCACAGCGCCCGCCCTCAGAGGCTAAGCCGACAAGGGTTCTAGAACGTTAAATGTGAAGAAACTGAGCAAGTGAGCGAACGAACTGCCCCCACCTCTCTCTGGGCAACCTCTACGGACATCCACCATTACTGTCGAAGAAAAAGAGTAAGAATTGCTGTTGGCGCTAGAGAGACCGAGGCAGACGAAGAATAATAGCACAATAGACTAGAGTAAGAAGATAACCCCCGTTTCTATCGGTTCCTCCAAAATGATACTGATGCGTTGTTGTCATCGGGAGAGACTCAGCTAAAGAGCCTGAATGAGTAACTGCAGAAAACAAGAAATAAAGACAAAATGCACGGAAAGGTATTCAGTCAGCCAATCACACGCGCCTACCAATGAAAAGCAGATATCAAACGTATTGAAATGCAAAAAAAACAGCCCAGGAAAGAGACAAACCACCACAAGAACCACATTCGGCTTTTGATAACCCTATGTAGGAAATACAATGCAACAAGAATCGTGATCATAGAGTCGTTGCTGTCGTGTCGATTTAATAACCGTTATTTGTTGCTTCTCAGCGTAACGCGTCTGTCGGTGCTTGTTGGTGTGATCAGTGCGGTTGAGAGGCAACTGGGAACTGTGCTGTGGCATAACGGCTTGTTCCAAATTGCATAGGGTATGGGACTACTTGTTGTGTCTGTGGGAATATTTGAGGATGTTGAGGTAGAGGACGCTGTACCAATAGTACTCCAAGAGCAACTTCCGCCGCATCCTCCTTGGCATTGAAGTCACCTTCAAACCAGTAGCGGCCGTGTATTCGCATTCCTTTGAATACCACTTCCGCGGCCCATGCGGTGCGGCCACCTATTTAATAAAGTTCATCAGATTTTGTCAGTTGGTAAGAGTTATGAGCAGAACTTCACTGACCTCGCATGTCGGATTTGAGTTCGAATTTGACTCCTACGATACCCCTAGCCTCGCACGCTTCTAATACAACTATCAGAGTCTGCTATCCAAACGGTGTGACTTCGTTGAAGAAGCTCCTTACCCTGAAGTTTACGTTGCCAGGTACTGGTAGTCGTCGTCGTCGTCGTTGACGTCGGCGTCGGCGTCGTCCACGTGGGGGAGGTTGGGGAAGATGACGTGGAGGAGGACATCTTGACGCACGGTTGACTGGAGAAGTCCAGACTGTCAAGTAAAGCAATAATGAAGCTTGGGTTTGGCTTGAAGTTTAGAGAATTGATTTGGAAATGATATATTGTGCGTAGTTGTCTTGGTGTGGGGTACAGGATATGAGGAGTCAGCGGATCCTCCCCCGGATCTTCAGGCCTTATATTCTTCCTTTCGAGACCTCTCCCACTATTGGCTCCTCTCTCATCCTCTCGAAACCTCAAGGATGAGGCTGAGAAGTTTTTTGGGGGTGTGCAGAGGTGCGTAGAGGCCTCCTGTAGGTTTTCCGCTATGCGAGATGAAGTTGTTGGTGCGTGACAGGGCCATTGTAGTGGTATGCAGCCAGCATCAGGACCAGTGAGGAGCCAGTCCACTGAGCTGTAAAGTGCATCATGCATGGAAAAAACTGACGGAATATTCGATGTGTTTTCCAGGATTAACAGGCAGTACTGACACCATCTGAGGGGGTGCAGGAGGCAACGGCCATCCTCAATTCTCCTTGGATATAACCATCCCTCATTGCTGCGCTGTTCAATCTCTTTGTTTGCCTTGCTAAATTGGGGTGCCAACTCACTCTTCTGGTCGAGCAAGACCTAAAACACCGGCATTGGTTTCCTGCACGCAGACAGTCTTCGGCGGTACAAAGACAAGGGCAGGATGGCAAGAAGTTGCAACACGACAGGTTGGAGGTTCCGGATCCGACATCTGCAGCACCCCATTGCTGCTTCTTTCCTGCTCCGCGGGAATTTGGAGTGAGAGATGGTGCGGCGACTGCCATTGACCACGGCTGCCATTTGCACAGTGCCAACAGGGGGCTTTTCCTGCGTCCACGACCGATTCTTGCCACTTGACTTCTTCACCCATGGGCCGTTCCTGACGCCAAGATTTGCCGAACGACATACCCTCGCACTCGCAGCTGAGGTGCAGCCAATCCTCCTGGTCCGTTTACTACCTGCATGGCACCCACTCGACTGAAAAGCCACTATTCACGAGATCCACAAGAACTCCTGTGAGGTAGCCGATAGAACGGACGAACAACACAGGTGCACCCCAGACCAAGCTACAGCTGCCACCGAGGACCATGGTTGGCCGAATGCTATATTACATGCCAGCGTTCGCTGTTGGCAAAACTTGTTACCACACCCAGATCAGGCCCATTTCAAACGATTTGCTCTCATCGACTGTATCATTAGAGCTGGAGCCAGTCCCCGCATGCACCACGTTGGTCTGAAACAAATCCAAACTATCAAGGATGCGCCGGAAGTTACGGACCAAACACGCATCTAACTGCCCTCCCAAACTCCGAAAAATAGACTCAATGGCATTTCACCTTCGTTCCCGTAGTCTTCATTCCCTATCACCTGTTTAGCACTTTTAGCATCTCCAAATGAAAGTGCTAGTCGGATAGCCACTGACGTTTTTTGAAGCGGATCAAACTACGTGTTTAGGGGAAAAAATAGGATCCGTGCAAATTTCACAACTGAAAAATTTATGGGTTCGACAGTACGGATACCTCTTTCCGAGCCTACGAAATCCATACAAACCACAATCGGCATTTTGCATTGCATTCATTGTGTAAAGTGTGAGGGTGGAGGATGGGAATCTCAATATTGAATAGCCCTTCCTAAGCGATGAGTTATCACGTCTATCGCTATTCGGGCATACCCGCGGGTGGCTGCATCTACATCCTCACAGGGTTATCACCTGTTCCACTTCGCCTGGGCCTCCAGCTGGCAATCATTCCTGCCTACAAGCTACTTCGAAAGGCCATTCACCAGTACCGAGCTACCGCATAGGGACGCTTGAAACCCTTGGCTAGCTGCTATGCACAGTTTAGGTATTACGGTTTCATCCTATGCGTAAGTAATGTATGAATGAACGGGTTGGAAGCACTCTGCATGGCTGTTGTATTGGCACAAATAGAGTGAACAACGTCCGTCAATAATCTAGTCGAAGGTACATACATGGCCGGGATCTCAAGCGGAATGATGGGGAGACGCAGACCTTAACCGCAGTGCATCAGCTCTAATTGATAAAGGCATTGAGCATATATTGTGAGTATATCTGGTGCCAGTGCCATGGGTTGGTGAGATTCAGAAGCTATTAATGAAAGTTGACACACATTTAAGTGCATATTGGTTTATCAACTGGCACAAAAATATTTTGATGACAGTAATATAATTATGAATTTTGTGGACACACTTGGAGTTGCTCTAGTTTCATGGTATTGGAGCTCGGCAGTTGGCGTCCCCGATTATAAACAGTACATTTCTGGCTAAAGTTGATAGGGGGATCGCATATATCTTTGATTAAGACCATTGATAACACTTACGTGGAGCAAATCCACAGTCAGCCATCAACCTGCCGAGGTCTTTTTCTGAGAGCTTTGAAGCACGCCCTCACATTTGTATTCCAACTGGATGAAGGATTTCCCAAACGCTCAGCCACGTGTCAAGCAGGGCTTCATAGGGCATCTGGGCAAACAGTTTTGACGAGCTGTCATTCACGTGTGTCCCGAAGTATACTGGCGACCCATTCAGTCGAGACCAACAGAATATAACCACCATGATCTTACCAGAATTTGTATGAGACTAGCTACTATGACCCTTCCATTGGCATTCAAAGTCTATATCGATTTCTCTACTGTATATACATCCTGGCAGAACACTGTTACAAACTGGACTGCAGGTGCCATGCCTTAAGGTAAATTCTAAGAAATTATTATTTGTGGAACTGCCAGCCACCCTCTAGCCCAGTTCAGACAATATTTGATCAATGACATAGCTGGTACCTAAGAATGGGCAACAATAACATTCCTATGTCAACTGATGGTTGTCTTCTATAGTTAGTAGCAAATAATAATATAACAACATGTAGTCTGGTTAGCACAAGCCCCTCGCAAGAGGAACATGTTGCTTAGCCGGGCCGACAAGTGGGTTTGTAGTTTGTACTAGTTCAAGCCATAGGTGACACAAGTTATGTATTTCTTTGTTCTCATATTCGCCTTTATGTAATGATCGCCAACATGTAGGTATGATCAACTTACTATTGTGACGTGGGAAAAAAAAAAAAAAAACCTATTAGAATCTGTAGCAAACATTAATACGTATACACCTCATGGTCATTTGACCCACACTGTTATTTCATCTTGCTTAGGGGTATATGTCGACTGTCAGTGTAGCCTACAACTGGTAGCATATTGTAGTATAGCGGTACTGTATGTTGAAGCTCTTGGTAGGAGAAAGGTCGGGTAATACATTACTTTGATATGTCAACGTTGGATACACCGACGGCAACAGACTCTAGTCTGGTTTACTACTGCTTTCAGAGAATGCCATCAAGTTCTCAGCACTCAGATCCCTCACACCAGCTTGCAAGGAGGGCCGCTGGAAAAGATATTAATACATAGGTTGCAGCAGGCAGCAGGAAGTGCAATCAGACTAGACGAACTGGAGATTCTAGAGTAGGTATATCAATAATCTTTGCCTCAAACCCCCCAACACAAGC
The DNA here is from genome assembly GCA_015179035.1 of Tirmania nivea. Classification (NCBI taxonomy): domain Eukaryota; kingdom Fungi; phylum Ascomycota; class Pezizomycetes; order Pezizales; family Pezizaceae; genus Tirmania; species Tirmania nivea. The sequence goes on along the minus strand of WHUY01000010.1, from coordinate 906,051 downwards.
TTTGACAAAGAAAGGGTCAACTTAAATTTTCTCTACAACTGTGATTAATGGTCTGCTAAGTATCAATATTATCGAGATCAGCTTCAATTCGGCCCCTCCGCCGCTATTCTGCGAGAATCACCTAGAGGGTTGTATGTTTAGCAAGTGTGGAAAGCTGGTCCCGTTACCAAATCGATGATGTTATAGCCTTGATGTGAGGCTGCTGATTTTTTTGATCGACTTCTAGATCTAGGTTGGGCCGATGCAGTAACTATTCCTTCTTAGCATCCAGTTGGGAAATATACAAAGGGAGATGGAAATCAATGTACTACTCTAGGTAGCAGCACGTGGGAGGGGTCTTGGCATCACGTATTATTTTTGTAATAAACATTGGGTCATTAGTAAGCGATGCGAGCTGATTATCAAATCTAAGACCTCTGACCATGCGCACGGTCAGAGGGTCTTGGCATGAGACTATGTCAAATCCAGCACATTACATAATTGATTTCTTATCTACTCCAGACGAATATTGGGGGGGTCCCATTGAGCCTTATACTCGAGCGTTATGGGTATACCGTTAAGCCCTGGCTTTGCACCTAGAAGCTTATCACAGCCTTGCGCCGCCACGTAAGTGTTGATTGATACCAGCGTCTCGAGAATGATTCTAGCCTGCTTCCCCTAATATTTTCTTCGGGAAGGAAGATAGAAAACCCAAGTTAGTCCTCTTTAGTATGGAGCGTTCGGGAAATACAAATCCTGGAGACACAAGTTGTCGTCATGATGCACTTGTGCGCTCACGGGAGCGGATAGATAACAATTATTGATGTCATTGTCATTTTTGCTTCTTCCATACTCACACATACTGCCGCTTGAGACTAACACAAACCTGGGTTGGGTTACATTGGACCGCAATTACTCGTGCATTGCCGCATTCATTCAATGAGTACAAGAATTATTGACACAAGATGAGTTGGGATGATTGTTTCAGGCAAGTGACTTCCTTAATCTCTCAGGCGCTCTCAGTATCCCAAACACGACTCCATATAGCTGCGGTGGGCTCCATTCATACTGTACTGGTGCATCTATCGCGAGGTGCCGTGGTGCTTGTCTCTTTGCGGAAACTTAATTGGGGAGCTCTTGTGGCTTTGATACTGAATATTAGTACATACGTCTTTCTAGGTACAGTATATCTCAATTACCTTTAAGTTAGTAGCTACACTCTCAACCAGAGTAACTGCTCTCTCGCCATCTACTTTATATCCATGTCAATGCCTACACACCTTGCATGTGTTCTCACTCACCAGACTACTCATAGGTAAGAATCCCCTGATGCTATTAGTGTTGTCTTGTGCACAAGTACTGGTTGGTTAGTCTGGTTGGTATGAAGGTAACTTAGTGGATACCATGGAGGGTCTGATCGGCTAAGCTGTGCTCTAGAGATACAATGCAAGTACAGTACTTCATGCATGTACTCCAGTTGATCCTGATTGCACCAATGTACCTTTGTGTACTTTGTGGATAGGCAGTTTCCGTACATTGTCTACTTAGCTCGTACAGCGTTACATTTGGTCAACAAAGCGGAACAATCTCTTCTCATCAACCTGACCTCCCATCGATTGAACCAGTACTCTTGTGGGGAGCTTGAGCTATACCTATATGTTTACTTGTCCCCAGCCCAAACTTTGATAGGAAGTACATATATGAATCATGAAGCTATCCCATTTCATGCTTATCCTGCAGTGAGATTGTGCTACCGTCGTATCAGCGAGGCCGATACAGATGGCAAGTCCACTATGTGTACAAGTACCTTACAGTACCTGTGAGTATCAGTGTGTATGTATGCTGTTATCGTACATAAGCAAGGAATCATTCGAAAGTATGTATCAGCTAGGCGAGTTGGTGAGATATGGATTCACTTCAGACTATGCTGACCACATGCATGGCCTAATGATCTAATGATCTGAGTGCACAGCGAGTGCCGTGAAGTATTGCACAAAAATATGACCTTCCTGCAGTGACCTTCAGCCTTGCACTCAAATTGGTTTTTCATAATCTACGTGCATGGAGATTCGAGGTAGGCACCGATGCATGATGAGGATGTGAATATCGATCTCAACAGCCTTCCGCTGGCATGCATGATATGAAATGACCTGCAGCTTACATCCTGTCTCAGTCTCGTGTCAGCTATTCATGTCGTTGAAAAACTGCGATATTTTGTTTTTCATACTTGAAGAAAAGCAAAATTTAATTTGGAAACCGGACTTACTTGCATGATGGCATACACACGTTGACGTGATCATACTGTAAGCATCTTAATCCTGCTGTCCGGTATATACGTCGGGTAGTACAAGTTGTTTGCTTCTTGCTACGAATCGATGCGCCGAATTTATGTTTCGATGTCATGCTTTGGAAGCGGGGTGCATGTTTCCGGCTTTAGTAGACCGTTGATCTACGATGTACTTGATATTGGCTGGCATAGTGCACATCCTAGCTATTGGAAAGGTAATTTTCGATTGAACATAAATTGGATTGAAAACAGCGAACAACCAACGAGAAATACTCTATATATCTACTTAAGTAAGCAACAACAGAATAAATTCGTGGCTCCAACGAAAGATTCACTTAACTGCCGGTACCGGCGGAGATTGGGATCCCACGACTTATCGAAAGCAGTACGAAAGGTCTGTTGCATTGGCGTCACGCACATGCATATGGTACGTATAGATATCGGCACCGGCTCTAAATACCTTGATACGGAAACCTAAGGTTATTTTATTTTTCAGTATGCTCTACCTAATATATTTCTTAAGCCCAGGTCTCATATAGCTCTTGGTGTGTGGTTGGCCCCAATTGGTCGTATGCAGCAATCTGACGTGCGTGCCGCAGAATGCATGGCCAGTAGTACGTACACTTGTAATCGTTCCCGGCTACCGGCGTACTTCGAATTGGGTGATGATAGTCTATATGCATAGTGTAGGTCACAATGCATTATGTATATGCCAGTGGTCAAAATTTTAGGCGGATTATTGTTAATGGATTCACGATTTCCAGCCACTACGGAGGGGTATGGTCCCAGCTATAGGTTGCATTAGCAGTATACGTGTAAGTATGTACATGGGAGCCAGACGTCGTGCCTTAGCTCGCAAGCTACTTTCTTAGGTAGGTAGCTCTAGTCTGTCCGTTTGTAACTTAGTTATTCTCGTTTAGCGGGGGCTTGTGCCAACCAGACTAGTTATTCTCCAAGCATATGTAGGCACGCTTGGCTACCCTTAATTACAAATATACTAAAGTACGGATGAGCCAGTTACCCTGAACTGAGCCAGCGCAAACTAAAAGTGAAACTCGAATGAAACTTATCCTCATCCTCCACCCTAGTCTGCCCCCACCTCAATATTCTGCGCTTGTTCTAAAGCCGGCCTCTGCACAAATTCTGCACTTTTGGACCCTTTTTCTGCTGTTCCATTCTCTTCCCCCTTTCGTTCCCAACGGTATCAGTGGGCATGCCGTCAGGTGGGCAGCTGATAGAGGTATACATACCGCAGATGCAGCACAGGTCTTCAGCTCGCCTAATTGCACATAACCAATAGTTCAATAGCTCTCGATCTGTAGCAAAATACAAAAGGCCTTCACTGCCTGTAGTGGGCATCGATTTGCTACGTACCCGGAAGCCAGAATTGACTCAAGGATCAGAGGAGTTAATCTGTCAGCCCGCGCTAGATATATGTGAATGACAAACAAAGGGGATTTATTGATGAAGCCAAGCAGAATGAAGTAATACTTATACATATGTATGTATATACGAATAGTTAACTCCAGCCTTGTAACTGCTTGTGAGATCATTGAGAGTGATCAAGCATACTATACCGCAGCACGCGCATCACATCTAAAATGGTACAAAGAGTCTTGCCCGGCCGGCTTTGCATACGAATACGTTAGCATGCTCGTGCGCCGTCAATGTATAATCATGCTTCTCTATAGAAGGCCTACCAGTAACTACATAATCTCCAGGGAGGCAGCTTCGATAAGGGGACTGCCGACTCACAGCAATTGTGTACGTGAGTTCGACAACTCAACAATGTACGGCCATGGGTGCAACGAACAAGAGCAGAGCCAGGGGGTCTGAATGTCCATCGGTTTTTTTTTTTTTTTTTGGTAAATCAGTACTTGCATTGAAGCTTCTTGCTTATGGCAAGGCAGCGCATCGCCTGGCGAGATTATCCAACCGCTGGGCCGCTCCCTGCCCCGTATCTACGTACATGACCAGATACCCCCCGAACACTAATATCCAACGCGCCGAAAGCATCCCACGCCCGTGACTTAGGAAATCACCGATGTCCATCGGTTGGGGACACCACGAAGGCCAAACAAACAAGGGTAGAAACACCCCACCAAAACTATTGATGTCGGCGGCCTCAAGCTTCATGCGATCCAAAAACATGGAAGCAGGGACAATGGGTAGCAAGCATCAATGACAAAAATCTTACAAATTGTTAAACCCAGCCATCCCAAGAGCAGGAGACCTGCTAGCAAGCGCATAGCCAGGGCACCCAGCAGATACAGGCTTCGTCTAATCACCGGCACCATTAAGCCTACAAAAACTAACAGGCCCTTGTTGAGTCACGGCACTTGACGTTACGAAAGGTCAGTACATGGTGGAGCCAATAAGATCTACAGTGCAAATACATAACATATGCTTCATTCGCGAGGAATCGAGTACAGTCCCGTGCATCCCCCAACAAGCACGGCCAGGGAACGCAAGGTCTATTGGACAACTTATATATAGGTCCAAGCTGACACCAGTTCCGAATGAGGTCATGGGATACCTGGACCTCATCTCAGAAACCAACAGTAAAGAGCCAAAGAGCAAACAATAACGGTGGTAAGGTCAAGGAGACTGGAAGTGACAACGCCACCGATGATGATAAGGGCAAGGGGATCTAGACCATAGGTGACAACAGAGATGCATCATCTGAGGATAGGCACCCAGTAGAGATCAAATTAGTGATTTATAACATACAAAAGAAAATCACTAGGGTGACAGTACTCTTTATCAAGGTTACAAGATACAATAAGGATCTAGCAGTACGAGGAATACATCGACTCAACCGAGCAAATTCCCAAGCTCCGATCACTACGGCTGTCTAGCGGAAGGTGGTTACCATATGGTTTCCGCTCCCAGTACGAGCGAGCAGACCCCAGCAGGACAGAATATAGACCTTGGCCAAAACCGGGAGAAGAGGAACCATATGGGATTCAGTGGAGGCCTATTACAGCGTTCTCCATCATGAACTCAGTTAACGCGAAGCAGCAGCAACGGAGGGAGTACATTAAAACTAGTCTCCTTTGTGCATTTCACATTACATTGCGTCTTATTTCATCCTTTTGTATCTAGTTCGGCTTGCAGACTAACTTGCATGTTCCCTGAATTCGCTATATCTGCCCTGATAGAGATGGCAAGCAATGAGTCTATACAAGGTAACTGAGGTCATGGGGGCCTGATTTGGCAACGTTCTTTAGGAATATTAGGGGCAGAGGGCTATAAATATTTTCATAGTCGATGTATATCCCAGGTTCGAGAATAAAAAATTGACTTCAGACTGTTTGACACCCTGCGTCAAACATCGGGTTTTATCGAGGTAAAGTTGAATGGATGCACTAGAGCTAACATCATAGCCTCCATAGGCGTCGGCGTTCCTAACACATCTAATTCTGGTGGTATCTCTCTAGGAGACATATCGTTTTCAGCCGAGAACTTATATGTGCCTGCCCAAGATAGTCCAATCCACTCATGTTCACAGCGCTCACAGATCTTTATATTCCCTACTAACCGAATCTTCATTCCAATTCCAGCCTCCTCACATTTAGAGCATTCAGAAAAATAAAGTCTTCAACCAATTGGTTGAAGTTTTCCAAGGTTTCCATATATGAGGTTGATTCTTGTTGATGGCGAGGTCGGAGAGGGCCAAAGCTGGGGGAGGGTGCCCGGCCCCGCTGTTGATTAGGGGGTACTCGACTCTGGTGTCGATTAGAAGGATGATAGAGGCTACCTATAGAACGTGCTCTATTTTGTGGAGAACTCATTGGAGACAGACTCAAGCCACGGGAAGCGGTTAGGAATCTTGACCTCCAAATACTTCAGTTCTTGTGTATTGGAGGGTTTTGGTTATGCTCATCTCTCAACTGCACCTCTCGTTTTCGCTACAATGAGAAACTAATTAGTTAAACTATATACTATAGATACTATATAGAGTTCTTACGGTTATTTAAACAATTCTTCTACTCCTACAGGGAATACAGGTCTTCATACGTAAATATGTTAATGTCCAGAATGCTAAATTATATTTACAATAACAACAAGCATAGCAGATAGGATCCATGAGTAGGGAGGGATATAGTAGAAGTTGACATAGAGTGGTAGAGTGGTGAATAATATAGAAAAGTGGTAGAGTGATGAATTATGTGGAGAAGAAGGCAAGCAAACAATCGATAGCGAAATACAACTACCTACTTTAGTTACTCCCAGATATATACAGATCACGTGTGTATTATCACGTGATCTGACAAGGCTTGGTGTTGCCAAGCCATTTCAGTCTACCTTTAAAGTACACTTCGTTCAATTTCCAAAGAAATTGGCAACCTTATTGCCAATTAAAATAGAAGTAAACCTGAGGTCACGCGGCAAGGGTCTACTAGTAATTATGGAACATACTGAACTGGCGAAGCGCAGATTCAGGGCCAATATTAGTGGCATCATCTCACGCCAAGGCTACCTCCTTAACGCGTTAGCGTCTAGGTAGTACCGCAAAATCTGGGGGAATAAGAACCCTGTCGCGCTAACGACGTGCTACGGAAGCGCTCACCAGACTACAGGGGTATACCACTTTACCTATTACATACAGCTCAAACAAAAGGGTGCGGTTAGTCTGGTTGCACTACCCCTAGACTACCGGGAAAACTGGTGAATAAGAGCCCTTGTCAATATCTTTTGATCTTCCCTTAACGGTAGCAGCGTTACTACTTGTGGCAAGATAAGCAGACTTGGCTACACGATTGTGACTTACTTTACCGCTGTGTCACTGATTCTACTGTTGTGATTCACTTTTTGGCAAGGGCTCTTATTCACCAGTTTTCCCGGTAGGGTGCGGTAGTGGCTCTACGAGCGGCTACATAGTCTGGTTGCACTACTACGAGGGGTACTGTAGTGCAACAAGACTAACGAGCGGAACCAGACTAGCGGTAGTGTAGAAATTGGCATTATAGCTTCCGACATCCTAGATTCGTATAGTGTGATTCACAGTATAAACGGTGCGGATAATACAATATCCATATCTACTCCATAAACATCTCCACGAGGTGCCTACCAGACTACATACGACTCCTATTCTTCTCTGTTTGAGTTTAGTTTAGCTACGTGAAATGAGCATGCCTTATCAGCCTCTGAAATTTCATGAATTATTGGTGAGCTCACAAATATAGATAAAGAAAGCTTTAAGGTAGCATCTCCTTAGCCTAGTTGCTCAACCCCCTCATAGCATCTCCAGCTCTCAGACATGAATTTGGGGTTTTGGTTATTGCAAGAAGTGAGGTCAAAGTTGTAGAGCCGGAATTGAGGGCTCCTGAAGTTGTAAGTAGTTCCGAAAGTTGTAAGCAAAAGGGTGCTGACCTAGGCAGGTTAGCTCGCTCTAGGTAGAATTAGATTAGCACGTAGTTAGCATTTTTTTTTTTTTTTTTTAAATTCAATACTCGCGTGCGGCATGACCATGGCGAGGTGACGTAGTTAGCATGTCGGTATGTTAGTCTTCAGATATGATTACGAAAAATCCCATATACGAGAATTCACAGAGGGCAATCTTAACGATACATGATAACCGCCATTACACCGTGACACTGGCAGGCACAGCGTAGAGGCGGAAACCAAATCTATTCTTTCTATTGTGGTTTCTCTTAGGTAGCTAGAATAGCTACTTTATGGCCTTAAGAGCATTGGTAAAAAGAAAAAATCTAAAGTTTCTTTTTTGTATATTTCTAGAAAATAGAAGAACAAAATCAAATACGAGGAATGCTTACACCCCAAAAGCTAAGAGCACATAAAAACATCTAGGCTTTTGGAATATCTAACTAAGCACCCACTGCTCAATCAATCTTTATTCGCCAGTCAGTGACAGTCACTAGGCACAAAATTGGCTGGTTTGCCTGCCTGCTTCAATAACACCCCTTAAAGTTGTCCCTCAGGGACCACAGAGTATAGCCTGCTTGTTCCACTTGTTCAGTGTCTATTAGTTTTTCAGTCTATGCTTATCATCCTTAGTATCAGGAACTTGAAGAAATGATCCGTGAATCAAATACCTCAATATCATAATATTGTGCCATACCTTGATCTGGAAAAATGAGCTCGGGAGTATCATAGCGTCAACCCACTTGGTTATAACCTGCCCCGTCCGCTATTCCCCCCTATCTTGTGGACTTGAAATGTTCGTAACGAAACGAAAACTGTTTGGATGCACAAGACACTCATTGTGAAGATGCCTCCCTTCAGAAACCGAATATGAGCATAATTTTCGAACATAATGCCTCTTGCTACATTTTGCATTGGATTGCTTGCAGAATTCTTATGATATCCACCCCTGATTGCTTTCTTTCACACCTGAAAAAGACACCTGTAAAGCGTGGTGAGACGACCAATATTCATGTGGACGATTATCCCGGTGGCCAGCCCATAGGGTAGCTGTATGGGTTATAGTCTTGCAAAATTTATTGCTAGAGTAGCAATAAGCCACTCAAGACCTGCCTTTAAAAATGACGCTTCTTAGAGATAATTAGGAATAACCACAGATGTCAACCAACCTCGGCACGCAGCGCCCGACCTGGGGAGGCATACCAAAGCTACAGAACACCTAATAAATACCAACACCAATACTTCCCCTCAAACCGCACTCAACGGATCCAATCAAGCTAACTCCTGGCATGTCATGGTCGGGGCCTTTTCTCCCTAAAGAACTCCCAAGTGGACCAGTTCATACAGTGCTGAGTCTGGCCCCATCGAATCAGACAATTTCCCAGCTAACTAAGGCTGTTGACACAGAAGGAACCTTTGTGAATGAAATTGATGAAATTCGTACGCTCGAGGAGTTACTATCGATGTTTCGAGTTGCATCCTCGGGGAATATACACCCAACTTTCTGACAAGCATGAAAGCGGTGAGATTGCTGAGGTGGAAGAGATCTCCAAACGAAAATTGAGGAAGCGCTGATAGAGGACTGCGAAGAGAATTCTCTGGCTTCAATACTGGTAGGTGTTCCTACTGTCCTATGAAGAGAAGTAGCTCCTGTGAGGGGCAAGAAAAGGATTATTGCACGAGCATTTGAGGAATACGACGGTCTGGATTAACATACATATGGGTGTCCTACCTTAGGCCTCAACCAGACTACCGCCTTCGATGAATTATGAGAAGCAGAGTCCAGACAGTCCAACGCTAAATCAGCTACGTTTCTCAGTAGGGAAGTCTGTTTTCCCCTGCGTGGGTGCGTGCGAGAACAGATGCAATAATTGCGCCATGGGAATTGGTATTGCGTGGTTGCATATACTCCATGTAATATATTTCATGCAATTCCGTCGATTCTCCACGCCGCTGCTTAGTATCCCTCTCGCCCTGTGCCTTCAATATGCAAGCACTGCCTGTTTGAATTCTCTCAGACACAAGAAGACCTTGAGCTGTACCAAATTTTGACGCGGGCAGGGCAAATAGGCACTTAAGTCTCTACGCTAAATATCCTGCCTTATGAAACAGCTATGAAAATTAAAGATCTGGATTGTTTATCAGCCAGTCGGAGAATTTCCACATTGTCAACATCCGCACGTGCCCAAACGCGGGTCGTATCGCTACGGTATGCTTGCCTCAAACGTCCACTCGTCATTGATGTCAACTGAGCATGGGCCCGAGGTACTACTTTGTGAGATATATATTGCACACCAGTTCTAGAGCAGTTTTGCATTTGAAGAAGTAATGTAAGCGCTAGCCGATACTTGTAACATGTATAGCTCCTATATTTAGAGTCTCAGCGACGGTACAACCGTTGATGACAGGTCTGTCCGCCTAGCAAGACTTTTGACATCTATACCTGGAGTGAGCATATTTCTCATTACGCGCATTCAATTGAGGCCCCTCCCTCTAACCTCGCCATGGAAATTTCTATATGCGAGTATTGAATATAAAAAAAAAAAAAAAAAAAAAAAAAAAAACCCTCCCTTGAGCTTGCCTTCAGCTGGTGCTACCATGGGTACAGAACCTAACTCTACAGAGTTGCACACTACGAGAGGTTGTGCAACCAGACATAGCCTGAGTTCAAGTTAATGTGAGAGTGAGGGCTCTAATGCATATCAACCGGGACTATATTCCGGGACTATATCACGGGACTATATCACCGGTAAGTAGGCACCATACCCAGAAAATAGTACATAGGGCGTATGAAGCTTGTTCCTGAGTTTGCGGAAGCAGATAAACAGAAATGCAATATATATCCTGTACTTAACTTTGTTTTTGAAAAGGGTCAGAGTCGGGTAGGTACAGCGGAATAGGTCCCTTGTCGAAAACCAGGTGGTCATGGATGTTCATACTTACGGACGGTCGACTGCTCCGAATGTGCAGATCGATCAATATATATAAGCATCAATGCTTCACAAATTTGAATATACGAAGGACACCGGTGCAATGGCACTAAAATACCAACTGCATATATGTATAACAGGTCTCCAGTACCTAGGGCTTACCATCATCCATGGTTGGCACCCACGCCTCCTTACCGCGCTTCTCTTGGAGAGCCTGGTTGCGTGGATGCGGTTTAGGCTCATCGCTCTCTAGTAGTGGTGGTTGCGCAAGGGTATGGGTATTCGCGCGCATATTCTCCTCCCCTCCAATCTCCCCCACTCCCAGTCACCCAACATTTTACAATTTCAATATCCAGTCGCCTGACCCCGAGAGTGCTTCTATTTTCTTTTCGTTTTGAGTTTACCTTCTAGCACTATTTCCTGTATTCTTTGAAAACGGCGGAATCCAGAACCATCGAGTCGACGCATTGGCAATAATCACTCGCTCCTTGTGTGTGGCGCCCAGAAAGTTACAATCACCATCGTTTTTGGTATTCGTATTCAATTCATGGAAAACCTTTGTCAATAGCTGTCAGGACTCAACAACGCGGGCACGTTCGCTCAGAATTGTGCCCAACCTTTTTCTTTCCTTTGTTTAAGCATCTACGTTTAGACTTCTATTGGTAATATCTCAATATTTATCAGGTGACTGCCTCGGCCTGCTAACCACTTCGTCCCCACACAGATGGCAACATCGACTGCTTTGGGCCGCACTGGTCCTAACTTTTCACTATCGGTTCTTATTATCATAGTGCTTTACTTCTGTGAACTTTCGTTTGCAGCTACCTCTCGTGCAATTATAAGTCGCCAACAGCTTGCTGTGCCCAAATGTGTGCAAGACTGCGAACCCGCAACACAAGATGCCATGGATGCGTTCTGCAAGCTACCTGGCAGCCAGAGATCGGAAAAACTGAGAGCCTGTGCCAACACACATTGCGGAGGAAACCAGGAAGAAGCTCAGATGTATGTAGTGCTAGATATCGATTTGTGTAACGATAAGATCACCACTCCAGCCAGTGTGGACATAAGGTCTATGACGTCTCTCGTTTTTGCGGATTCAACGGCAACTTCAACGTTGACCACCACAACTAGCATTGGCCTTACGGCATCATCTTCCGTCACGCCCACCACAACTGCCAACGGCAGCAATGATAATAGCTCTGAGGGAAACACAACAGCAAACAAAAATAGTAGCCATTTGTCAATAAAAATTACTGTGGCCATTGCAGTTGGAGGCACTGTATTTTTGGGAACATGTGTCGGTTTATGGTATCTGATTTTGTGCCTGAAGAAACGGAAAAGGGAAAGGGGGCAAACGAATGTTGGGAATAAGGGTTCCGATAACTCTTCCATGTCAGATCTCGGAATCCCTCTTGGTAATGCGAGCAGGAAAGAGATTGGGAGAGCTGCTCGCTGGAATGATGAGGAGAATAACAATAACAGCACTGCCCATTTACACAAGATAAGGGTAATGAATAATCCCTGCCTGCCACCAATCGAAACAAAGTTTGCACCTCCGGTGCCACCACGGCCTCTAGGTGGGCTGGGAACTGTGTCGTCAGGCGATGTTTCACCTGTGTCCCCAGTGAGTCTACTCTCAGAGTACACGACCTTTGATGAAAGAAAGAGTAAGGTAATATCAACAGTTTCCAGCATGAAACCTGAGCGTACACACCACAAATTCTATAATGTTTCCAGCCCACCTTTACCGACTCCCGCAAGCGCAGTCAGCTCTCGCTATCCTTCAACGCGCAAGAGCAAACCAGCAAATTTGGTTACTGGACTAGGTGCAACTGATTGCCCTGAATTCGAGTACCCCCTGGAACCACTGTCACGAAATCCTAGCAGCAAATGCAATGGTGCAAGGGGAAATGTATCCGCGGTTGAAGAACAAATTGGATGGGAGGGCTACCAGGACATGATCAGAAAATACGAGGAGCAGCAGGCACAGGGTAATCCTAACTCACCTAAGGTGATTCAGCGGATGTCAGGATTATCACAATTCAACTTCGGATTCGGGGAGCCTCAGTCCCAGTCACCATTAGAGGCAGAGCAGAAAGGGAAGAGCAGCTTCTACGGATGGGCACCAGAAAAGAGTACCGGAGGATACCTCAATGTGTCACCGAGTAAAGATAAATACCTCTCGGGCTCGAGTAGTGTATACTCTTCTCAACCAATGACTCCGCCTCCACCAATCACGCACGACGCTGGGCCGAGCACGCCAGAAATGTTCTTTGGTCGCCCACTACCAACCTATTCTCCACCTTCACCTCCACCTGCAACCGCAGGTCGTTCTTTTGTAGAAGTGAGCTCACCTTCATACCATAAACCCGAACTACCCACAGGGGGCTTAGCAAGGCTAACAGTTTAGGGAAGTGGAAGCGGCAACAGACCAGGCACTGAAACAGATCGCTGATCTAAAATACCGAAAACTCCACACAATGGTTCTGGCTTTGGAGTCTATTCACACCAAAGCTCTCAGGGGCTAGCCCGAAGATCGGCGCAGTACACTCAGGATGTGGCGCATCACGTGGAGAGTATGAGGAGTGAAGACGGGGTTGTCACTATATAGGTGGCCCCAAGTGACATAATTACATTCTTAGTATATGATAGATAGCAGGGCACCTTTATATTATATTTGTTTTTGCACGGTGCGGCATTTCATTTCTATACCCTGTTGCACGTTCGTGGGTCCGATATTAGGATATTAGGGTCACAAATCTGGCCGGATAATATTTTCATGGATTCATGGTGGCCTATCTTTTACAGGCTCAGGGCGTGTATGCTTTACTAACTCCTTTATATGTTTGGTTTGTGCCTTTATTGGATGGCGTCTTGTGCATCTTTTCTCTTTTGTCTAATAAAACACACGGAGCGTTCTCAATTTTGTCTGCGAAAGCCACCGGCGAATTGCCAATTGAATTTAATTCTGCATCATATCAGTACCATTCTAAGCCGGCCTGGCCGCCCGCTGTTATGTATACTCTACCCTTGCTATAACGGACGGCAGAAATCCAGAGCTTTCTGGCCAGTATAGCAAGGGTTCCGCTATAGAAAATGGCGCTAGCCCTCAGACAGGGGTCTGGCCAGTCACGTGGGTTCTGAGAACTCTCGTTTTGCCCTCCATAAGGGTATTTCAAGTCATATTAAGCCTAACAGAGTAGATTATTCAGCAACCAGACATGCCTCGTCTGGTATAGCGAGGGAGAAATGTATGGGGACAGGGATAATAAGACCCCTGCACTCCTCTACCTAGCACTCTGTCCGGTCCGGTATTGTATGGCAGTCCGGTATAGCGAGAGGCAATTTGCTGGTAAGAAATCCTGAAGCCTCTAGTCCGTCCGGTATAACAAGGGATCCGCTATAGCGAGGTCTGGTATAGCAAAGGTTGACTGTATACATGTACAGATGTGCGGCAAAATCCATGGCTCACCTCGGTTGTTGCAACCACTTTTTCTAATCCCCGCACCAGTGCATTCACAACATGCCGACCAATTACGATACAGGCAAGCGACCTCAAACCTTGCTATACTGGACCTCGCTATAGCGGATCCCTTGGTATCCGGACGGCTCAAGTCAAAATTTTCCATTTCTAACCATTTACGTGAGGCATCTGCTTGCTATACCGGATACCGTACCGGATGGGCTGGTCAGGGATCACAGGGATTGCTACAGGGATTATTACAGGTAAATGTATGATAATTGCTATAACGGGAATGGTAACAGTAGTAAGGCCACAAAACAGCGCAATAGCAGAGAAAAGAATATAAAATAGCACAACGACGAAATGGAATAGCTACAGAACAAAACAGTAGAACATAATCCACATTTATAGACATTGAGATGAAGATACAACCGGTGGAAACCAATCAGTAATAGAGCGCTGAACACGAGTCTTATGCATATTGTGAGTAAGAGCTTGCTCAAGATGACGCAGTTGATAGCTAACATCAAAAATATTAAGATCGGGCTTTCCTCCACCAGGAAGTTCTGAAACTGTAAGAGCTTCCAAATGCTAAATAAGCTCAGTAAGGTGAGAGTGTGCTTGAGCAGTTGTAATAGGAGGTATAAGAGGTGGCACATATAGGTCCTCAAGATCTTCCTCCTCGCTATCCTCGGTATCTAAACCATTTAGATCATGAATAATCTCTTTAATATTAATGACCTCTAGAGATACAGTAGTATCTACTTCATCTTCATTATAGTCAAAATACTCTTCAACTAGAGTATTAACTTATTGAGAGTTGGTTCCAGTAGTGATAACTAAATTTTTAGACATGCTAGTAGAGTCTTGCAGAGATTGTAAGTATTGGGTATAAGCATCATAAGATGGAAAGTTCTCTTTTTTCTGTGATGCAATAATTCCTATACGTTACCAGCAATGGAAGAGAACATTAGGTGGATTATCATCCCATGCAGCAGAAATCAAATGAATTGATTATAAGATATCAATATCGAGTAGTGCTTCTCCTGTTTGGTTAAATTGATCAACCAAACAAGTTGCAAAGCGTCATCGGTAGCCTGCTTTAAACATTCGAATAATACCAGCATCTAATGGCTGTAAAAATGGAGTTGTATTTTTTGGCAAATAATATAAAGTAATATACTCCAAGATAGGAGGTGGTAATGCATCAATAGGATAGTTTTGAGGTAGTTCTGTTGGTAATGGATGAGAGGGACAATTGTCTGTAATCAATATAATTCGACGCCTTGCTTCTTCATCTCCTTTTCCAATTCTCCCAAATATTCACTATAAGCCACTTAACATTCATGCTCGCTTATTATGTTTATACACAACTAGAAGATTTTTAGCATTGACCTTTGCTACTTTGAATGCTTTAGGTGTTGCAGCACGGCCTATAACCATAGGTGGAAGTTTTTTGGAACTATCGACATTGCAAGTTAAAAACACACTGATCCAAAGCTTCCTCTTCTTTGTACCTCGGATTCTTGTACTTTTAGGGCCAAGTGTACAATCTGGTCATAGATTATATCTAGTATAATATTAGTAGTAATTATCAAAAATTATAAGTATATATGTTCTGGGCCGTTCCGGTATGGCCCGGTCCATACCGGAACGGCCTGGATTCTGCAACGGCCCAGGCCATTGCGGAATTAAAATTTTGGTCAAAGGTTTTCAATGCCACGGTGACTTCTACAATACCACAACGGTTCTACAATACTACAGCGACACTCCAATATCACACGTAGTAAATACAAAATAGTAGTGTGTCCAATATTACAGTTACTTTATAACAAGTTACTTAATTAAACAAGAATAAAGAGATAGAGCACAAGTAACTAAATAATATGAGGGGTATAAAAAATTGCTTCGCTTGCAACCCTCTACTTAATCAATCTATTAATTGCTGAACCTTCTGTTGAAGGAGGAATTACACAATGCTTGGTGGTTGCAGCAACAATTCACAATAGTCTAGCTACTTACGCATAGGTTGGACTCCTCATAACTAAGTTCTATTTGTCTCTTTATTTGGTGTTTAATCACTTGCAATATCTGCTTGCATTAATATGCTTGGAGTGCGCATATAATGTGTGAATGTATATGCCATTCTAGAACGGCCCAGCCAGGCCATTGCGGAATTAAAACTTTGGTCAAAGGTTTTCAATGTCACAGCAATAGGGTATAATTTCTACAATACCAACAATGATTCTACAATACCACAGCAACAACTCTAATACCATATGTAGTAAATATCTAATAGAAGTATATCCAATATCAAAGTGATGTTATAACTAGTTACCTAATAAAATAAAGAACAAAGGGCAAGTAACTTAACAACATAAAAGGGATAAGCGCAAGTGATTAAATATCAGATAATATGAGGAGTCTGACATGTGCATGAGTAGGTTTGTGGAATATGTCGCTGGAGTCAATGCTGGTAGTTTGATGTGAGTTTGAAGGTGTAATACAAATATGTTAAGGATTTAATAAACTGATTTTAATGTTGTTATCCCTTTGTTCTTGGTTTAATTAAATAGGCCGCTATAAAATAACCCCAATATTGGAATTTGGTATTTACTATATGCAGTATAAGAGTGTCGCTGTAGTATTGTAGAACTGTTGTTGGAGTGCGCATATATTCATTCTGCAACGGCCCGGCAATCTCGCAACGGCCCGGTCCATACCGGTATGGCCCGGGCAATCCTGGAACGGCCCAGAACATATACATACTGTAAAGCTAACTCATCACAGTTGAAGATATCCCGCTGTGCAGTTTTATCTTGTAGAATTGCTTGATATTGTGGAATCAATGCTTGACCATATTCACTACTATCTCCTCGTAACTTTTGTCATCCTATCCCACCTCGAGCTTTAAACGCCGATAGCCAACCACTTGAAAAAACAAAATCGCTATAGTCTTCTGGATGTCCTTCCTCCATAGACAATGCACCTGCAAGCTGGCTAGCTGCAGATGCCAAAATTGCATCCGTAATATTGACCGTTGCTTCATTTGCCCTATCAACCCACTCACGCAGATATTTTTCCAATATTGGATACTGTTCTGACCATTTCTTTCTTTTCCAAACCGTCCCACTGCTAGTATTTACAGCTAGCCATCGGTCCTTATCCTTCAATATGTCGCTTATAGTAGATCGTGCCATAGGCCTACCATCTGGTCATGGAAACAGAGCTTCAAACTCTTCATAAGTCATGTCTACATACCGCGGATCTTGTCTTTTCACACAAATCCTATGCCGCTCTAGATCACTCATCCCCTTCCTCTTGTTTCGTAGCATTGGGAAATCCGATATATATTGATAGAATTCGGTATAAGCAGTCAACGGTTGTATAGGTAGATAAGGTAAACAATCTCTGCAAGTACTCTAGTTCATTTTTTTACCCCGCCTAGAACGGCCCCCACGCTATTTGCTATAACGGATATTAGCTATACCGGACAGATTACAGCAGATTTATGCAGTCCGGTAGCAAGGTTGTACACCATAGTGGAAGAGGTACGGGGTTTTGTCAGCGGGATATTACCAAGTGGACAATGATTCCCAAAACCACAGTACGGCGAATTATCAACCAGTAGAAGATAGCTCAGACTTCAGCCTCCACCACGCATTGTTCGACCAAAACTTCTTAAATGCAAAGATAAAAGACGTCTCTATAGGCTCTCTGATGCAGAATCCGATCTAAATATTTCGGCGGAAACAGTTGGTCGGGTTGTGAGAGCTAGTGGTCGATGAGCGATGTGGGCAAGGCATAAGCCATTTATTTTTCTGCTACTCATAAGCAAAAGAGAGTCTCTTGGGCACGTAATCAACAACATATAACCATTTTTCAATGGGAAAAGCGCATTTTCACAGATGAAATCCATGTCCAACATTTCATACTAGCCGCATTAGGACAACGTCCATGTACCGTATTAATTCGCAAGTAAGACAGTACTACTCGGCAGGACAGTATTCGCATATAAGACAGGGGTAAAATAGCCTAATTTTGGCCGAGATATCCGAATCGTGTTTAAGACCGCAAATTTTTCTTATAAGACAGTAGTATAGTAATATCAACGTTGACTGTCGCAACCAGTTTCTTTCACTCATCACCATCACTTGTTACGATGCCACAAACTATACAGTCCCTGAGTGGCAATTACCTCCTGAGTCTCAAGACCAACCCGACCTACCAACAGACACAGAGGATGAAAGTTCAGATCTAGAGATTGTGGATGATGAAGAGGAAGCGGCTGGAAGTGACAATGAGCAGGGAGATTATATTACGGAAGAAGAGGCTGTTCAATATGCTACCATTACCCTTGGGGAGGAGATCGTGTAACTAGATACCAATTATACCACTGTCGGAATTTTTTTTTTTCCGTGGAAATTCTTTTATAAGAAAGTATCTCGTGTTTAAGCTAGTATCGCATATAAGACAGTAAATTTAAGGCCCCTCCGACCGCCCGTTCGTGAATAAGACAGCATTCTTACTTGCGAATTAATACGGTATTACCTCAACTACCAAATTCAAATATGTTGAAATTTTTATTGCTCTATCTTTTAAGAGTGATCGGAAATCAGTTATATTCTGGGGCAGTTAAATATGATCACTACTCACCTTTAGTGGCTATTTCATAAGCGGTCAGTAGCTGAAAAAACCGGTGATAAAGACCGACTGGGGCTTAACTCAAGACAATATTGCGAGGAAGTGCGTGGGATCAGACCTCTTACCACTTATGAGGAAGATCTCATTAATTGAAAACTTGGAGGTAATTGAGGATGGGGCTACATATCATACTTCTAACTATACTCGGCCTACCGGCTTCAACATGGAACTAGCATTGCCAGCAAGCTCATCAGATCTAAATCTTATGAGAATATTTGGGCTTTGGTGAAGAATAGTCTTCACTGGCAGTGGAGGAATCCCTACCGGTACAAGCGCCTTATGATCAACAGGAGCTCATTGTGACACAAGAGACCTGGAGTGACCTCCCATGGAGCTGTATTTATGGCTAATATCACAGGATGCCTATCTGTGTTCTAACTGTAATTCGCCGCAGAAGTCAGTCCACACGCTGGTGAGAAGAGGTCATGTATATAGCTATTGGGTCTTTTAATTTAATATTTTCTTGTCCTCTGCAATCGCTTGTGCAATCACCCTAATAGCCGTTACGGCCGACCCTGGGGGTGGGCCATGACTTTTGTCGCCCATCTGTACAGTAGGTATTAGAGGGATTTTGCACATCCTAGTCAGTCATTAAGTACGTTGTTATGCACAACAGGGCTGGCCTGTCAAGCTAACCAGCCTAGACGTCGCCCTACGTGAGTGGTGGTGGCGGTTCGAGAGTCGTAGCAGTAGCAGCACGAGTGTCAGATCATATTAAGGCTCAAGGCGACAGTCTAAGGTTCCAACATTCAAGAGGCGTGCAGGTTTCTGCACGGCCGTCGAGCAGAAGCAAACAGTGTTCAAGACAAGGCGATGTTCACACTCACGTAGTCACTTCACGTCAGTGCTGACAGAAGTCGAGGTTCAAGTCAGGATTTCTGTTTACGAGAATCGTGCCGGTATCGGCACTACTGTCAAGCAGACAGTGTTCAAGACAAAGTTGGGCAGGCAACGCCCAAGTTCCAAGTTCGATGTCAGGGTTTCAAGGCTATCATTCAGGTAGTCATTCTACATGAGTGATTGACGTGGTTTCGAGAGTCATGCGAGGATCAAGGTTCAGAGTTCATGTTCAAGGTAATTGATGATTTCATCAACCTCTCATTCGGTTCGATAACAACAGGAGGTGCCGCAGGTGGTTTTGTCCGGGCAAGGCGGCGGGTTCAGGCTGTGGAGGGTGACAAAAAACCAAAATTTTTTTGGACAACGATGACGGGTTTCAAGTTTCAAGGTAGGTAGCTATCCCTAATGGAGGGGCTTCGTGGGAAGGTCCTGTACAATGGGGCTGACGGCGTTGAGTTTCTTAGTAGTATCGGTAGCGTTGAGTTCCCTATTTCTGGGTGGTGGTGATGGAATGCCTTCGGGCATTCTGATGTTGTCCAGCTGTATACACAACTGGGCGAACTCGTTGAAGGAGATCTGGGTTTTGGTAATCGAGGTGAGGGCGTGTTTGACCTTATAACTAAGGCTTTCGCGGAACCGGAATTTCTGAGATTGTTCAGAGAGATCAAGGACGGCAAAGATGGTCATGAATTCAGCGTGGTATTGAGAGCAATGCTGATTGCCTTGTTTCAGGTGAAGCAGCTTCCTTTCAGCAGTAGCGCGAGCATTGGGGTCATCAAAAGCAGTTTTCAAAGCTCTAAAAAAGGCAGCAAAGGTATCCCAGGTGAATTCCTCAGTTTCCTTGTTCAGGTGCGGTCTGAGCTAGGCTTTGGCGGAGCCAGAGAGATATGAGGCCGCGGTATTGATTTTGCTGGTGTCTGAGGTGTGCGGGCGGGGTCAGAGTTAAAGACATAGTGTATCGAGGTCAGGTAGTCGTCAAAATCTTCTTGAGATCCGGAATAGGGCTTAGGTTCGGCAACCTTGGATAGTCTGGTTGGCACAGCACCCTCCATAGTAACCTTAGAACCCTTTTGGGTGGTCGTGGTAGTACTGTATCGCGGGATAGTCAAGCCATACAAGTATCCTTTCTATTAGACTTGGCGCACTGGCTTGGCACACCTGCTGGCATAGTGTTTTTGGCGACATGGCATTGGCGCTTAAGTGTGGTTACACGACCCTTCCCTACATAAGTTCTTAGCTTGTAGAAGGTCTATGAGATAGGGTAGTGCAACCAGACTAATGAGATAGTATATAGCACAGTGAGGGCTAGTCTGGTTGGCGAGGGCATAGTGATGAAGTGTATGATCTGATCATATGTTGAAAGCAAACCTCCGGAGAGTGGAACTCTCTTCCATGACTAATCTCCACTAAGCATCCCTAGCGTTGCCTGCTTATACAAGCTAACCAGATAAAGTTAAACCAATATTTTCCGTAGCAGTCCGGTTGGTCGAAGACATTGCATCAGTTCCAGCTGCCTAGTGTGCCTGGTTCTCTCATATCTAGTTTACATTGCACTATCTCGCCGGTGAACATGAGACCCGTGTATGTATCATGCCGCGACCTCACGTACTCGTAATAGTGTTTGATGAATGGATCTGCGGGGTTTTGTTATCGATATCAAATTAGGCACGGCAACGCAAGTCAGAATGGTTATAAACCAGCTACCATAGCCGATGCGGTGAATTTAACCAGACTAAGCGAAACCACAAAACTACTAACAACACCATGCACTGGCATTATTATAGATTTTCAATCTATAATCGACATAATGTTGCGGCCTTGATGATGACATGACACTTGCATTTCAGCCCCGAGGAGGGTTGTTCACACCTTGAAAGGAACCTAACACTAAAGTGTGCTTGTGAATACGCCGGTTTGATAGACTGACAGTAGAGGTTTATTGTCCCTATGTAATTGTCCCTATGTTAATTGAGTTAACCTGTATGAATGATTTTGTAAAGTCAGCACTGCCGTCTCTGAAAGGGGTACTTTTAACAAGACAAGCGTTGTTTCCGGTTCCCTCCTGCTATCTGAACTAAGATTCGACTCGCAGCTCAGATCAAAGAATAGAACTTAACCTCCCGTACGTTTGCAAGGCGAATACTCACTGCAGGCCTCAGCTATTGTCAGCAGTAATGGTGATGACCAAACACCTTCCTGCGGATGGAAGCATCAATTGTCACACGATGCTGAAGCACAGCATTGCTTTCAGTTTTGGGAGGGGCCAATAATCATTCCCGCCTAGCATGCCTTTGTATCATGCATGAGACAGTGGCCAAATGCCTCATGAAAACCTTGTGGTTCTTCTGCTTCTCTCACATCTAAGTTGATCTTGCGTTGCAGTCAAATCATAGAGGGGCATGCAAGCACTCTCGCCCTTAGACTGGAGCAGCAATACTGCACTTGGTCAGCCAACATGCAAAGTCAATATCAGTGGGAACATTGTAGTCCAATTTGGGAGCACTCATGCCGCTGCACCTACTACCAATGGCAGTAGGTGGTCTTGATGCTTTGGTCTGGAATGATTGCTCTATACAGAAATATACAGGAAAATTGGTGATATAAAGGCTTCAGGATGCCTGTGTTCTGATCCTCAAGCCATCGTTCTCTGGCTCGTTGACTATCCACTCTTCTCATATCTCTAACTTATCAACTTGACATTTCACTTGCTCAGTTCCCAGTCGTGTCCTTGAACAGATATCCAGATATCATTCACAATGGCAGGCTTGGGTGATCCTCTCAACTTCATCAGGGCCGAAAACTACTTTGACACTGGTACTTATTGGACTGGACCTACCAAAATTGTTGACATAAACAAAACCCCCCCCTCTACCGCAGTATCTCCAACTCATTGGCGTGCAGTCAATATTACCTTCGACGATAGGACACTTGCAGTTATTCAATTTGTCAGGCCAACTGTGTTCAGAGTTCGTTATGACCCCGCTGTAACAAATGCAAATGATTACGAGGACTTCAGCTCGTGAGTGCCTATATCTCAAGTCTAAGAACTTTTTCGTAAAAATCTGTGCAATTAATCATTGTGCTCTATTTGATAGCCGCATCGTCGCTGGAAAAACCACTTCTGGGCTTGTTAGGGATTTGGACGAATTTGTTGGTATCACTTGGGCCATCAACCTTAACGACATGGGAGATCATTGGTCCTTCATTGTACGTATTTAGTCCCCCCTTGTTACTCTTTTGGCAGGTCCATCGGTACTGACTTTTACCGTAAATCAGTCTACTGTAACTGCGATAGAGAAACATAGCAAAGGGTTTTACAAAGTTGGGGATGGACTTAAGATCAATCTCTTTAAGGACCCCTTCCGTATTCAGGTAAAGAAACCCTGCTATATTACTCAGAAGACAGTACATTTTTATTGATTTTTCAAATGGGGTCCATAGGCTACTCGTGTTTTGACTCCGCTTCCAGATATCTATCCCATTCCAGGTTATGGAACTCTCAAGGAGAGGAGGGCGGAACGAGTTATCTGGCAAACATCCCCTAAGACTTTCCGTACATACGTTCACCCTGATCACCCTAAGATCCTCAAAAATGTCATTTTGGATGTTATCAAACCCGGCCACGCTGAATACATAGGTTTCGGGGAGCAAGGAGGCATGGCCTTCATGAAAAAGCCTACTTTCATGAACTACTTCAGTAAGACCGGTCTAATCATCCAATCGAAGAGTTGCCCTCTTAACGGTGTCCACAGACTTCGATAATATGCAATACCAACAAGTCTACAACCAGGGCCCAATGGATAGCAAGGAGCCTCTGTTAGTAGCCTAATTCCCTCAGTCAAAAACAATGAGCTAATTTCATTAGTTATCACTCTGACCCATTCTGGGTGCAAGTCAACTCCAACCCTGAACATGCAAATGTCACCGCTGCCTACCTCGATAACTACTCTCAAATCTGTTTGGATTTTGGAAAAACAAACTCCGGTTACATCAAGATTGGAACGAGGTTCAATGCCATGGATGCTTACATTATCAGTGCAGATAGCGTCCCGGAGTGTGTAAGGTGGGTGATGCGACTCCTTCCCTGTATCTATCGTTTCTCCTGATATCCGTTCTAGACTGTACACTGGTATTGCTGGGCGCCCGAAACTGAAACCCAAATTCGTCTTGGGTAACCATCAAGCTTGTACGTTCGTTCCCTCTTCATCTAGCATATCAAGAGTCTAATGATTCTATAAATGTTAGGTTATGGATACATGTCAAAGGAAGACTGTGAAGCGGTAATCAGACAGTATCGTGATACTGGCATTCCACTTGACGGATTATGCATTGACGTAGACCTTCAAGTTAGTATAGCCATCTAATGATTTTGATAAGTGATTAATCTAATAGTACTGGGAATCTAGGAGGGTTTCAGAACTTTCACAACCAATGACGTGACATTCCCTAACTTTAAGGATATAATGACTGATTTTCGCAACAAGGGTGTGAAGTGCTCCACGAATATCACCCCAGTCATTAGTATCAATGATCGCGCCCAGGGCTATTCAACCCTTCGGGAATTGATTGCAAAAGGGTACGTGCGGAACTACTGTTTATGGTATTTCACTAACTAGATCTGGAATAGCTATTTCGTTTACGACAAACGCTACCTGGTAGGGACAAGTGGAAAACCAGAAGATGCTCGATATGTTTGCTACGGAGGAGGAAACTTCTATGAAATTGACCCCAATTGCGTCCCATGCCGTCCTGATTTTGGGGATAATTAGTAGGTCAAGATTCTGTCCCTTGACGAATGCTTAGATATGCATTGCTAACACTGCCCGTGCACCTGCGCAGCAATTTCCCTGAGAACTTCAATGTTCAGAAACACGGGTATCACGGTGGTGTCAGTTACGGATACGGCAATGGAACAGTAGGTTTCCTTGCAATCCATCAACATACTGCTGGATAATCTAATCATCCGGATAGGCTGGTTACTACCCAGACCTTAACAGAAAGGAAGTCCGTGAGTGGTGGGGAAATCAATACACTTATCTTATGGAGTCAGGCTTGGAATTTGTTTGGCAAGATATGACCACTCCCGCCATCCATACATCATATGGTGATATGAAAGGGTAAATACCATCCAAAGCCTACCAACCAATAGTCGCTATGTCAACAACATTAACATAACATGAACACCTCAGGTTTCCAACCCGCCTTTTAGTCAGCTCAGACGCTGTACCGGAGTCAGAAATAGCACCAAAAGAGGTCCTTGCTATCGAGAATTGGGCTCTCTATTCGTACAATCTTCACAAAGCTACTTTTCAGGGGCTTGATAAACTACCTTCCAGGGCCGGAAAACGCAATTTCATTTTGGGTCGTGGAAGCTTCTCTGGTGCTTATCGTTTTGCGGGTTTGTGGACAGGTGACAATGCGAGTACCTGGGATTTCTGGAGGATTACAGTTTCACAGGTCCTTTCCGTTGGGCTTAACGGTGTAAGCATTGCAGGTTCTGATATGGGTGGGTTCGAGCCAGCGGTTGGTAAAGATGGGAAAGAGGAGAAATACTGCAGTCCAGAGCTCCTTATCCGCTGGTACTCAGGATCAGTCCTCTTGCCCTGGTTCAGGAATCACTATGTCGGAGTAAAGAAGGGCAGAAAATGGTTCCAGGTAAGTATTTGGTTTCTCTCAGCGTCGCCATCCATCCTCTGAGCACAGCGCTTACCCGGGGTCACTACAGGAACCATATGCATACCCCATCCACTGGGACTCAAATCAGGAGGAATTGGCCGGTTTGAAATGGCTCTACTACGGTGTGGAGAAGATCTGCAAATACTATGTGGAACTCAGATACTCCCTCATCCAGGTCCTTTACGACGCTATGTTTGAGAATCAGTTGAACGGACTCCCTATCGCGCGATCAATGGTAAGACCAGACTCAAACTGATATTGCATTTTTATATTTATAAAGAAACGCCAATTAATGTGCGTCATTCTAGCTTCTGACTGATGTCCAAGATTTTTCCTTCTTCAATGAAAGTCAAGATTATCTGGACAATCAGTACGTCACTGGCGACATCCTCGTCGCCCCCATTCTTCACCCCAAGGATATAATCCCAGGGGAGAACAGGGATATCTATCTTCCCTGTGGAAATTTCTGGTACCAATCGAATTTGAGACCATGGGACAATCAAAGTGTGCCACTCCTCAATCCAGCCGAAGGCGGTAGTGTCATTGATTACACTGCACGAATTCCAACAAGTGACAATGACGATGAGAATTACAAGCAATATCCATACGTAGTGCCAATGTTTATCAGAGAGGGTAAGTATATTATACAATCCATAACTTAATGGTAGCATCTGACACGGGACATTTCAGGTGCTATCATTCCTCAGGTGCAAGTCCGCCAATATGTTGGGGATATTAGCAGCGGTCCAAATCATATCAAGTTCAATATCTACCCGGGCCGGGATAATGTATGTCGATATGTCATTAGATTGTGTAGGCCAATTTTGAGCTAATTGTGAGATGTACTAGGAATACTCGACATACCTTGATGATGGTGTCAGCCGCGACAGTGCGCCTACTAACATAATTAGGCACAAGATGAAGTTAAGGAAGATCAAGATGATTAAAGTAAACAAGCAAGATGAGGAGGGCCTAAAAGAGGAGCAGCTTGACCCTGAGGCAAAGGCTTACTACCGTGAAGTCTCCGTGAAACAGGTTAGTTGCTACATGGCTTGGGTTCCTCTACTCAGAATGAATACTTACACAAGCGATATATAGACTACCAGTGCCCCGATTACTGATGGCTCGACAAGGACCGTTACGGTTGAGACTAAGCACGATTTGTATGATCCAGCCCGAGAATTGGGTTCTTCTTACGTGCTTAAGCTCTGGTATCCCCCTACCACACAGCTCGGAAACTATAACGTGACTGTCACTTTTGAGACTCCTGCAACAGCTCCCGAATATGACATATACCAGGATAACACCCTGAAGGCTATCGTCATCACGATTAAGGAGACAATCGGCAAATCTCCGTCTGTTGTGATTACCGCTAAGCCTAAGTAGAGGGATGAAAAGTCGGTCTGTGTCAAGAAATCGCTGGAAAGAAGTTGGAATATTGAGAGCGGTTTCATTATTACTTTGAGTCGTTTGTTTAAACTTGGAAAAAAGGTCACCAATGAGTAAGGAAATTTGAAGAAATGGGATATGAAGGGATGGAAAGTCATGTAGTGAAAAAGGATCTACGATTGAGGATGGGGGATGGGGGATCAGTATTTCTTGGTTAAGTAGCAGCAGTAAAATAACTGAAAAGAACCAGACTATCTACGTCAAATTGTTAACTCAGTGATTCCAGACTGTAAATAGGAAAGCAGCTCTTACATACACTGTGCTTGTTCAACAGGCAAAGCTGACCCACGATCTCATAAATAGAGCCATATGGCATAAAACGATTCGCACCTAGAGAACTGATTTTTCAAGAGATATATATCCGCAAGTGGAAGGTTGCTATAACAAGGATTTGAGCTGTAGTGGAATCTAAATAGAGTCTTGACCAATATTATAGCCTGGTTGCCCCCATTGGAAATATTAGATTAGATTAAAGTATGCTTACTGAATTCTGATAGCATCCTGAATCTGGTATAATATGAAGCACTTCAAGGGCGTCCATCGAGCCACTAACTCTACAAGACTCATAACAGTTTTCAGTATTCTAAAGGCTCGGTGGTTCACAAAGAACCCTGCCCGTGATCATAAAGTTACCCGAGATAAGTCCAGTCCAACCATGGGGCTGGAGGTGAGTAGGGTGTGGAGCCAGTTGTCAGCTCGAGTACAGACAGCCGTTAGCTGTCTTAGCCGACGCAAATATAAGTATCTATAGAGGCCGTTGGGACAAACAGCTTCCCGACTCCACACTTAACCTTTTTTTTAAAAAAAAAAATAAATAAATAAATAGATTTCTTGATTGCTTTAGTTTGGAGTATAGGCTTAGGTATCAGCATTATGCCAAGCACCACCAAAAATCTCCAGACCAGAAGTAACTACGGTAGGTATTTTATTTATTCATTTTTTTAAATTCAATACTCACATAGCAAATGCCATGGCGAGGTAACTACGGTAAGTTGCTTATCAATATGAGCTCTTTTTTATTTTGGTAAACTATTACACGCATTGAAGCGGCTAGGCAGCGCATCTTCCCAAGTCAACCCCTTGGCTCCCCGTATCTACGTATATATGACCAGATATCCACCGATCGGACAATATAACAATCGCGATAGAACCAGAAAAAGAAGATCCACGCTACTCTCTCAATGCCTCTACTAGCGACCCACACCACTCCTGGTCTGCTCCTGCTATCCCTGGGCACTCCAACAATTGTGCCGCTATCCCCTCAATGCACAGTACCTTTTTTTTATTTTTTATATTCATTACTCGCATATAGAATCATCCATGGCGAGGTTCAGTTGGGTGCATGCCCATAGCCTCCTGTCCCCGGAGACACAGTACCTTTGCGAGCCCCTGTCAGTCACGATATAGGTTAGTACTTTCAGGGCTTCGCGGTTCCAATCTGTCTGCCTCGACTTCCACAACGGGAAGGCTTGTTTAATATGAGCTTAGAGTCCATTAAGAGAAGGTGATGCGCAGTTATAGGTGAGATTCGAGTAGAAACTACATGAAGATCAAGTTCAAGGTGTGAATTTGACTTGCTTGCTTTAAGGGCTTTGAACCCTAAACAACAGTCCTAATAGCGCTATCTAGCTAGCGCTAATGATGAAAACCCAAAGCTATTCGTGTAACTAGACTATAGCTACAATACCGAACCTCATCATGTCATGATCACTACATAGCTAGTTACTTGGCGAGATTGCGGTTGACTCTCTAACTCTTCAGATCACATGTGCATTTCTTCCTAAAACATCGCCCCTCCAGCGGAATGGACACTCGAACATACCTACTAGGCCAGTATTTATCCGGGCCCCAGCGACCCTTTCTCCCGGATTCCCGGCAAGACAGGTTACAGGATGGTGATGGCTTGGAATCACTGTACAGTGTTCTTAACGTGGCAGGCCGCATACGGCGCAGCGTACCTCGGCTACAGATTGGGCGGCCCAGTAACTTCGAATTCAGCTCTCATGAAGCTAGAAAAGCCTAGGCGATCTAGCCGAACCAGACGGTCACCACGTAGCCTAGGTAGCCTAGCAGGCGATCCGAGGAGCCTACATTTTTTTTTTTTTTATATTAACTCAGTACTCGTATGCACAACCTTAAGGGTCGTATGACGAGCCACCCGGAAGCCCTGGGTGGATTCAAGGGACGGTCAAGTTAATCTGACGCTCTGCGCAAGCTACGTACAAAATCAAAACAAAATCAAACCGACACGAGCGAGTAAAGTCAAGCAACGCAGCAAATATCACATATGCGCACTCTCCTATCGTCCAGCGAGGGGGCGGTAGAGGTAGGCGAAATATGCCTCCACCGCATCCCACTCCTCCTCCTCTCCCTCCTCCCGAGGAGCCTACAGCTCGGCCGGTCTGGGTTTCATATTATGCTGCCCTGCTCTAGCTCCAGCACCCAGTCTGAGCAATATTAGCCCAGCATAGACCCTGTGAAGAGTGAAGAGCAGTGTACATGCAATACTTGTATTGAAATTGTACACTCGTGGCTTAACTAGGGTCATCCTCCGTCAAAAAGCTGTTACATAGAAACCTTACCCAGACTGAGCGTCATATCACCTCAGAACTACAGAACCAGCAAGGAGATGGAGCTATTGCCAAACTAATGCAAAGACGGAGCGATGTCCATCAGGGGAGATGGCAAGGGCTGGAATGGCTCAAACATCTGTCGGAGGAGGACAACACAAATCCAACCCAGTGTTCCGCCGCGATCATTCGAGTTTCAGCATCCAGACCCAGTATCCAGGTTCCAACATCCAGAGTTCAGGCTACATCTGTCCAGGCGTTCAGGGTCCAGCGTCCAGTTGAGGATGTAGAGTTGAAGAGAAAAGAAGCTCTACATCAAGTTAGGGGTCCGTTTACAGAGTTATGTCTACATGGTACGACAAAGGTAACGTAGGCAACAGAGATGCAGCGAAAGCAATGCATTTCACAAATAAATCCATGGAAAATCGGTAAGTCCACCAATTCGGCTGAAGTTTGAACTGAGGCTACTTGTATATACTCCAATAGTTGTAAGTCCATACACCTCAGAATTCTCCAGCTTACAATTAGCTATATACAGTGCCTGGGGGAAAGTTATAACACACACCCCTGCATAATATGCAGTGCCAGTGCGTGCGCCCGCTATTTCTGGCGAGACGTACAGTAGTGTGATCGATGCATAAAAAGGGGTGCGTTATAACTTTCCCCCAGGCATTGTATATACTTGGTTAGAAGAGGCATCTTGTGACCTTATTCAAGTGGGGAACTGAGTACTAGGCCTAATAGGCTCAACAGAGACCCTTCGGCCCCTATCAACATGACTATACCAACTAACAATGGTGATAGTCCCTGCCTTAGAAGAAGCCCAACTAGATGAATTTTACCCTCCAAACTAGGCTAAATACAGCCCTTTTGCCTCTAGCCTTAGGACCTGGCCAGAGTGTGAGCCTGACTTTATGTAGATTGTTCCTGAGGGTCCGACAAGTCATAGTAGAAGTTTTGGAAACATGTGGGTTATTCCCTACCAGGTGGCATCCTGAATTGCCTACCTCACGTCACATAATATGGCCATATGGTACCTATGGGTATTAAATACACCCATATGCCCTCGATAGTCTGTGAAGCTCTACGTGACAGACTGCGTGTTATGTGGCGGTCATACCATGCCACACAGTAACGACAATACGCAGCCCCACCGAGACTGAACCCCTCGAAGATACGAAGGAACCTTTCCACAAACTAGGTACTAGCTCATTTATGCAGCCTTGACATATACAAGGAAATCTACAGCCTTTTAGCGGATAAACCTTTTCACCCTATCGAACGTCAAGCAAAACTCAGATGTAGGTACCATCCTACAGTACGGAGTAGCTATTTATGAGATATATGCGAGCGCCAAGATAGTCGAATATTCACCCAGGCGCTTTTGCCACTGAGGCACGACACACGGCATATCTACAAGTAGGTAGATGGCGAGTAAGATAGTACCATCGAACAAGATAGAATATCCTGGCCCCAGAGATCGACTGTACACTTGCCGAGCCATTGGTAGGATAATAACTAATGCAAAAATTATTGCATGTTTGTTAGGCCAGTGGACGGCACTGGTTCTAGATAGGGTACTATTGACCGGGCACAGTTTACAGACGGATTTTATAACTTGGCTAGGGTCTTATATATCCCTTATTCGGCAATACCCACGGTAAGTTTCAGGGTCCAGAAAGTCACGAGATTTCATTTCCCCCCTCTTTTTTGTGGAACATATGTACAGACGATTATATTTGCTAGGCAAACAGGTCGTGCAAAAATAATCTTAGCCTTGTAGCGTGTAGGGAACGTGCAAGTGGGCCAGGGGGAGGGCCCAGAAACGACTTCTTCCACGAAGTGCTGTGCAACCTTGGCCTGGTTTGCTTCGGCAGTTGCCTACCATAACTCGGCTGCCAGACGCTCGTACTGGCATTTGCAAATGCAGAGTAGAGACATAGTACATGGGGCTCTCGAGCTTTGTGTAACCTACTAAGTACATAGAGTTAGTCCGGTTGCACAACCCTTCGTAGAGTACAGCAGCCTCTCCACCTACAAAAGTACATGTAGATACTCAGTCTCGCACTTACCTATAAAAAAACACCGTCACACGGTCTAGGGTTGAATGGAATTTACAATATGCAAGAACCTATCAGAGGGCCGCCTCAAATCTCAACTGCATCAGGCACCCAGTTTCTCATGCCGTGCGCGTGTAAGCGAAACAACACATACATACACGAATGTGCTGGAGCGCCGGCAATCATGATCGATTTCTACCATGTCGGTGGCCGTGGTCATGGGAACTTCTGTCTCATAGTCATGTCTGTAGCTGAAAGACTCGTATTTATACCTCCTATACCTTTAGCACTCTCCACCACTCTGATTGCTTCGAGCTCTAAGTTAAGACCTTTAAGACCTCTAGAGCTTAAGCTTGAAGGTAACAACTCTAGAAAATTGACCCCTTCGAACTCCACATCATCCGGCGGCTCTTTTCCTGACGTGTACGGCCACGGGTCGACGGTATGAAATTTCCAGTTCATAAGGGAGTCACGATTCCAGGCCTATTCGAGCAGATAAAGGCTCTTCATGGACTTATCAAGCATGAACAACTCTCGGAAAGGTTCAATCAGCTGCTGGTTGGCGGTGGAAAACAGAAAGAGGCAGATTTGATCAGTACTCCACAGACTACAACCTCAACGGACCCAAAATGGCCGTCCACTGGCGCCGTTGATCCTTCCCCTTTTGTTAACAGTGCAACCGGGAAGAGTCGACCACCAATATACCATCCACCCATGAGTCACCGTCCACTTGCGGGTGTACCCGAAAACCGACCGCTAAGTGGATACACTAAAGCTCTCCTGCAGCGTAGCGAGCTTAAGTTAATGATATTAGATGTTTTTGAGGAACTTCTCAATCGGTATCTCTGGGTTCTTGAACGGTATGGATACGCAACCTTAGGTTCAGGCGAGAATACCGATGCTCCGATTCCTGCTTTTTATGAAGATTACGAGACTCTTGATCACATCTTCGATGACCTGGGTACAGTTAACGACCTTCTAGCGGAGTTTAAACCCGGTGTCCGTGGGGCAGAAGATCTATTCGGCACAGCTAAGGTCCGCTGGATCAAGCCAATGTACAAAAAGCTTGTCATGCGGTGGGCAGCTGGAGTACGCCCCGCATTCAGCACCGATGAAGAAACATGGCCAATAATAGCTTCGACCTCTAAAGATCTTTATGATGACGAAAACCTACTTGTCCACAGTTCGGCCTCCTTTATGATGGAACTTGGAGGTTCTGTAAGTGAGGGGATGTGGATGTCTGGTTTGCGTGTCTGGCGAGAACACGTGATCCGGAAGATGATACGGAGAAGTTCTAGGGTTCTCCTGGAGACTGTGCTTTTCCTTGCAGACGAGTCGGTGAACA
This sequence comes from Tirmania nivea, assembly GCA_015179035.1. Lineage (NCBI taxonomy): Eukaryota > Fungi > Ascomycota > Pezizomycetes > Pezizales > Pezizaceae > Tirmania > Tirmania nivea. Next base: position 873,360 of record WHUY01000010.1, on the reverse strand, counting down.
TACTGCCTCCGACGAAGTATGGAGAGCACGATAAGGGCTTCGTTGACTTGAAGGCAGCAGTGTTGGACGACCACAGAGTGTATTTTGGGTTACCTATAGAAGGGGATCTGACGATGCCCGTGTCTGTGCATGTTGAACCCTTTGAGCTTGAAACGCTGGCTAACCAATAGGCTGGGTGCCCTGTGCAGCCCGTCAGTGCTGGCTGCTCTAAACATGTGTGCATATATGCAGCTGTGGAATTATCGACCATAACTCACCAACCTTACCATAAATGCCTTCCAAAGAAGAATTCCATTGAAGTTCCCGCTGCACATTGCCACACGGTGCGTAATCATGATCCTGTATGGGACCCAAGCCCTGGAGAGTTGGAACCGGAAAAGCACTCTCCCGCAATTTTGACCCCTTTGAAACGATCTTTTTTACTCAGATCATTACAGTTCGTGCTTATTCTGATTTTTAATCTAATACTACTTAAGTTTAATGTCGAGATATTAAAAAAGTATCTAAATCTGGTATATACTACCTACTCCGGTTGGTGGAGTTGTAGCAAGTAGGGTTATCAGATTCACTCAATATTCCGATTTCATGTATAGCCATAGTCTGGTTGCACAACCTCTCGTAGAGACCATTGCTATTAGTATTCCGGTTATATTTTAGGAATATGACTGGGTGAATGGTAGGATCTGATAAGGCCAACACATGTACCTCAACACGAGGCATTGGTAGCGAAAATCATAATTACTGTTTGATAAGAGACCATTTATTTTGTTTTGATATGACGTTAAACTAACTTCAAGTTCGATCCTCCCGCAAACCTTGCTGACGACCGATAGCTAAACATGTTCCCTTGGGTCACCATAGGATTCCGTTACCTCCCTGACCTTGCGAAGCAGCTCCGTTTATTTTGGATCATCCCTGTCACGTGGAATGTCGCAGATAAACTTTGAAGAAGGATGTCAAGGCAGAAGCAACGTTAGAATGTGGAACAAATTTACAGAATATACTCCCAAGTCCGTTATTCTAACATTTACCAGCTATATAATACATCCCTACCCACCTAAACCAATACTTATCAGCATCAATAAGTCAGCATGAAGCATTCGGGAGCCAGTGTCAGTCATTATAAGGTAGTTAAGTGCGTGGCCGGCCGCCCAACTGTGAACGCAACATAAGGGGGCTGGAGCCTATACGCCTGCCCAGAGGCGCAAGTGGGAAGTCTTGGGCATGGGCCGTGATAGATGACACTTGGAAGAGGCTCAATCATAAGTAGTGCTGTTGTAAGATTTAACGGAATACCAGCCAGACTAACTGGATTGTATGCGTTCGAGAAGCAACTAAGGGAGAGGCTTGTCTAGTTGGACAACCTCTCGTGGAGAGCACATTCGTGCCTTTGCTCTTGAGCTGTGCCCACAAGCCCTGCACTCAGTAGCCCACGAGCCCCAGTTTTTCGACTGTTTCCAAAAACAGTTGAAACAGCCCAGACCGCCTTTAGACCTTAAGTACGCAACACCTACGCCCTCTTTAACCCTATTTCCACCAAAACTGATTTCTCTTACTAGCCATCCTCCAGTAACCTCTTCATTCTCCCCAAACTCTACCTTCCACTCTGCAGTAGCACACTCCTCAAATCACTAAAGCCACCCTTGTCGAGCTCATTAGGGGCAATTTCCTCCCCATCTCTCTTTCAGAGATACCTGTTGAAACACGAGGCCCGACAATATACTTCCTGCCCCATAAATTGCTACATGTATTACTGTTATATCGTTAGCTATTATCAATACCAACCACTGTGACTGCAATTTTGTCTACATCTGTCATCAAAACCGAACCGTGATGAATCTCCGCCCTGTTATGTAATTGTGCCTTGTGATGTCATTCAACTCTGTGGCATGAATCCCGTCCGTAATCTGATAAGACGCAAAACCACGATCATACCTGAATCAGAAGCCGGAAGGTCATGGCGCACAAATATTTCCTGAGGCAGTATTCACTGATTTCAACCGCAACCCACTCGCATTTTGACTAAGCAACCGTGATTACGTTAAAGGTTATGAAGACGCTATGAATAAAAGACCCCATCTTTTTTTCTATAGTAGGTTAGTACCTGGGGATGATTAGCTACTTAAAGTGAGGTGTATAGGTATGAAGATAACATAACATGTATCTCAAGTCTAAGGTGATGCCAGCCACGATATGTAGCTAAGAGAAGTATATGCACAACCAGGAGCATACCAACCACAAGGTGGTAGGGAGTAGTCTGGTTGCACGTCTGTAGCCACTCGCCTGGTTGCACGCCACTCTCCACTCCTTCTTAGAATTGTGAAGTAGAAATGCCCTACGAGCGGCTTGTGCCAACCAGGCTGTAGAAATGAGCGCCATCCAAACGCCTTAAAACCCACTCAGTCGGGTTGCACGTTATGCAGCGAGACTAGGCTACACACTTAACGTCACTTAATTTGCAAATCTATCATAATGAGGAGAGGCAAAATCATGCGGCGCGCCCTGCTTACCAAGATAGACGATACAACTATCACTATTTCGTAACGTGACTGTGATATCAAGAATCACTCTAGTTCTGTTACAAGCTTATCGTACGAAGAGCAAATTAAGTAGGAACTTAGCAGGTACTTGCTTGAGTATTTATTTGTTTACTTAGTACCTACTGTGGTTGCTGCGAAATTTACTAACTTCAGCCTCAATGCTGCAAAGTGCTTGGGCCAGTGGGCTTCAGCATTCTTCCACTAACCCCTAAACAACTTACAAGCATCACTGACCCTACAAACACAATCACACCCTCATACTTCCCCAACCCATACCCAATATCCCCAACATTGCCCTTGGACACAGTGCTTCCAACTAGCGCAGAACTGATGGGTCCAGAGAGAATGTTACCGATTCCTCTCTGGAAGCCGAAAACCCCAATCAACTCCAAGACACTACTACTGCTGTCATCTCCAGAAACAACAGACCCAAACCTCGTCCACATCACACTGAATCCTCCAGCAGAGAGCCCATATATAATAGCAAATGCCATCAGGACGCCAAAGGACTTTGAGAGCCCCCATAGCAGATACACAGCTACAGCGGAGACTGAAGTGGAGCCGAACATGACACAGTAAATATCATAATTGTCACTGAGCCATCCTAATCCAATCTGACCAAAGACTGAAGCAAGGTTGAAGATAGAGAGCACAATGGTTGACTGAATTGGAGGAAGGGAAAGATCCAAGGCGTACGATGGGAGGTAAATGCCCGGAAGGAAGTATCCCAAACCCTGGAAGAAGTTTGCAAAGGCAAAGATGTGGAATGCGCGAGACCTGAAGAAAGACCAGTCAATCCATTGTATGGGACGGTGCACGGCATCAGGATGGCGGGTCGTAGCAGAGACGGGCAAACGAGGCTTCATGAGATACAGGACTGGAGAAGTCAGGACCACTAAGACGATGCCCCAGATGCGGAGCGTCGTGTGGTGACCGTACTTCAACAGCAATTGCTCGAAGAGGAACGGAAGAACAAGACCACTACAGCCAGTCCCTGCAAACCTAATGGTTCCGAATTAGTATCATCTATGCATAGGCGGGGCGAGGCCCCACAACTCACATCACTCCATAGGCAAGACCTCTCCTCTTCACGAACCACTCATTCATCAAGCTGAAGGTCGGAGTGTACAATAGCACTGTCCCGCAGCCATAGAGGGCACCCTGGGCAAGCATGAGGTGCCACACCTTTCTGGCAAAGCTCGAGGTGATGCATGACAGGAAGCAAAGAAACAGCCCAAGCCACATCATGTTCTTTCTTTGGTTAAGGTACCTACTGATTACTGGGAATATGAACAGTGATGCTAGGTACGGAATCCCCTTTGATTTGCAACTCGTGACATTTAGCTACCAACATATAATGGCCATGAGAGGGATTTCCTACCGATGAGAGTGCCCCAACTGCTGATAGTTGGCTACTTCCTGTAAAGGGTTCAGTACGGCTGTAATAAGCTTGGAACACACCGTAGGAGAAGGGAAATCCTGCAAAATCCAAAGTCAGAGGTAGTTAATATTGCGAAGTAAAATTTCTACAACATAGTAGGCAATCTCACCCCAGCACAGTCCATCCACCAAAAACGCCACCAAGAGGTATGTCCATGCCCCCCGCCCTCTGTCCACTGGCAGAAGTTCAGAGACAATTGCATGATTATCCGGTTCGTCTGCACCAACCCCCACCACCGTCGAGTCCGTAGTACTTACTCCGGAATTCTCAATACTTTCCATGGACAGAACCCGAGATACATTCGAGGGCAATGGGTTCACATGTTGTATTGTTTCAAAGCTAGATGGAGTCTGGAAGCTTTTACGTTGAGGTTCATTGCAGAATGCCGGTGCTGATGGGTCGTGACTCCAAGTTGCCCTCAAACCGGATAATGAGCCCTTTCGAATGTGTGAAGACGCTGCCCCTGGGGAAGCCAATTGTCCCATTTTGAACGATTGATTCGGATCCATTATGATATCGATGGTTACATTCCCTTAATATGCCTTGGTCTCCGCTTCGTCTATGCAATTTTGTGTATGGTCGAGATATATATTGAGATGGAAATGAGATTCCTGATATCGATATTCCAGCGTTGTTATCACTGGTCCACAAAGAGAGGCATCTGACATTGGAGAGAATTCTAAAACTAAAATCTTAGCCAAAGCATGCCGGGCATATTACAAGTGCCTAGAACAACGTGGGCAAGACCTTACCTCAAGATGCCTACGGCGCCGGGAACTGCTCGGACCGAGATTGTGGCAAGCCAGGATGCGGAAATTTTCCACTCTATCGACTGTATGAATGACTTGAAGCAATCAATTTCTTACTGCAGAAACTGCGAATGCTATATATCCATAGCATACATGTATTTCCCCCTCAACAGCTCAAATGAGTGTTAAAGCAAATACACAAACATCCACCCAGTAGTCAACATAAGAAAAAAAAACAATCATAGCGCTGTATGGTATCCCCCGCTGCCATCCTAAATTCAACCCCAATAACAAATGAAATAATTATCCAGAAATCGAGAGAATTTAAGTAGGTACATGGGTAAACATATAAGTTTTGCAATAAGAAAAAAAAAAAAAAAAAAAAAAAAAAAAAAAAGCTAAGACAAGAGGCATTCCCCAATGGCCGTCCCTAATAGAGCACCCTCCGCTGCGCCATGTAAATGTTTTGTAATGAAAAGATATAGATTGAGAAGATTGAGATGATCGAGAGAGCATATGTAGAATAATACCCTACTTCTGTCCCACAAAAGGGCAAACAGCAAGATGCAATAATACCCCCCAATTCTCAAAAGAGATATTCAACATAACCAAACCCTCAAAAAGGCCAATCCAAACCCAAACGAAATAACAAGCGAAAATGGCCCCAAATGATTAAAGAAATAGGTAAAACCTATTTAACTAATCGAGTGTCCCCAGACCACTGTTTATCTTCTCATTGGCGCACATCCTGCAAAGCAAATAATAGCAGAGCGATCTCCCTGTGCTTGGTTCCGGAGTCTTTATTCCATCGGAACCATGGTAGTCGTGTTCCCAAGAACACCCTTCCTCTTCGTCATCGTAGAAAATGTCTGCGCACATCCACATTGTCGGGAACTAAAAGACTGCATATGAGCCCAAACTCACTGAAAAGGAACAAAGAGTTCAGAAGTATTAAATTACATACCGGACCCCTCTTACAAGAGGTACAAGCACCCTCTTTCACGCCGTCCACCTTTGGAGCGCTGAGCAACCGATCGTCAACCCTCCTAGGCTTCAATCTATGACCGATATCTTTTCCCTTCCTCAATGCTATGGGTTCGCCAGAGTTCGGTTGGATGACCAAAGTGCCGGGTGTGACTTTCCTCTCCTTCTCCCTCCTCTTAAGTTCCGCCGCTCGCGCTTCCTGGTCACCCTTTTGCGAGGCGGTTTCCTCCTCTTTGATCCCTGGTTGACCGAATGCCGGAGATGCTGTTCCGCGCGCACTGGACTCGGTAGGTGACTGTGCTTGTGGTTCCGCCTGTGATCTGCCAAATCGCCCTCTGATTGAAGCGGAGGAGGTCGAGCGCGGGACACCCCCATTTGCCTTTGACGACTTGAACCCTAGCGAAAGAGTTCGCCGTAAGGAGAGTGAAGCAAATCGTTTCAATGGTGGAGCAGGGGCCGCATGAGAGTCCTCTGGCTGGGGCTTGGCTGGGAAAACCTCAAGCGGTCGCGGGTACTGAAGCTCCTCCACAGGGACTGCCCGGGCAATCGGAATTTGACTCGGATCAAGCGGTGGCGGCGGCGGCGGCGGTGGTGGTGGTGGTGGTGGTGGTGGTGGTGATGGTGCACTCTCCGACACTGGTGATTTGATAGACTGAGCAAACGGAGGTGAGTGTGGGGTTGTTGGAGTAAGTGCAGAGCTTGTAATTATTGAATACGAATCATTTGTCTGCATGGTCCGATAAGACCCAGGGGTTCCCGGTGTTAAAGGAAGGCTAATCATGTGAGGAGCAATAGAACGAGGACTTCCCGCACCGACAGAACCAGCGCGCTTGTGTGGCTCAGGCGCGGGAGAACTCATTATCCGGATTGTGCTCTGCTCTTTTATAGAAGCAAGACTGCGAGTAGTGCCGAATTCCTGCCCCCGGACAATTGGTCGAGAAATATCCTCTTTTGTTATGGGTTGTTTCCTCAAAGATGTTGACCGACCGAATAATGCACTAGGTGATGGGTAAGCTGGACTGGACAGTGCTGGGCTTGGGAAAGCTGGACTGGGAAAAGCCGGACTAGGGGTTGCCCGTGCTATTGTTTCTTCCTTTGTTGGACTAGCCATGACATTGGTTATTGTGGTAGGAGAACGGGCAATCGCCCCGCTGAATTCACTGCCTAAGGCTACGGTCGGCGAGCCGCTGGTTGGTGACACTGCCTCCTCACTATATGGGGTAGGAGTGCTGCCAGATTTCCCCCGTGTGAATATCAGTTCTTTAATACTCCTGCTTCTCGAAAACTTGGGATTATCATGGCTCGATCTGATAGGAGCAGTTGCAGACCGCTGTAGAAGGCCAAGATTTGCTGGGGGAGGCATAGAGAGGGCTGATATTTGGGGGGGTGGGGGTGGGACTGGTGGCCCTGTATAGACATCATGGGATAGGGCTGGTGGAGGTGGTGGCGGCAGTGGGATTGGTGGTCCGGTATAAACATCATGGAATAGGGCTGGTGGAGGTGGTGGCGGCAGTGGGATTGGTGGTCCCGTATAAACATCATGGGATAGGGCTGGTGGAGGTGGTGGCGGCGGTGGGATTGGTGGACCCCAATAAACACCATGGAGATCTGCAGGGATTCCCACGGCCACGCTAGGTATGTCGCCGTCCTCCTCCTCTTCAACAATTGTGAATGAGGGCCAAGCAGTTATTCTTCTTTCATCCGCTGCCTTACGCTCGTCGTCCGTTTTCGCGGCTCGACGGTCTACCACAACCCCAACCCTACCTACACCCAACTCTACTGGTGTCATAGGAGTCATAGGTGGCTCGCTATTCATCAACCATTCGCTAATAGCAGGTTTCTGAGAGAAATTCGCCGAGGAGTTGAAGCCTGCTAGGTTGGCATAGCGTTGATTTTCACTTTCAATCTCTTGCTTCAGCTCATCCTCGAGAGCCCACCTCGGAGTCTCGGTCGGTGATCCAAAAACATCAATGCTCTTCTGCGGTCTGACAATCCCAGGCGGTTTCAACTGCAAATTAAGGGTGTTTCCATGCGCATTGTCCTTTGACATTCCGGTTGACCTTTGGCTTTGTGTAATCCTGTCCCACTCCAACTGCCATTCGGAGACTTCATTATTGGAGGGTCGGGCGTCACCTTCATTCCGTTCGCTACAGTTAGCATCATCTTCATGGTTATCGTGTGTGACACGCTCTTCCTCGCCCATCTGCAGGGCCATGTTAACCTCTCCCCCAGTTCCTGTGTCATCATAGTAACTATCGAAGATACTGCCATTACTGCAAGAACTGATGGGTCTCAACTCGGTTTTCTGCGATTTGACCTCCAAATATGATTGCTTCGACTTACTCCCAGTAGCAGAAACAGGGTAAAAAGCTGGCGTCATCATACCGCTGTAGTCGGTCAATGGCGTATCCACCATTGGCTTGTTCCTCCGCCCATTTTCGTTCATTACAACATCTCGCAATATGCTTGATGAAGTAGAATCTGAGGAAGCGGAGCCAACACTATCGCTTCTTTTGTGCTTAGGAATACCTCCTTCATAGACAGCGGTCATGGATTTCGGCGGAGCGTATGGACTCGGTGCGTTCAAAGAATTTGGAGACTGCTGGTAAAGAGCGGATGTTGACATTGGCGAGTTCTGGGCGCGCGGCGACAGATTTCGTGGCGACGGAAGTAGGTGTATATCACCATTTGAATTTTCATGCACTTCAAGCTCAAGAGCCAGTTCCTCCAAAACCAATTCGTTGTCAGATTGGGCTGAATGATCCTGGTCACGTCTGGAGCTTGTCTCGTGGTGTTCTGCAACGCTGATTGGCGTTGGCCGATTCGTTACACGTAATGCAGCGGGCTTGGTAGTTGCAGCAAGTTCCTCAGGAACCGAATGCAGGTAATCTTCAGGATATTCTGATATCGCGGCGGGTATTCTCGAGGAACCACTAACATCGCCAGCTGTGGAGTTGTGATCGGCCATGAAAAAAGGAATGTCTATGGATGTAGCAGATACATTCGATGAATGGCTCTTGAGCCTAGGTTCGGCGTACTTTGTATTCTTTTTGACTGGAGAACGCGAGGGTGCAGGTGCTAGTTTGAAACGATGCTGTTGCTCTGGGGACCTCATATGTGCCGAACTACTTATAGGATGTGCCTGTGCTACGTTGTAGTCTTCAGATCGTGCTGGAGCTTCAAATGGAACATAGGCCGTACTCGGGAGAGGGGATAGTGGGGGGAGTTCCAGTGGGGGGAGTTCCGGTGGTGGGGCAGGTGCTAATGCTGCCGCTGGTTGCCGAAACGGTGTTTGTTTCCGAGGTGGCCTAATTGTGTTCCCTTTGGATGAGGTGGAGAACACTGCGCTCGCGCTCTCTTGATCATACTCCACCAAGCCCTGCTTTGGTCGCATTGCCGGCTCTGGGGGCTCGATTTTATTGATTCGTCGTTCCTTCTGTCGCTCACCATTTTCGGAGGTCCGTCTTGATCTTCTAGACTCGCCCATTCGTGGAGACGGCGCACCGTAGTATGTCTCATCTACTTCTGCCATAGCATCCCCACTTCCACGTCTTCTGCTCCCACTTTTCTCACTCTTCTTCTTCCTGGCAACAATATCAGCAGCCAGTGTATCTTTGCTCCTAGGGCTCTCTATCCCTTCACTGATGATCATTCCCCCAGTCTCTTGAATGAAGACATTCATGTCTTTTGACTTCTTATGCCTTGGTGCGCGGAGTGGATCAGGTGTCGCTAAGCCAAAAGGAGGCGTAGGTAGCTCCTTTCTCTCATATGTAAGTTTGTTTAGGGGTGGTGACCCGGCGTAGTTAAACAATTTTTCAAATGAGTCCTCCTTGCACACATCGCGTTCCTCAGTTCCATCATAGCTCCTTGTAGTGAAATTGGTAATCGACTCCAGTTGGGAAATCGATGAGAGTGGAGGTGGTGCCTGTCGCCGGTTCGAACCCATTGGATTCGTAGTTGGAATGATGAATGTGGTGACGGGTGATGCCGCAGGAACCAGTCGCCTGCCATGCTTGTAGTACGTCATCCTCCTATGTCACCGTCCTGATATTTTGCAGTGTTACACGATGATACCGACGCAGTTATGGCTGAGATTTGAGAAATGACCTCAAGGAAGTAGTTGAACTCACCACGCAGGTAGAGTCGATGACACTGCCCCGGTTAAATTTTTTTTTTCTTATTTTGTAGCAACAGACAAAAAGCCACCCACGAATAACCAGACTACTCACGGAATAAAAAAGAAGGCAGCGTTGTTGCCGACGAGGTCAGTTGCAAAAGCCTCAATAGTGAATATCAGAGCAACCACGGTGTTGATGGGTCGGCAAACAACGACGACCGCAAATCCGTAGCTATATTATAAGTAGCAAGTGCTACGATCAGTGAGTGCGCGGAGAAGCACCCCAGTCACCAATACCTGCGGGTCTAAGTTTGGCAACGGGGGTAAATGAGATGCTGTGCTTGCAGGTTGCTGCTAACTGCTCTGGTGCCTGGTTATCCCAACTCGGCCGCACACCATACAAGGGCCAACGGAGGAATGCTGATCGGGAAGATCTCGAGGTCGAAATATTGGCCGATGGGACGTGTCCGGCCTTGAGCTCAAGTGTTGAACGTGTTCCGCATACAATCCAAAGGCTGTATTGCTGAGAGACGAAGCAATGAGGGCGAAGGGAAAAAAGGACTGGAAAGTTTTTGTGGGTGCACCGGCAGTTTGTATGTTTGGGGTTGTCGCAGGCAGCTGAAGAGGGTCCATACAAATGCAGTATTACAGACTGGAAACCCTTGGAAAGTGTTGCCTTCGCGATGAGCATTGACATAGCGAACGAATAGAATGGCAAGCTGGGAGTGTGAGATAACGGAAGCCCTTGTCAAGCATAAGCTCATTTATCTCATTGGTGACAATATGTTCAGGCAATCTTGGCCGGGAGGAGTCTTATATTCATTACTGCCCCAATGCGCAGAGTTCATGCCACAATACGCAGCCCCACCGAGACTGAACCCCTCGAAGATACGAAGGAACCTTTCCACAAACTAGGTTCATGGCTCATCTATGCAGCCTTCACATATACAAGGAAATCTGCATTTTCACCCTATCGAACGTCAAGCAAAACTCAGATGTAGGTACCATCCTACAGTACAGAGTAGCTATTTATGAGATATATGCGAGCACCAAGATAGTCGAATATTCACCCAGGCGCTTTTGCCACTGAGGCACGACGAACGGCATATCTACAAGTAGTAGATGACACGGGTTACTTTAGCACTGGAAGCAACGCCCCAGGAAGGGATGGTCCGGTATTCAGAGCAACATTGGCCTTGAAGAATACATGACAATGGAGAAGGGAAGAGAAGCTGGTCAAACTAAACAGATCCTGCAGGCAGTGGGAGATTTCTTGACTCTGGTCAGTCCTCGATGGGGCAGAAGAGCTCCAGGTCACTTTGGACGACGATTAACTAGTTCATTTCAGTGCTGATGCATCAAACAAGAATGAGCTGGTGGTAGAAGCATCCAACTACATCATCAGACAGATTGGCTCGAGTGTTTATTTAGCTTGGCAAACAAGTATCCACACTTTCGGGGAACACCTCTTCCATCCCCCTGCCTATGCTTGGCTATTGTCGCATAGAACACATGAAATAATCAACATTGACAAGTAGTGAGTTACGAATAAATGCAACCAACCTCTGTTTAATTAAGATAACCCGTGTCGGTTGGTGGGATCTGTGGTGACTGGCAAATCCCCTTGCAGTTGCATGCTTGCCCTCGTGCAGGGATAGCATGTGCACTTACGGGATATTGAGGCACCCGTCAAATCGGATCGTCAGACAGAAGCAGGGGCTGCGTACGGGTAACGTTAGACACGCAGGGAAGGCAAGAGGCAAACTTTGAAGCGAATGTTCAACAGTTGTTGCGCTGATCAGTCCAGCGTTTCAGATTTCCTATTTCCCGATCGAGGCGAGCTGCCAAGGGGCGCTTTGCCTGGAATAATGACATCTGACATCGAGCATTTGTTCTTCGGAATTAAGAATGGTGTAAGGAGACATCCGGCAGAAGTTGTCCCGTCCCGTATTGATCAGTTCACAAATCGATGTCGATTTAGCAATTTAGTCTATAAAACCTTCAGTGTTCTCTGCCAAAAAGGCATTCCGAGGGAGGAATTTCCGGCCTTTCTGCACGACCTAATGTAGGAAGTTTTAACATGAAAAAAAAAGGGTTGATGCATACAGCAATTGCAAGGTTTCGCGAGATATGATTTTCTATCCAATATACACTATATACCACAATACCAAGATGGGTCAACGCCTCGTACCATTACCAGGCGCTGTACCATAATTATGCGGCAGGCAGGTGTCTGTAAAGCGGATTATACTTTTCTTCACCGTTTTATTCCCAATCAAGTCCTCGCACTTGAGCACTAACTCAAACACAGATGCCTCGATCACTAATGTCCCATCTGGACTTTGTCTTTTGCTTCAAGATCACAACCTTCCCACTCCTGACCTGCTCCCCGATATCATTGATCTGTGCGTCCATTTTTGGTTTCGGATAACACTCACCCAACACCACCACTCCACTTCATAACGACCTTTTAGAACACCCCGAACAGGCTTCAGTATGGCCTCAGCAACAGGAGGCTCTATATCTCTAACCAGCGACCTGTGTCACCGTTGCGCCAAAGGTATCTGTAGAGGCGAGTGTGAAGTATTGGAACCCCAATCCCAACACAGTGATTACATCCTGTTGCGCTCGGGCAATGATATGTTCAGTCCCATTTGTGCAGATGTAATTGACTTTATCTCCTTCAGGGTGATAGGAATCGGTGCCGTCAAGCATTGCAAGGCCGCTGTTGAGTCCACCGCGACATTCCCAGTAAGGACTGTTCTCGATCTTTGCCACCACGACCCGGTGAGCGGTTAGGCGGACATCGCTTCTTAGGGTTGTAGTCGCGCTCCTCCCGGATTCTCCCGAATCAGTGACCGTCAACACGTCTGTGATGTTACCCACATGAGCGGGCACGGAGAGGCTATGGTGACATTTCTGGTTGCTTGAGGGAGGAGGGAGAACGATGATGAGTTGGCGCCGGTAACGAAGTTGCGGTCGTCAAGCGGTGAAGATATATGTGTCGGCTTTTTCACTGAGGTTTTTCACTCCAAAGGTGTAGCTTGAGGAATGTTGCTCTCTTAGGGCGTTGGGAAACGGGTGTATATTTTCACTCCACCTGTGTCGCGGGTGACGTTTAGGTGGGATGCGGAAAATCTCTCCAAGGTTCGAGGGATAATTGGCGGGATGAGGGCATCAGTGCCGCCGTGGAGAAAAAGCTCGCCAGTAGCGAACGCACAAGGAAATTCTCAAGAAGCTTGAGAATGAATGAGCGTCTACTGGGTTATTTATTTTCTTTTCAAGGGAAGATTCGAATCGAGGGTGATGATTCACTTCTCATCTCCACCCCACCGTCAGTGTCACTGATTCATATCTGTGCCACCAACAACGCATGGCGACATGAGAAAAATGTAACGGTACACACGGACGCCTTTCCGACCCGCTCATGTGCAGACCATAAGAACCCAGAACGGGCATGTCTACTTTATGGGAGGACTATTGCAAAATACGGCATTCTTCCTTCTTACTTACTCTTCAGATTCGATTAACTTTCGAAGCTGCATGTAGCTAAGTACGATAAGTTGAGCTGAAGGTGTCAGGTACAAGGCCGTCCGCAAAGGATACGCCAATTGAATTAGGCTGTCGTATTGGGATGCTCTACCGAATTGCAACCCATTACGCGATAGCCTATGGCTTCGGTAGAGTAGTTCAAGAGTGGTGAAGCATACTAAAGTATCATCAGGCTCACTGTCATGTATCTTTGCCTAAATTGAGTCAACAAGTGGGTATGCACGACGATAATATTACTAGGACTATTCATTTACTAGTCCAAATATCTCAATAATAGAGTCGGCCGCATGAGGATCGTCAGACTTCCATATATATAATCATTTAGCTTGCTGATATGTGCCTTTATCCAGGAGCCTTTGAATACCCTGTATTCAAATTTCCATAGCATGGGCCAGTCACCGCCTAACGATGATTTTTCCCCACACCTGCCTTCCTCTCCCTCTGAATAAATTTATGCTGGCTCTGAAAGCTCCTCCCACTCCCATCCTTCAACACGGGATCATACTTCCCATTCCCCCTAACGACCGTCTCATTTAACATCCTATTCTCCGGATAACCCCCACCCCAGCAATATCTATCAAAACACTCTTTGCACGTTTTCCCTAGTGGGATATTCGCCCGCTCTTTGCTCCGCTGCATGATTGCGCAACCGACGCATTTCTTCCACTCGGCTGTTACAGGGGAAGTGTTATTTGTATTCGTATCATTTGGTTTGGGGGATTGCGAAATTTGCAGTTCGCCGTTGTCGAAGAAGCCCAGGATTTCGGCGTTGATGTAGTCGAGTTGGAAGGTGGATGTGTTAGTGTAATAGGACCAGGGGGCGTTGGGGAGATAGAGGATTAACGGGCCTGCGAATTGGGGAGTGGAGGAGGCTCCATTGCGAGAAGTGATGGCTGTGTAGTTCGAGCCGTTGCAGCCAAAAAAGACGGGTTTGTAGTTTAGTTCTTGGGTGACCCAAGTTTGAAAGACTTCTGGGACATATGGAAAGGGGACGACACCCACATCCCCCAGCTGGTATTGTGAGAGCAAGTTTTGTGACCGCTTCTGGGTGTTTACAAGGGAGGACCCGTTGGGCCAGTGTTGGTGCGTGTCGGCGGAGGAGTCGACAGCGAGAATGAAATCTATTTTCCGGGCGGGCTGGAGAAGAGGCCAGAAGGGGATATTTTGGTTATCGAGGCCACCGTCAGCGAGGGAGAGGGAGGATTGGTTTTGGGTAAGGTTTGGGAGGGTGGACTTCGGGCCCGGAAAGCCTTGGAAGGGGTTTGGATACTGACAGGGAAGGAGGTGGTATTTCTATAGTAAGAATATGCTCCAGATCTCTATAACCTTCAGTAGGGAAGGGTTCTATGGAAATGATACTCACGTCAGCGATATATTCGTTTCCGCCTTTCACTTTACTTAGGGCGTCAGCTAGGAGTTTCTCAACTTTGCCTTTGAGGGAAGCCCAGATCCTCCCATATTTGTTACCCTCAGCTCTTGTCTTTCCTACCCTTGTGAGTATGCCAGAGAATAGACTGGAGCTCGTCCCCATGATGAAAGCCCCCACGTCAAAGCCTGTGACGCACTTATTCTGGTCCTGAGGAATCCCGCCTTGCATGCTGGTCCCTAAGTATTTCATGGGGAAGAAATAATTCACTTCCCTATCCCAGCTTCCGAACGTGTATGGCGTACTTTCATAAATCGTCGAATTCTTCTCAATTACCTTTTGCCCTGGTCTTCTCCCATCAGAAATTGAAATTGGGTAAGGCATCTCATTCCTTTGAAACGACCCTGTATCCTGAATCTGTGACCAAGTGATATTCGAGCCCCCACTAGGATTAAGCAGCTGTCTTCCCAACGCAAGAGACCAAAAATCTGTCAACGTCACTACAAACCCAGCTTTTGCTTTCTCCATGACTTGGTCTTTGATCCTGAGTAGGTATTTTAGAACACCATCTACATGCTTCTTGGGGTTTCCTCTGACTCCGGTAACGAGGTTCTTGTCTAAATGCCAATGGTTATTTCGGAGATCGTCTATAGACGCAAAATCATTCAATGCACTCGCTCCAACGAGCCAGTTGCCTCCGGACAGGCCGGCCATGTAATTCATTCCCTGCATTAACCCTGAGAACTCGGGGACCTTCGATGTCCGGCTGTCAAGTGCTCTGAATACCCCTGCTCCGTTAAGCATGGCCCTTAACCCACCCCCGGAGAATGCGATGGCTGTATTTGGCCGTAGCGAATCATTGTTGAAGATCTGATCTGCGTCTGAAGCGGTGAGTCCTGCTGCTAGAGCGAATGGGCAGAGATATCCTGTCGTGGACTTGGAGTGGGAGGAGATGTAGTTCGCTTCATTGGGATCTAGGCCTGTGGTGGAGGAGCGGATGTATGTAATATCTGATGGGCAAGAGCCGTTGACAGGGGCATAGGACGGCCATTCAGAGTGGTTTTCACCGAGCCCGAATGGGCTGTGAAATCTCAAATCAATGGTACCAGCACTGGGAACGAGATGAGGGGGGTTGTACCATCTCGGGTTACCTAGGGGGTTGGCGAGGCCACAGAGAGAGGATATATTTAAACAAAGGAGAAGCAACAACACCAGCGACATCTTTGCCCATATAAAGGAGATTGGGCTAGTTTTTTTTATAAAGGTAAGTTGAACATTTTACAAGAAGAGGATTGCAATTAGGTATCTATATATCAGGCGCCAATGACGACTGATGGTGATATCACTCAAGTCAATGCTAAGCTATAAGGCTGATTGTTTGGTTAACCACGCGACTCATCCCGAGTGTGGGGCAATTGGGAATCTACTCCCTATACTCAATCTCTTATGGCCGTGTTTAGAAGTATTACTACGGGTTGGTGGTGCTGAGTACAAAAACGATTGAGGCGTAACACTTCGTGGCGCCGGCGCCGACTTTTGTGGTTCATACTTCGGAATTGTCGACATCTGCGTCGGCCCAAGGGTCTCGCTAGGTACTCCAGGGCGTGCCCATGCATCAGTGGGATTATGATAATGCAGTGGATAGCCTGGCCATGGGCCTTGTTCATGGACTACAGCCGATGGGGGGGCGGCTGGTGGAGAGTAAGTGTGGCCCCTAGTGAAAAATTGAGGCAGTGAGCCAGCTGCTACTTGAGTTTTTGCTGAAGCCCTCCTGCTGAATCTTCGTCTACAGCACCAAGTGCAGAGGAGGGCAAAGAAGACGATTAACCCGGCGAGGACTCCCAACACGATGCCTGGGTTAGAAACACCAGATGGTGCACTCTGACTCTCGCTTTGCGTGGACCCAAAATTGTATGTGTAGGGGGTGTCGGTAGACGAGGGGGTGGGAGTGGCAGTGCTATCCTGAAGCTTGGAGGCCGTGAGAAATTCTACAGACATGGGTGGTGCTGTTGTTAATGGTCTACGTCGTGGTGTATGCTTGCGCCGGTACCGTATAAGCTTAGAGGAAATTCTCGAGATTTGAATGTCGCAGGTAAACATGGTGTCTTATATATACCAAGTATTTCTCAAATGGAAACGGAGATCTTGTGTCAAGATGACCCAAACATCAAAGGCTTGTTTCGAATTGTCAGTCGCACTAGTTATGGCCAAAGACATTCGCGTTGATGCCCGCCGAAAGCATAGTATATTGAAGCAAGGCTAAATATACTTCCATGCTTATCATTTGGAACGCAATAAAAATGATCGAGAACCAGGCACGTGTATACAGTACATGCATATGTGCATATAGCACCGTACATACAACACGGAGATGCATAACCAGAAGTCTTTCCGCCTTCCCATTTTAAAATGTATGAGGCTTGGCGCTAAGCCACATATGGAAGGAGAAAAAGAACTTTTAGTGTGTGCTCCATATATTAATTGCATAGAAACATCCCTGATGCTGCCGGTAAGATGTGTATACATATGTTCTAGAAATGATGCCACCTATATTATACAACAGTATTATTTTATGGCGGTGTCGCGTTATATCCTATCACTCGTATATGGACAATATTATGAGTAAAAGCAATGATATTCTGTTCTCAAAACTAGGAATACTCATTCATAAAATTCGTAGGTCATAATTCATAATCATAAGTCATAACGTCAAGAATACGAAAATAAAACGCAGCTGTGCAATCAGCTGGAAACACAACACAAGAACAACGCTAAAAATTTAAGTGAAAAACAGAGTCAGGAGCCAATTCGGTCACCGGTAACACTGCCAACATGAATAAAATCCCCGCAATCCAAATACGACGAAATTTATCAATAACCCCCTGTTAATCCTAGTCTGAAATTTTCCTCAATAGGGATCGCATCGTCATGTATCGGGTTTTGATAAGTGCAAATATCTCGGCACTTTGTATTGCGAAAGAGTTCTGGTCAGTGAAAGACGATCTCAATCAGCTGATGGCAGTTAAAGTGTCAGATCTCACCGCGGAGATCTGAAGCTGTCGGGATTTTAGGTTTGTATCGATGGAGATCCTTTGGCTCGCCATAGGTTACACCACTGGTGCTGTTGTCAAAATTTCTCGGGCTACTGTTTGACGTCGATGAAATCGATCTTTGAGCCTGATGCTTCCGCTCTTGGGTAGACGTACCACAATCGCACTCATGCTGCTGCTGACCTTCAAATTGAGATTGCTCTGCCCTCCAATGCTTGTCAATCCGTTCACTGTCTTCTCGTGCAGTAACAGCAAATGCGTCACTGGAGCTTGCCGGTCTTCCATAACTGGACTGACTTCTTGCACGAGATCTTGATCGTTCTCGTACACTTGAGTTGTCTCTACAATCTTCATACCGGCCACTCCGGCTATTATTTCTCGATTGATTTTCATGGTCACCATAATGGCATTCTTCTGCGTCTTGATAAATCATAACGAAAGAGGATCCCCTTATGCGGCCTCCCTTATCAATGCAAGCAAGCGTAATTTTCTCCAATTGGTCTTGACATGCCTTTTTGACTTTTTGCCGGTCGTTCTCAGTCAGATGGAGCCGCTTCTCGAGGCAAAGATAATACCCCCAGTACAGAAACAGTACTATCAGTGCATCAACAACGCCTTTGCAAAGTCGTTGTTGTTTCTTCGCACTCAGGTTTCCCCAGAGTGGCCTAGCAGCATCCAGGAAACTCTGATACTCCCTCTCCGCGATTCGGCGCTTATGCTCAACTTTGTCTGCCCTTCCCTTGCTTGATCCATCAAATGTCTTGAGTGGGTATTTCCCCTGGATTTGGATGGGTCCAGTGACCTTGTGCAGGAGAGAACACAGGCTCTTGTTGAGGGCCGTGGTCCCCACAGGTTTGAAACTAAAACAAACGTGAGGGCCTTGCTGAAACATCTGACAAGGACGCCCCTCAAAACGAAACTTCCCAGTTTCCTCGTCCCCGTTCCCGGTTTCTGGAAACTCTGCATCATTCATGTATGTAAGATCTTTTAATATGGCCAATAGCGCCTCGAATAACGCAAACGCAGTCTGCTGCATGTCACAGTTCACGAACACTGAGAGCAGGAAATATTCCTCTGCCCTGAGAAGAATTAGAAACCTAGTCAAGATATCATCGACGACAATGATAATGTCAGGTGGCGATTCGAGGTCTTCAAAAGGACCAGTTTCATCTGAGATTGGGGGAGTAGGCGGCCGAAATTCCTTCGCAATCCTGGCATATAGTCCATGGTCGCTCATCCAGACTTTGTGGGGCACGCTTCCAGTGTCTATGCAAACTCCACCTCGGTTTAAAAGAGTTTCTAACCCCAGTTGGTAATGTAGAGTATGAAGGGCTGAAATTATGCGCGTGGATGATGCTTCAGTGAGGTGTGTTTTCTCTGACCTAAAGGGTGACTCGAAGCATGGGCTCAGGCCTGGGCTGTTGTCGGCCCAATTACTACATACTACGGGCGTCGTAGGTGGCGTATCTATAGCAACATTGGCGTGCATCCATCTTACTTCCCCTGAATTGGTAACCATGGCCGTTGTATTCTCTGCGTTCTGTATTTCCATGACAAGGGTTTTCAGATCCGAACCTCGGCGTACCCGAGCCTCTAGATCTCCAGCTGTCATCCCTTCGAAAGGAGCACCCAGAACCGGGGTGACGTCGGGTGTAGGCGTGCCCTGAGGTTTAACAGCTATGATCTCGGGGGACAACGTCATAACCTGGGTCACGGACGCGGCATTCGCCCGTTGTGTTTCCCACCCCCCGGAGCTGATTGGTCCATAG
This sequence comes from Tirmania nivea, assembly GCA_015179035.1. Taxonomy (NCBI): domain Eukaryota; kingdom Fungi; phylum Ascomycota; class Pezizomycetes; order Pezizales; family Pezizaceae; genus Tirmania; species Tirmania nivea. The sequence goes on along the minus strand of WHUY01000010.1, from coordinate 853,792 downwards.
TTGCCAGGAAACGTAGGAGCTCCGTCATACCGCGGTTGGCCGACCTGACGAAAAGGGTAGACGAGCTTTTGGCCTACAGGTCCCCTATGGCTAGCTATTTGTTCTGACGACTGCAAAGTATAGGGAATTGGATTCCTTAAGCTAGCCTCATGGGCTGTAGAACGTGGGTCCTCAGTGTTGGTGTGTTCACGAAGTGTCTGTGACACTTTGAGAATAGCAAAATACATTGTGATGCGGGCGGGCAGTATCGAATCGAACCGAGGTTTGTTGTTAATGTAGTACAAGAGAACTGTAGTCAGCGGGGAGGGCTCTACCGAGCTAGGTGTGATGATCCTTGTTTGTGTCTCGACGACTCCTTCGGTTACAGTGAATTCGAGTAGACCGTGACTGTCTGACCCGTTTGCGGGCGAAGTGTGGAGTGAAACGGGCGCCTGTAACAAGGTGGGCCTTATAGTGTATGACGTCCTCGACACCAGTAAAATCCTTCGATGTATCCCACAGAGTACCTCCGTCCTGGCCTTTCCCAGTGGTTTGAAGTGATAAGATAGGAGTGGTGGGTGTTGCTTATACTTAGATGATGTTTGTGGAAGAGCGGGTCTCTATATCGGTGGTGGGCTGGAATCTAACAAGCTTGTTGTGATCTGGAATTATTATATATATGAAAGGACTGAGATGCCTTGATCAACCCCACCGGCCTATAGCTACAGAAGGCTGCCATGTTAATGCCCGAGGGCGAGTATCCGTCATAGCCATGCAGGGTCAGTTTTTCCCAACCAGAAATCAACCAGACGAGGTCCGGAAGTTCCCTTGTAATTGGCCATGGATACCCCGCAGTCCCCAGCATTCAAAGGATGGTAGCAAATAGCTGCCAGTGAAACGTGTGAATTCAAATGTACTTTGAGCCCTCACCGGATACCTACTGGTAGCAGCTGCAGGGAAGCGAGGCTATAGAATTCCATGGGATGTCTTCTGGAATACGATATACCTGGATTCGAAGCTTCTGAAACATTGGCCCTGACACAGCAGTACTGGGGGCCCTGCCGAAGCCGGGCTATAAGCCCTTTTGCCACGCCGTGCCCGCCAGACTACCTTTTGCTCGCTTATGAGTGATCCGCACTGAGTACCTCTAAACGCACACCTGATGGGCAGGGGCTCAGTTGATCTTGAGCTAGCTATGTGTGTTAGGGTATCGGAGTAAACCACTTGAGCCAGGCATGGCTCTGAGGTTTCTATCGGCTGGTCGGTACAAGATGAGATATCTGAAGGAGGTTGACTATAGATTGATCGGATGTCTCGCAATGATGCTAACCTAACATACAGCCTGAACCCTTTTTTGCTTCCACCACCGATAGCAATCATGGCCCTATACAAACTCTAAGTATAGCTAGCTCGGCTCTATACATATGTTTTGAGCTGTCAAAACCCCTGCTGTTGTTGCGCCGGAGAGTAGAGCATCTCATGATTGTGCAGGCCAGGCAATCGCAGCACAACGAATGTCAGATCTCACTTCTGTTGCGTTTCTAGCTGCGAGGCATATTTTATGTTTTTTTACTGCTCTTCAGTTGAATCATGAATCAATGTTTCGGGCAAAATTAATTCTAGTAGATATACATATCTCAATTCTAAGCTAAGCATAGTTCTTAGAAATTCAAACGACTCGATATCATAGACCTGTGTGACATAGCATTTTGAAGGGATGCTAGGTCTTACCTCCAGAAATGGTGAGCATGAAGCATTCGCACAGTTTACCGGCTTCACGAGGCTCTTCTATATTACCCAACTCCTGGTCACGTGTTAGACACTGACTGCCGTAACGAGACTAGTGTATGCCCAAAAAGGCCACTGAAGGCTATAGTGACATCCCAAATTGAATGTATTGAAACTTAAATGTGATTATACATCGACACTTCACGCTCCGCCACAGTTTCAGATGCCGGCTGAGATTTTCGTACAGCAACTAAGGCGGAGGTCCATAGGGCTTAATCGCTCGATATCGTAACGGCCAAGGATAACGGACAGTGACAACACAGCTGTATCTTCATGCAAGTTCTGAGGCTCATTGGAGGCTCATCTCTGTAGCCCTCCCTGGGGTGCACGGCTCTATTTTCTATGGGTCGACTTGCTAACGGTTGAGTCCGAAAAATCCCCACCCTAGTGACGGCTCTTAGCCGAAGAGCTGAAGGCGAATTCAATAATATGAAGTAGTATGATTTTATGTTGCAGGTTAGTAGAATCGAATCGTAATTATCATTCAACTTTTTTTAGTTTTTGCGCTGCCGGTTAGTATGGCAGGCCACTGGGTCGAATAATTCCGGCGCCTGCGCTAGCTAAACCTCAAATAAACAAACGTCACAATCGAAAAATTTCGAAGCATGTACAATTCGTCTGGAAGTCTCTGCTGCAGGTGAATTACAAAGTACCCAATATTAATCAATGACATAGCCTACCTCATGAACAAATCGATGCCCACGTCAGCATGCACGATTAATTATGAAAGCCTAATTGCGAGCACTGCCCTCGAAATTTATTTGCTATACGGCATGGTCATCTCAAAACAAAGAAAATTACAAATCTATATCGCTTATTCGCTTTCTGTTTTCTGTTGATTCTTCTTCAAATTCCTCGATTTGTCCTTGGCTGCAGAGCGCCCTTGGATCATTCATATGACAGTAGTCTTGATCTACCCACTTGTAAGCATGCAGGCAACCAGCAGTATTTATCATTCTTATGAGACAATTCTCCAAGGTCGCGTGCTTTAAGGTTATCAATTCTGCTATTGGCCATAGGCAGCCCGTCCCTGGATCAATACCGACAAACTGCAATCCACGAGTCCCTGCAGGACTTTAATATATAAGTGGGATTCCGTTCTAACCCTGTACCATACGAGATATATCTAAGTACTCCTTATATCGATCTCACTTAAACTAGCGCACCTACAAAAAACATGAGTTCTATATGTAGTCCGAATCCACAACTCTGCCCTAATAACAACTCGCTCCAGATACCTATCTTGGGGGAAATCTTATCTTCTCCTGGGAGATGTAGACAACATGAACTTGTCTAGGCCTATGAAACTCGCCGATATCGGTTCCCCTGAAATTCGAATTCCACTGTACTATTCACGCACTCCTCATAGTTCAGTTCAGAATGAGTAAAGAGCTGCACATATAGAGTAATTATAGGTCATATCAAGTGCGTAAAGTGCGCAAGGATTTCAACTTCTGCATCGACCATATAAAGTTCACACCCTATTGCAAATATGCATGTAAAGTACAATGTACTATATACTGATTTACAACAGGGTTGAGCACATATGTTGCTTATTATCGCAGATGTAAGAAAGGTTATACTCAGTACAGGTAACACATGATTCTATGGAGTATCTTCCAGCTGAACTTATGGGCTCTCAAGGGTCACGAATAAGATCGCAGGGGCCAGATTATCGCCGTCAGAGTTGCACAAATACCATGATCATTTAAATACTAAACACTCAATCAGGCGCTGAGCATCAATAAAATTGAATTCAAACAACGCCTATATTGCATTTTGTGATACAAACCCAGCCAGTGAAACAAAAAAACCATCATCCTTCCTTATCTCACTCCTTAACGTGACCAGCATTGTCTTCCACAATTTCGACCTTGCATATTGCAAGCTCACCTTTTTGGGGGAGGGTGCATCGAAAATTTCGTTGAGTTCTTCAAGTGTTCGATTTTTCGTCTCGACATAAAAGGAATATATGAAAGCTGTCTGGAATATGTCTCGGGCAATATATAGGAAGTAAAATCACCATTGTACTATATCATGAGTTTGAACTCAGTATATCCATTCTCACTATAGTCGTGTAGCTACTTATCTAGAATTTTGGAAGACTCAGTATCACCTAGACCAATGGGAGTAACGTATTGATTGAAGAAAGAGGCAATGTTAACAGCAAGAGCATACACCGCCATGCCCTTTGCGCGAGTCTCGAATGTCAAGTATTCGACTGGATATAGAGCCCGCAAAGGCGTGCATCTAATCGAGAAGGTGAAATCAAAGAGATAGATCATGGCGATGGTGGCACTGCTAGCGGCGACATTACCAGTCCCAACGAAGTTCGCACTTAAAGCTGCAACGAGAGGGAATCAAAGGACGAAGAGACAGGAAGATGTGATAAGTAGAGGTCGGCGACCGACTCCGGAAGGATATGATGGGAATGATTCCGTTTAGCATCAATTGGGTGTTATTGTTCGCAATACCAGCCTGTTAAAGCATAGCGACGAGAAAATAAGAGATTGTAGCATTTCCAGCCCATTATACGCTGTAGTCATCTTGAAAAAGGCACACTTACGCCCGAAAAAGCCCATGCTCCACAGGGCAGACCTCAAATTGGGAATCTTCCCCAGTCAGCCATAGTTAATAGATGCGCTGTAGTCCCACCAACGCTTATCAGAATCCTCCTTAGCGATTTCCGTTATCATTTCTTGGTAGGATAATTGCACAATTGGATTGTTTGGGTCATCTTCGCCGCGACATTTAACTATAACAGCAAGAGCATCCTCATATCAGGCAATGAGCCACGAGCTATCGTGGGATTCTGGAATCCAGAAATCACTAAGGATGACAATCAGAGTACTATCTACGCCCGGGCATCTATGAAGTGCAAATTAGTTCCATAACTAGTCCAAGACGCAGGAATTGCTATCGAACGTCAGTTACGGTTAGTATATTTACCTTGGGCCTCAAAGGCATATGCACAATGCTACCACAGCCAATAAACCAAAACTATTGTAGATAGCTGTCAAAGTGCCACGATATACCAGATGGGCAATCTACGTAAGCAGGGCCTGTGGTTCATATTAGTATTTTTGCTGAGAGAGAGCCGAATTTACCCGCCGTCGCTGACATAGTAATACCAAAACCAAGTACAAATCTACGTACAACAAATTGATCAAGATGATTTGCTGTAGCTTGAATGCAAGTAACGAGAACAATGATTAGAGCTTGTTCCGGGAGTTAGCCTGGGATATGTATGTCACCGTTGCGTTCATTGAAGGTATCTCCTGGAACATACCCCACCTCCTACCCAAGTGTCCGTCAATGGTCCAGCGAACAAACTACCACAAATTTCTTAAATTGCAAACACAAATCCGGTCATTGCGCCAATACTCTTCATATCAAACATATTAAGGTAAGGCTTCGTGTCATTGATGGCAGACATGAGCGATCCATCGAAACCATTGATACACGAGTTCAATGTGCCAATTTAGCAAAATGAATATAGCTGAATCATACGCTTGGTAAAAGGGCATACATTAGCTTGAGACTTCACTGTTGTGAAGGCAATATTTTCAACATCTTCGACACGAGCCGTGCCTTCATTGGTTTCTTGAGGAGTCGCGCTGTCGTTTTCTAGTCCGTCTACCATAATACGCTTGTCTGTAAGAACTTGGAGGGTAATACAGCATATAAAGTGCGGGGTCGACCTGCTTCACTGCGCTTGTGTCGATGTCGGGCGTCGAGTTTGCGGGTTGGGCATCAGCTTCTATCTTATATAGGTGCTCTAGAGCTCGAAGATCTACACTCGGTTCCATTACAAATTCCTTCATCATTACCATAGACCTAGTACCTCGTGACAACTTGTTTTTCGTACATGGTATTGGTCAATCTCAAATTGCCGACGTTCTGTGGAACTTGGGGCTACGTACGGAGAGCATTACATTTCATTGCGTATATATAGGCGGAAGTATTGCTCCAAATGCCGAGGAACTTATCATAGTCATAGACTGAGTTCTAGATCACGATCCTTTAGGTCTTTGGAGCATTCGAATCCATGAGTCCTAAGGTCTCAAGGTGATACCCCTTTTTCACTCTAGATCTCTTGATGCTGGCCCTGTGCTTCCCGTAGTTGGGCCCTGATAGAAGCGGGTATTGTGCCCGCAATGGGTCTATTAAGAATGTCTTTTGGAGCCATTGCATACGGAGTGGGAAAATATGTCTATAGCTAACCAATGCCACATCTTCACATACAGTACAAGTAGGATGTAATACGAACAGCAACCGAAGCGAATTTCATAGTTAGGTCTAGGGGACCAGCAAGGAAAATCTAGAATAACTATGCTATAGGTAAAAATACCAATAATGCCGTGCCCAACAATTCTACTGCACACAATGGTACTAGCAATCGCGCAATATACCCTAACATGCAGAATCTTATGTGATGCGTATTCAAAAGGGCCATAGATAACTACTTAAGTAAGTAGATAGTGCGGAAGCGTTTCTTTCCTTGGTAATCTTATTCAGAAAACATGTCGTATACAGTACCTATTTGGCTTTTATAGTGGGAACAGGGGGTATGCTTGACGCTTGAATATGCAAAATGCTTAAGTCCAGAGATACTTTAAAACCTTAATTACATACTGAACCGGTTCTTTTAGTCATATACTGTATGTACATGTATGCAATAGGCACATGCTTCCAAGAATGTAAAATTGATGACTGGTTGCGAACCCCTCGTCGCTGTAAAGTTATTTATTTCAATATATTGTTACTTTGAACCGACAAATATCATTGCATTCTGAATCAATCGCTGGTCACGAGACTAAGAGCAATGCACTAGGTTAGTGTTGGCACAACACCCTCGTAGACGACTGGTAGTCCATTCTAGGAAACAGAAAACGTCTAAGCGACGTCATTATCCGTGGACAGTACAAGGTCTCAATGATGCCCAATACTCCTATCCAAGTTTTCTCAGTAGACATCCTTAACACCAACTTATAGTTTACGATCCTCAAGTCTGTTGAATGAGTGCAAAGACGTTGATACGTGTTGCGAATACATCTATCAACAATCTCCAATACTCGCTGCGCTTCAAAGTATTATCACCAGTCATCATATCGAGAGCTATGTCTGCGACCGGTCCCTCAGATTCAGGACGTTCAACGGGCGCTAGACCTACGGGACAGCCCCTTGACCCCAAGGAGGCATCGCAAGTCCACGGGCATCTTACTTGGATTAAGGCTATGGCAGAGGTAAGACTTGCAATGTTGGCCCAGTATGGTTGAAATTAAATATCTAACTTCCCTGTGGTGTAGGAAATGATAGGGAAGGTCTCTGGAGCACAGTCCTGGACCCAGTCTGGGCAACAGGATCGAGAACGGGCTGTACATGAGATGCGGCTAGCCAAGGAGGAAGGGGATAAGCAAGCTCACTATGAGAAGCGAAGCCCAACGATACTCAATGTGGAGGGCACGGGTGAAAAATTGGCAGGCTATATGACCGGGTGTGCCGGTATGAAAGAGCGTGGTGATGAGAAGAAGCAAGCTGCCAAAGCGAAATCTACGTGAGGGGAAATAGTAAAGGATGTAGACGCGCTTACACCTTCAATTGTACTTTTAACTCATTTTCATTGAAGAAAAACTCTAGGGATGTCATTCCAGATGGATAGTTCTTCCATTTCATTTGTTCGTGACACAGTACTTACGTAAGTACAGGAACGTAATTTTGTTTTCCAATTTTCCAAGTGTACCGTAAAGTGCGATTTATTACGTTGCGATAACTCTGGTGGAACTACCACATAGCTCTAGGTACATCAAGTAGGCGAATCTTAGTTAGGCGGGTCGTAGGCTTATCTCATCTTCAATGCAACTTATTGATTCAGCACATTGTAGGCAACACTCATTATTGCGCTAGACATTATTAATGTACCCGTGTGGGTAACCACTGCTTTTACTAGCTGCTTCAGGAAGTATTACTCGGTGGCAACCTCTATTGGGAAGTATGTAGACTGGGCGAGGGCACATCAAAGGAATACGACTACACATCCAACGCAAATCTCGGCTTCAGAATCCGACTTCAGGTCACCGGTATACCGCACCAGTGATTTGTAAAGCCATATCGATTGCCCTTTCAATGGCGAGGTACTTGTGGACTGATTGAAGATTTGAGATTGGGCTGATTGACATTCTCAAATTAGATCTGATAAGTATACGACAGATGAAGTTTCACTTTTGCCGGGTCCCTGGTTCTCCAGTTTTTACGTATTGCTCATGCTACAAATATCTTTCGTCCAGACGGAAATTCCGAGCATTCTTCAAGATTTGCCCTTCGGACTTTCATTACCATAACCTGCAAATTCACCAAGATCTATGCTAATATGGCTACAAGGGCCTCTAATCTAAGTTTGAAAATCAAGCCATTTCCACCTTGTATGGCTAAGAGTCACCTTCAAGCCTGATAACTTTTTCCACATTCAGCCAAAACCACAACCTCCCCATCAATTTGCATTTGTGGCATGATTAAGGCATGATACTTGAAATTATTGAAGTTCAGAAACTTTTGAATCCACAATTGAGGAAGTGAGGGGTCGAGTCTGACAAAAGCATTCGAGGTCGCCCGAGGCAATTGCACGGTAGAAAAATTCAACCTTATCATTCGCTGGCATGGTTACAGGATTTAATACATAATTGTCCATGGCCATCATGTCTCCCGGATCTTGGTTTGGGCATTGTTGAAGGTGGCTCGTTGATATATTCGTACCGGAGTGCCTGCAGCGAAATTTGTCTAGGGTTTAAACGTTAATATAAGGCTAAGCTCGGACATCAACTACACCGAATTCTTGCACTCGGGAGTTGGGGGATAAAGCTAAAACGCAAAACAGTCAGACGGAAAAGCCCTTGGTTGACGTTTAAGCAGGGGTCAATGGCGAATCTATTGACATTTCTCCATATCTACATTCAATTTCAAGTCGAAACCGTCTATGTACATATCCGTTGAACGTGCACAACTATAATTAATATCGGATGATATAATATACACCGAGCGGGTGTTAGGACATTCAATACCCAGGCAATGCACCGAGGTCAGCATGCATTGTGAATGACAAGGTTTATCTGATGTCCAGTCGGATATTATCCTGAAAGATCCTGAGGTCGGTAAATCAGTTCACCGCAATTGTGGGTCAATTGTGTATTTCCCGGTGTTTGGAATTCCTCCATAAATTAAGGTATGCAACCCAAACAGCTATCGACCTGGTTTCCGCAGTGCGATACTGTCAATTGGAGCAACATGAAGATTCAAATCTCACTGACCCGGCTAAGTTTGGCCCTCTCGCTTACTGCGGTAGTTTCAGCATTCCCACCCTTAGGGCAATATCCTAAAAATGATCTTACGAAGTTGGTACACGAGAGTCTAATGGTCTGTAAGACATCATCACCTGGGATGAGCATTCGCTTTTCATCCGTGGGGAGAGGTTGGCACTGTGGGTCAGTATTGGGTTTCCCATCTCCATTACTACCATTGCTAAAGTGGCTTTACATTGCGGATTCATCCATGGCGTTTGCCAGTTCCGAGCTTGAGTTGGATATCTTCCAGAAAATCAAGGCATTGGGTTACAACTGTGTATGGTTCTATCCTCATGAAATATAAGCGTGGGCAATTCAAGACCGATGACTTTCCTTCATTGGACCTATTCTTTGAAGCAGCTAAAATAGGCTGGAATCTATTTGATTGCAAGATCTGGACCATACTCAATGCTGGCTCGCCGGCATCACCAAAAATTCGATCTTTGCTTACAATATGTAGAGACCACTAGTGGTGGATTTCCTGGCTGGCGTAATAGTCGCTGGACCATAGGGAACTTACAACCAGACCTATATTGACGCGTATACGCCATATGTTAGAATGATCGGCGAGCAGATTGCTAATGCTCGAATCACTAAAGGAGGGCCTGTGGTCATGCTCCAGGTGGGGAATGAGCTTGTGATGGGAGTTCTGGGGGTCGAATGGCCACAAAAGGACTATATGCAAGACCTGATTAATAAATTCAGAGCAGCAGGTGTTATCATACCAACAACCAATAATGAGGTGTGGCCCGCCGGGTGAATTTTCCCCAGTACACCATATGCAATTCTGGAGGTTGGTGAACTTGCTTCCCTATTATATGTGATGTGGTCACTGACGCCGAGTGTTACAATTTCAGGGAGGTGCAATTGGCGACTGGGATGGAGCTGGTTTCGACAGCTGCGCTGTTCTCACGAATAATGATATGGTTGACATATTCTACAAGAACAACATCGCCATGGGTGTCAAGGTTTTTAACGTCTACATGGTAAGCTACCTGGTAGGAAATGGTCCCGAAACTATACGCTGATGACCAATAGTCGTATGGTGGAACTAACTGGGGGAGTATTGCTGGCCCAGCAGTATATACCTCGTATAATTATGGTTCCGCAATCAAAGAGACCAGAGAGATCACCTGTGAGAAGTACAATGAACTCAAATTGCAAGCAGGACTTATTATGTCAAGTCCTGCCTATTTGACTAGCAAACCCACGGATGAATGCAAAGAGTGGTGCTTGGACGGAAAATTCTGCTCTTTGGGTAACAAAGGTTGCTGATACGAAGAACTAAACAACTTTCTGGTTTCTGAGGAAAACTGAACATGCCTCGACTGCCACCGTTAAGTACAAGCTCAAGTTCTCAGGGTAATATAACGGTCCCCCAGCTGGGGTCCAAGAAGTTGAGTTCGAGTGGCAGGGACTCGAAGGTAACAACAATTTTACAATATCTTTCTACTGGACACTAACGCAATCACTAGATTCACTTGACAGACTACAAATTCAAAAGCCATGTGATCCTCTACTCATCAGCTGAAATGTTTACATGGAAGACTTTCGAAGATGTTACCATTGCCATCTTCTACGGAAAACAGGGCGAAACCCACGAAGCAGCATTCAAGGTCAAGAATGGTACCACGTTCACTGCCCTAGAGGGTCGGAAGGCCATAAAAGCTTCCTCAAATAAAACGGACTTTGGTCCTCAACTACGAAACCACAGGGCAGGCTGTGGTGTCTATTGGAAAGAACCTCATAGTATACTTCGTTGACAAGAATACTGCATACAAATTCTCTGCGGTAAACCTTATCGAGAACGGTCTGCTTTCGACACTAAGTCTTCAGTTATTATCAAGGGGCCCATACTTGGTCCGTTCCGCTGAGATCGTCAAGGGATCCGTCCTCGACCTGAAAGGTGACCTGAACGCAACAGCATCTATCGAAGTCATTGCCCCACCCAAGGTCAAGGCAATCACTTGGAATGGAAAAGTTATTACAGCATTGAAGACACTTAAAGGAACCTGGTCAGCAATTCTGCCCTCGAGGCACTAAAGCTCACTTTGCTAAACTTAAGTGAGTTGAGCTGGAAGTATACCGATAGCTTGAGAGAAGTCGGAGGCAACTATGACGACAAAGCTTGGACTATTGCGGATAAGACAAAGACTCTTAATGCACGCCAGCCAACTACTCCAACAATTTCTATGCAGGTGAATATGGCTATCATACTGGATCTCTTCTTTGGAGAGGCCATTTTGTAGCTGGCGAAAGTGAGAACAGTTTCAACATTAGTATGCGAGGTAATATATGTTTTAACTGATGTTTATAGAAAGTATAGCTGCCAATATGTCCGTTACAGGTGGTGTTGCATTCGCCTTCTCTGTCTACCTTGATGAGGAATTCATTGGGCACCATCCGGGAGGAACCCAAGTCCTCTTCGACCCACTTGAGCCCGCCGCAACAAAAATCAAACAATTCACCTTCCCTGCGACATTGTCCAAGAGTAGCAAGCACGTCATCACCATTTCCAAGACCACATGGTTTTGAACGGAGCATGGACTGTTGGTTCAAATGAACTCCAAACTCAAATTGGTATCTTATATACGTCAACACTCTAGCCGAGAAGATCCACACCTCTGTGAGCTGGAAGTTAACTGGTAATCTTGGTGGAGAAGATTACGCTGATCAAGTTAGGGGGCCAGTGAACGAGGGTGGTTTTATGCTGAAAGACAGGGATGGCATCTTCCTGGGTTTGATACTTCGAAGTGGAGGTCTATTACTCCGATGAGGAATGGTGTGGACCATGCTGGTGTTGGGTTCTTTGTCACGGAATTCGACTTGGATCTCCAAAGGGATACGATATTCCTCTTGCATTCGAATTCAAGAATACCACCGCAACCAGCAGATTTCTATACATTAACGGTTATCAACTTGGTAAATATGGTATGGCCACCTAGCGATTGATTTCTTTGCTGCCCCTGATTGACAATGCCCATTGTTTTAGTAAACAATCTCGGTCCACAAACTTCCTTCCCTATTCCGGAAGGTATTATCAACCACTGCGGACACAACATTCTCGCTGTGCTTTTGTGGTCAATGGAGCCAAAGGGGGTCAAACTCGCTGGATTGGAATTGATAGCTAAGCTATCAAACTTCGTATGGTGAGGTGCAAGCGGCGCCTCAGCCAAAATGGGCTCTAGAAAGGGTGCGTATTAGGTGCAGGGTGGATGTATATATGCTAGTGTACATTATATTAGAGAAGGAAGAGATAGAACGATTATTCAAACATTACCCTCAATCCACATTTCTAATACCATAGATCTCGAGTTTGGATTTACATTTACATTATCCCTGGTATCACCCGGAAAAAGCTGTGCAATACTCTCACATTTTCATATTAGGACTTCAGGATGTATGGAGCACTATAATGAACCACTTGGCGCCGTTATTGAACCCAATAGTAAGCGTTACATATCCCCAATCCTGTAGCAAGGCTGCTGCCCACCTATATCGTGTCCAAAGCATTATGCATATCAGCCATGGCGGAGGGCTACTGCAGGCATAAAGTACATGTAGTTGTAGGATGTAGTTGTAACAAGTTCCATACACCATTCCCCGAACTAGAATGGCGATTCAGTGGCTTGTGCCCCAATATCTAAGCTGTTATGGTGTAAGCCCTTTCCCTAAAACCAGTGCTTAAAGCATCCATTGGGGTTAATTTCCCCCCTCCCCCCCGGGTTACACATGACGCCCGACGAAAGTTGGCACACCGTATACGTATCCCAAGCGCAACGGTCCTTGGAATTGCGTCGGGGAAAAAGAAAGCAAGAGTGTGGGAAAAAAAAAAAGGTTCTTCAGATACTAGTATTCTCCAAGCCGTGGGTTGGTTGGCCCGTACTACCACCCCAATGCTTACGTAGGAATTCACCAACAGTGCATGGGAAGCTTTTGCCAGGTGACGACAGTCCATATTCTATATTCCCTCCGTCCTTCCCATCGATATCCTTATATCCTTACGACCAAGAGACATCGATCCACAATTATCCCATTCTACACCCTTCCTCTTCTTGACAGCCCCATGATATACCGACCAATCAACAACCATCATGATATTTACGTCGCTCCAGCTATCTCCGCCCAAACCTCATAACCGCCCAACCCCTCCCCCCCCAAAACACCTTCTCGGGTTCATGAATATGCGCACCCACCCCTCCTGCACGAGCGCAACGCCCTCCTACGCCCCAGGCTCTTCCACGGACCCCTGGATGGATTGTACTAAGTTTACAGAGACAAATGGGACGTATGCGTTTAGGAATATGAACTTGGTGCATTTTTTTGGTGTGGCTGTTCCTGGGAAAGACGGAGGTTAAGGTTCCCGCGATGACGGCGGAGGCTAGCGAGGCTCCAAGGAATAGTATATCTAGTTGGATGGCACCGTGCACTGCTCGGAAAAGAGGGTATTGGGGTGGTTAATATAGAAAAAAATTATTGAAGTTCATGTAATGGGAAAATAATCATGTACAGCCATTTTCCTAATACCCTTGTTGGTAGTCAGAAATATAATGTCTAATTCCCCTCCTTCACCAAGTGTAAGCGAAACGCCTGGATGAATCTTTCTCCGTGGCATGAACTGGAAGTAGGAATCTTTAGTTATGAGATTCGACAGATGTATATTTTGGTACTCCGTGAAATAAACATTCCCATAAAAAGCCGTATGACAACCTGTGATGGAACAAAACAAAGAAAATAACAACTAGATCACGACCGCCAAAAAAAAGGCGACATGTAGACAATACAGCGCAGCTCACAAGTTCACCCATAAAGAAAAACATATTAAACCAACAACACCCTATTCAAGTAGCGCCACAGTCAGCACACGATCCTCCCGTCCTAGTTCACCGGAGTTCAGGGTAACCCACGCATTCACACACCCATCATTCTCTGGATTATTCGTAATCTGCGCCCACTTTCCCCAGACGACCTTGCCCCCGGCGGTCACCAAACCCAACTCACTAACATTCACCTCCACAATCGTGCCCTTCGTCAATACGCCCAACTGGGTATACATCGGACTCTGTGGGTTTTTCTTCACACTCAAAATCGGCAACTGGACCGTAACACCCAACTCCGGATGCGTAACATTCGCCTTCTTATACCGCAACCCCATGGGCCTAATAAACCTCTCATACTTAACCGGTCTCCTCGTAAAATCCTGACCAACAAAAGTGGGTTTGGTGATGACTCGCTTCCAACCCTTTTTTGCAGTTTTTTTCCCGGTTTTGACGACTTTGAACATTTCCTCTTCGGAGATGCCGCGGACTTTGGGGATGGGAACGCTGAATTTGGCCGCTTTTTCGGCACGCTTTTGTTTGATGGCTGTGGAGAGGGCTTTTGCAGAGGTTGGCTGCGTGCGGTCGAGGAGGTAGGCGGGGAGGGGGGTGGTGGAGGGCTCGGAAGGGCCACTGGATTTGATGTTTTTCTGCTCGTGTTGCTTGATCTGCTTGCGTAGCTGGATCTTCTCGGCGTGACGCTTTTTGGCGTAAAGTTTGGCGCGGAGGCCGTGGAGGGATTGCGCTGCTTTGGAGGCAGTATGGCCCTCACGGGCGGCTTTCTTGCGTCTGTGAGAGGAGCAAAGTAGTTAGAACCTCCTTGGGAAGATGTAGAAGTAATTGTGTGTGGGGGGGAAGGGGGTTTAACGTACTTCCGCTCATCGTGATCTAATCGCTTCCCGTGCTGCTTCTGCCAGCGCTCGATATACCTATTCCAGAAATATCAGCATCTGTGTCCCATAGCTATGTCTGGCATACTGTGGTGGGGCGAGAGAAATGCGTACTCGTGTTGCGGCTACATCAATCCCAAGGATCAGTATAGGCCAGACCGATGTTGGGTTGCAATTGTGAAGACTCACCATGGTTACTCCTGTTCAATTGCACTACAGTGAGCGTCGAGAGGCAAGGAATGAATAGGGTTGTTGATTGTGTTCTCACTGGCGAGACCAACGTTGTGGCGTTGAAGTATGGTGTGTATGGTCGAAGTTGAACTGTGCGAGTCTTGCAAATCTTGGCATGTGGATGACTCAGCAGACGCAGGCAGTTCATTTGTTGCAAAAACACAAACCGGGGATAATATATAATATACTCCGTACTTCCGACCACGGAGCGGCCATACGGATACGGATCCACGGGTGCCCATAGGGTAACTGTGGCTGCGATTTGATAAGAGTCATCTTCGCCGGACAATTGATGCGCACGCCGTAAGCTCCTCGAGATCTAGCCCCACCTGCGCAGGTCCACCAACCTCACCATATACGGCGGGCGGTACCATCAATCAATTGCAAGATGAACACCAATACTCCCCTCCTCCGCGCCCTCAGCCGGGCCCTCTTCCGCCGCACGCCGCCACGTCAAGCCCCCCCACAAAGCTTCTTCTGCGCCTCTCCCCACTTCCTGTCAATCCTCCCCACCAGCACCATCATCACCAGCTCACGATACCTCTCCACCAGCCCTCCCACCTTACAACAACTCTCCACGCAACCCACACCCAGCTCATCTACACCTCCCCCTTTCCCCCCCACCAAACAGCCCACCTCCCAGGAACAACAACTACAACAACAACAACTCTCCATTCTCCTCCCCCTCCTCCGCCTCCAACCCTCCCACTACATTACCATCCACATCAACTCCTTCCCCTTCCTGGTCACTCCCGGGGACACACTCACCCTGCCATTCCTCCTCCCCGACGTATCTGTCGGCGACATCCTCCGGCTCACCCACGCATCCATCCTCGGGTCAAGAGACTACACCATCAAAGGCTCACCATACCTAGACGAGAACCTCTTTGAGCTGAGAGCGAGAGTGGTGGAGGTTACAAGCGAGCCGATGAGGATCAAGATTAAGAAGAAGCAGAGGACGAGAAGGGCCAAGACGGTCAAGAGTAAGCATAAGTATACTGTGTTGAGGATTGGGGAGTTAGTCGTGAAGGATGCGCCGGCATTGGAGACGGCAGCGAGAGGGGTGGAGGGATCAGTATAAGGTTGGAGTGGGGCCTGGGAATGGGGCGATTGGCGGGGACGGGAGATGGATAGAGGTTAAATGGAGCAGGAGCTCTTGAGGAGGGGGAAGAGTAGGAACGACATCGACGTCTACGTCGACGGGGACATGTGTATATCGAACCTTAAAACTCCCAAAGCCCATTTCGTTTGTTCCCAACTGTATATAAACATAACTACTATTGCATAGACAATTCTATTTTCTATGGAGTCCACTCCGCCCGGCGCCAGACCAGGCATCCGAGCAGTTTTAGAGTACGAGCCTACAATGCAGAGTACGGGCTATGGAAATGCGCTATGTATAACCAACCACACCGAGAGACTAGAGAAGTTAACTTGACTATGACGATACGTGTGTACATGCTACCATCTCGAGCTCGAGCTGAGGGTAATACAGAATTGCATAATACAGAATTGCAAAGTATGCATACAGTTTCACAGACAGTTCACAAACTCAAAACACCCCGCCACATTTCCTTCAACAACCCAGTTTCCATTTCCGCTCCTAATGTATCATAAACATTTAAAACCCGCAGAAACCCTTTTTAGTACACATCCCACCTCCTCACGAAACCCCCAAATCCCAAATCCCATTCATCAAACATCAACAAAAAAAAAAGCCGAGACCGCCCCTGGAAACTCCTCATGAGCTAGTATCATGAAATCAATCATCGTCATCTAGCAATAGCCAAACACAGAAAAGCCAGTTACTTGAAACAAGGAAAAAAAAGGAAGGAAAAGAATGAGAACTCCAACAGCAACATAGGAAAGTAGTGAGGATATATATATGCTCAGCTCATACTGAGAAAGAAAGAAAAAACTCAAATAAAACAAAAAACATCCTCCTTCTCCTAGGTATACTCCTCCATACTCCCAAGAGGTGAAGCAGCAAGCTAATCCAAAAGAATAAACGAAGGAAAAAAATACATTCACACATGACCAACGTAAACATATACACCCACCCATACGACCCCCCGAAAGTAAAGAGCACTCGTAGAAGTAAAAAGCCCAAAGAGGCCAATCTCACTAAGACTTCCTCCCACCTCCCCCTCCACTCGTGCTCCTCTCCCCCCTGGGCCTCCTTCTTCCCTCCTGCACCTCCAACTTCGAAAACACACTCCTCGCCCACCCCCTAACAACCTCCCTCCCTGGGTCTCCCCCACTCCTAACCGTATACTCCACCGCATTCTCCATCACCCGCCTCAACATCTCCTCCGTAATTCCCACCTCCCCTCTCCTCCTCCGACTGCTCTCGGGATTCAAAAACCCATTAGTCTCACCAAGCAACTCCTCAATCGTCGCTCTCTCGTCTTTATCCCGCTCAAGGCAGTCCTGTAGCGTATGTATCACACTCCACGGGACCTCCGCATCACCAATCCCCACTTCCGGATACGCAATCTCATGGCGCGGGTTTGGAATCGCAGCAAGCTTCTGGTATATCGAAGTAAGATGCGAGAACGGCGCTCGACCATACACCATCTGGTACAAAATACATCCCAAACTCCAAACATCGCTCGGCGCTCCCAGTTTCATCAACCTGCTACTCCCAACCCCCTGGACTGCTCGGCCAGTAGGAGTAGCATTCACGTCGGTAAGTGCCTCCGGAGACATGTAGTTTACCGTTCCGACCTGACTTTCCCTATGCACGTTAACCGTATCACCCACGATTGCATTCGCGATTCCAAAGTCAATGAGCTTCAGACGACCTTGGACAACGAGGAAGTTTGCGGGTTTGAGATCGCTGTGGATGATGTTGAGTGCGTGGACGGCTTGTACGCAGAGAAGCATTTCCCGCCAGTAGTGCCGCGTGAAAGAAATGTCGAAGCAGGCGGTTTCGGAGGAATAGTGGGTTTGAAGGAGTTTTGCGAGGTCAGCTTCACCGCATTCCATCAACTAATCCCAACAGAATATCAGCAACTTAACTCTACATGGGTGAGTTTGTGTTTGCTCACCATTATTAAATACCCTTTTGCATCATTAACCTCGTAATCAAACAACCGAATCACCCTATCCACTTTCTCCAACTTCTTCAACAACTCAATCTCCCCTTTATACCCCAAAATCGCCGTCTGCCCATCCTCTTCATCACTGAACGTTACCTTCTTCATAGCAAAGACCCTGAAATTCTCCGCCATAACTTTATACACCTTACTCGACCCTCCCTTCCCAATCGCATCTAGCCGTCTGTACTGTCGTCCGTTTATGATCACCTGGCCTCGCTTCCTAGAACTCTGCGCTCCCGCCGCAGCAGTGACCGTATTAACCATACTCATTTTCGGCGGCGGTGGCGCCGGGCGGTGAGGTGTATTCCTATCTCGACTAGCCAGTGCATCTCTCCTTTGCGGTGGTTCCGGACTCGGTGTTCTCGCGCCAGAACTAACCAGCGACGCCATTTTCGGTGCAGAGGCTTTACACGGGGTTGTCGATCTCGGTGGCGGAGGATCAACATCAGCCTTTGCGGGCGGGAGAACCATGGATTTTCCTGGAAGGGATGAGCGGCGGGAACTAGGGGGCACATTATTCTCTTTATCCTGACCTTGTGATGATGACTGTAGTGGTGGTACCGCTACTGTCGAGGGCTCTGGGTCTCTCGCTGATGAAGACCGCAAGGATGTTGCAGACCCCCCAGAACCAGATAAACTCGGCGCTCCCCGGGTGAACCTCGAATACGAAGGCCTTGGTTCCGATGATTTCGGGGTGGGGGATTGATGTAGTGAATCGACCTCCATAGGGTCAATGTCTGGGGAGGCCGGTCGGATTTGCTCGGGAGTAGCCTTTCTAGCTGACCATGATTCCCTCCGCTGACTCGTACTTGCTGGTTGGCTCTCTGGTGTTGACCCCCTAGATTTCGAGAGTGAAAACTCCTTGGGCTCGGTATCTCGCTGGTTCTCTTCATTATATTGTACCTTGGAAGCCCGTTGAAGTGGACTGCCCTCTGGTGATATCCGTCCATACTCCACTGGCTCGGGACTCGCCTCGTCTAGCCTGTCCTTATCTTCCTGGTCACTGCTCTCCCTCCTGATTGCCCCTCGCCTAGGTGCGCCAGCCAACCCACCCATGAAGCCCCTCCCAGCCGACTTCCACCTCGCTGCGGAGCCTAGCTGTGGGCGTACCGCACTCTCCGTAACCACATGTGTAGCTGTGACACCACCAACCTCCTTACCATCAGTCATTGCTGCTTCGGTATACTCATCCGCAGACACTGCCGAAGTGTAATACGAAGATCCAGTAAACGGTCTTATCGTCCTAGACATCCTAGGCGCTGGGGTCACAAAGCTACCATATGATGATGGATTTAGGCCATCCTCTTTCGGTGGGGAATCTCCATCGGTGTCTTCTTTCTTGATATACTCCGTACTTGTAGCCCCCCAGCTCAGCTTCTGTCTCGGCTTCGTGGTGAATGGTGCTTGCTGCTGTCGTGATGGTGGTGCGGGGGCTGGTACTGCCGGCGATTTCGCCGTAGACTTAGGTGATTCACTCAGTAGCATCCTCGCGAGGGCACTGAGTTGCGGAGCTTGCGTAACTGGCTCATCATCGTAGTCGGAATCCTCTTCATCGAGGATGAGAACATCGGATTTATCTTCCTGTGAGGCATTATTTGTCGCGGGGGAGGAATTGCGGGATGAGATTGAGGAGCTCGAGTGGTTAGTCAATGCGCCAGACGAATTCGTCGTTGTCCCTGAGGGACTTGGTATCCGATATTTCGATGATCGGCTCAGAGTGGACAGTGGAGATTGATATCCGGCTGCGGACGATGACATTTTCAGCGAATATGAATAGTTGATAGACTCCACCGATATTGTTGATACCTATCAGTGCCGGTGCTGTATCCTCAGCAGTTTGGCTGTCGGGTTTGCCGTTGCCGTTGTTGCGGCGACGCTGTGTTTGTTGTTTTTTGTTCTGCTTGTTTTTTCCCACCTGTTTACTAACTAACTACTCCTTAGTACGCTGGATGTTTCGTTTCACCCCCAAGAGACTCCACAAAACTAAAGGCCTTACCGCTGTCAATTTGGTACGATAGCAGGGGCAGACCCTGTAGAAGTATCTGTTGAATACCGTCAGTGTTGTCGGTGGCACCCGTCGTCGAGCTTCGGTGCATATAGGAGCCGGTAGTATGCTGGTTGGGCTGATGCTGATACTGCTACTGCTCTGCTATGTAACAAAGGGTACTTAGAGGACTCTATGCGAGCATGCCTTGAGTGTTGGCTCGGCTGCTTCTGATGCCTGAAAGAAATGTATGCGTCGCTCTCGATCCGATCGATTCGACTGCGAGCCTGTGCAGTCGTTCCGATGCGATACAATTGCAGCGCTGTAGGCTGGCCGGTGGTGTTGTGTGGTGTCTTTACTTACTTCTTTTCCCGCAGGGAAGCAGCGGGAGAGGGAGAAGGAGCCAAAAAGTGATGGACTTTCTGTGCTGTCGAAGCAACCCCGGCCTGGATTTGTTGTGGGCACAGCGCCGTTGCCTAGCCAACGGCCCACAGTTGATTGGGCAAATTTGTGGCTGCGGATAGCCCAGGGACAGCGGGAGGTCCGCGGCCATGAATTCGAAACTCAGGAACCATAAGGTGCGCAGCAACAGCCGTCCAGTACTTACAAACAGTACATACATATAGTTACGCATGTATATGACAGTGATATGTTGGGGGCATAAGAACGCACCAACCAATGGCTACAAAACAGACCTGAAGAGGCATATACAGTTATATAAATAAGTATGAGCTTGAGTATGCATGTCGGAGCCTGAAAGTCCCACCTACCCCTCCTGCTGCAGCTGAGCACACTGTTACACACTGCTACCTAGTTTTTATATATAGCACCCTACACTGCTCTAGGTCTGTCCAGCGTTAAGAGGTACTTCACGATCACTTTGCCGTCTTGCACTCAGAAGTCGCGTACACTGCTGTTAGAAAATGTACAGTACAACACCAAAAAAAGCTATTCCCTGGCCTAATACCCCTAGCAAAACGCGGATAGGTGGCGTGTATGACGCCGAGGAAGGTTGGAAATGTGCGTTCCCTTTGAATTCCCATGGTTTGTGCTTCGTCCAGAATGCTAAGCCGTCTTGTTCAGGCGAATGCAAACCAAGGTAGGCCAATCTCGACCATCTTTTATGCATCTTGAGCTGCCCCGTTCTCGTATGCGTTGAGAGAATGGCCCGGGAGGAGTGTTGACTAGATGTCATCTACCTTCTGCATAGGCTTGTCGCTATAAGACGGAAAACCGTAATTGAAGGTCCCAATAAAGGCCGTTGGTGTTAGTTGCCCTGCATTCATTGGCTCCCTAGAGATTCCATTCATTTTCCGTTTCCGCTTGAGATCAAAAAGAAGGGACCTGGGGTGAAGCAAGGTGCATCTGTAACCAAGATGCTAACCATGGTTTTCTGCTATGCAGTTCTCCGATGCCCTGAATGGAACAGCAAGTGCAATATGTTTCGCTGGGAGGATGACCCTGAAACACAGGCAATGATGGGCGCAGTTACCCCAACACCAAAAATTACCGCTACTCAAACAAATTACCCTTCACTTCCTAATCCCCTCTCTTACGACCCTTTTCACCCAGCCAGCGCTCGACCATCACTCCCACCAGGAGAGCAATCATCGTTAAAACGGTTAGCTGATGAAATTGAAGAGGAAGGGGAAGAAACCGATCCCGACGAAGTGGAAGTAACAAGTGACTCATCAAAGTACTCTGATGCCCAATGGGAGACATCTGACGAAGATACTGCAGAGGCCAAGGCCCCAGCAGCAAGGTCTTCTAGAAAGGAACGACGAACAGCAACAAAAGACACTCCCAGTAAAGGAAGAGTTTCCTTTGCAAATGCTTCAACGTCATTCGTAAGCGCATGCACGTCTTTTGCAACTGCCCCCACGACTCCAAACACCGGTCATCGCAGCCGTCTGGCTTTCGACCAAGGTGAGGATGATATCTTCACTACTCGTCCGCTTCAAAAGTCACCCGCGAATAATCTCATTTCGAGACTTATTGCGGCAAGTGTAAACCCTGACTCTCGCACCACGTTTGCCCCTGAAACACCCCAGAGACACTCCAGGCATTTCCCCCCCCACTTGCCGTCACCATACACCCCTGGGACTTCACGTAGAACCCCTGGCTCTATTGGATTGCAGACACCCTCAGCGCTGACTCAGGATGTTTTCTCTTTCCGGAATGAGCTTGGGAGAATCTCTATGGACCTGGAGAACAGGTTGATGGAATTGATGAGTAGGCAGGCATTGCAGGCAGAAGGGTTCAAGCGAGGGTAAACCATCCTTGGAACTCCACAATTTGTGAGGTAGTCTAACCAACATGAGAATGTAGACGAGATATCAACCGAAAGCTTCTCAAAGAAAGTAAAGAAAAGATTACCACGTTGGAGAAGCGTATTGAGGAGCTGGAAGCGGAGAAGGAAATGACGAGGCAAGTCAATGAGGAATTGAAGATTCAATTGGATTCAATGCGCCTCACTAGTTCGGAGGTTAGCACCCCGAGACCGTGATAACTATATGCCAAGTATTGGGGTATTAGTATTCATTTTGTTGTATTAGAAAGGAGGATTATTGTTGCTACCTCTGGGTTTTTAATTCTATTTACTTAAGGCCTATATGGAAATTGAATTGTGTGATGTGAGGTTTTCTGCGGGGTATTGTGGGGTGTACATGTCAGCTGCAGCTAGGAATTTTGTAACATAAAGTACTTAGTCTGATTATGAACTGATACGTACTCCAATTGATTGAATAGGAACAGCTGGTGGTCCGCTTTGGCCCCAACAGGGCAATATTGAGAGAGATTGACCAGAAACCTGCGAGAACATTGGCACCTTCCCGTTCTTATCAACGAAAGCCGGCTGGAGGTGGTAAACAAGAGGTAGTTTTCCATGGTTTGTCCGAGACTGTGGCGTCTCCTAATGTGTTAGAAAGATTTTCGGTCTTTCTTGATCTGTTGATAGAAATGTCAGTTACCTGGTATGGAATGATACTTCCAGGCGAGCCCATTCGATTTCTGTTGACTCGAAACCTTTCGGGTACATGGTAACTCAGAGAAGAGAGAATATTTCTAGGCTACAAAAAAATGCAATAAGGAAGCCATCTCTATTACCTGCCCTGCGGATAAGAGATTGCATACGATCAGCATTTTCCCCTCAGCGCTGTTTGACGCTGCCACCAGCTGGCGGTGGAACGTACGAGAGGCGGTGGCCGCCAGACTAGGTGGAACGGTCCTTTGAATTACTCTAGGAATCGAAACCGGAACCTTTAGTATACAGGAGGCCCAAATGATAGTCTGGTTGGCACCCCAAATAAAGGTTTGTTCATTCTTACCATTGCACCATGTCTGCTTCTGACGGAGATAGAGGAAAGACTGGGATTATATTGGTCTTGGAGTCATCTCTTATCACGATAAGTAGCATTGATAGAGACGGCCTCGGCGATAGAGGGTACTTATTTAGCACTGAATTGACCATAGCTCAATAAGGTGCTAGGCTTTACACTGTGAGCTCACCAGAAGCTTTACACTGTGAGCTCACCAGAAAAACTCTCCGGAGAAGTGAGCTTCGGCAGTGGCCTACCTGCTGCTTTTGGTGACCAGATTACCGCTTGAGCATATATAGCCGGTTGTAGAGATAACTGTTCATCCTGTCAGCTCTCGGCCCCTCCGGACATGTAGAAGAACTTAATTTGTATGTACGGGGACCTAGAGAGTTCCATGATGTATTCTTGTACAGACCATGCAGCAACTCGTCAGCATGTTTCAGACACGTTGTAATTTGAACGATACTTCGGTTGTCTTCCCAAGTTGAAGTGCGAAGTTGGGTTTGCGCAATAGCCAACGTCACCATTCGGATAAGCACCAGGTTTTTCAATCGACAAAGATATTTGCAAGTATAATCATTTGCGATCATCGTTGAGTAATTAAGTGGAGAAATGCTTACACTGTTCCCGCCAGACCATAGGACGTTGACGTCTGCTTTTGAAGGCACGAACCTAGAACCTTCCGCGCTAGGGCACCAGAACACCCCATTAGGTAGTCACTACCCCAAATAGAAAGCCATGGAATTAGCAGTTGTTTGCGAGGGGCTTGTGCCAACCAGACTAAGCAGTTGTAACTACGACTAGAGCAGTAGTCGACGTAACAAGTAGTCTGGTTGCAAACAACGGATCTAGCTGCACAACCCCTACGAGGGTTATGCAACCAGATTATGTAGCAGCCTCCCTACTAAATAGAAGTAGTAGTGCAAGCCACATTCCGCAATCTTGCATCGCCACCATATTGCATTAGGTGTCCTGAAACGCGCAAACGGTTAGTGAATAGTCTGGTTGTTAGTGGACGTTGCGCACCCAAGGAACGAAATTCGGCTGCTGGTGGGTCGGAGTTTGGACAAGCTTTTTTGGATTGAACATGGCTGATGAGAGCTGGGGGCTAAGAATGATTAGATAGATCGATTTGATATAGAGGCAGAATATCGTTACACCGCACAGCACAATACGTTTATTCTCTGGGGGACTGGGGCTACCCCGTCATGAAAGACCTACATATAAATGCATCCTCTAAAAGGCCTATCGCAGATCTTTACCCTATAGCCCAGCAATTGAAGCTATATGGCTCTCATATTAAGTACATCTTTATTTATCTAGGATAAGTGGCACACACTTTGTGTGGCTACATCTCCTCATTTGCAATCGTGCACACGTTCCAGCCAAAGCTGGTCAATAGAGGAATCCAAACGTTATCAACCGCTCTTTTTTGTGAGACAATTATGCTTCCCAGGATGTACTGACTTGGAAACTAAGGACTACCAATGAAAGCCACTCTGCACTTGAAAAAGTATGACATAGTAGAAATAGAGCATTTATCTACCGTTCCACCAAAGCTACGACATCATTTACCCACGGATAATAAATGCCTTGCCTGCTATAGCCTTCCTGCCACTACCTGAATGCCAAAAGAATAAAAAAAAAACAACTGCAATTGCTATCCATTGCTGAGTTTTGTTACTCAATGTAAGGCCAGGGGGCAAAGAGGTGCAATGAATATATACCAGAGACCACAGAATATGAGGGGCAGTCATCTAGTTTGCCCATAGCAGTGATCACTGGCATTGGCAGGAGCTTCTATTGGGTAGATCTATTAAAGTTAAACTTTCAAAGATACCTCAAATTACACCAAATATATGATTTCAGTTGGTAACCGGACATATGATTAGAGGGTTTAATGTTGCAAGAAATCTACGGTAATGATGGAATAAACCATATTTGTAAAGTAGACTGGGAAAATTGAGTTCCAGTTCTGTAAGGTTGATATATAGGTTATTACTTGGGAAATCGGACTTATGTTTAGGCAGTGGTATATCATACCATTTTGTGCTCGTGGCGAGGGCCTTATCACCCCGGACAGGTTAGTTAAATGCTTGCAAAACCTCCAAAAGCTGCACAATCAGATTCCGTTTCCAAGGTAATCTTGCCTCCCAGGCGTTCTCCCTCCTCGGCCTGTACCACGTTCACTGTCTTTTGCTGTTACCCTGATTCTCTCCACCAATCATTCAAGATGAAAGTAATTCGGCATTTGCTGGGTTATGGACTGACTGCCTTTGCACTTCCCAGCCTAGCAGCCAGGGCTTTACAGCAAAAGTTGATGCTCCGTCAAGAATACATACAAATCCAAGAGGCCAAACTATCATCTTTTGGAGATGACCATGGCGGGATACCCGAAGGGTTCATCATCGAGCAAACCACTCGTCGGCGGCAACGTTTCGGTCCCTGGCGCAACTATGGTAAAGCTCCGCCATGGTCCGTATATATTAGCCGTAGGTGAAGGGCCCAAGAACCATTTTTATCTTTCAGTCACAAAAGCCTTGCACGAAATGCTTCACTTCCGTGATGCAAGTGCACCGACGGAAGCGTTGCAAACGTAAACACCGGCGCCTAGGCATCACATAGTTCTCTTTAACCACGGCACAGGAAAATACGATATTATCTGTCCCAGCCTTACCCCCTCAACGAATGTAGGTAGTGAGTCTATGACAGCCTATCTAACTATGACATACGAATACGTTCCACAGACCCAAACCGGCTATAAAGCCGCCGCCATGGCCTGGCTCCGCTCTGAACGACTTAAAACCCCATCAACTCGCAAAGCTCAGCGATGGGTCTACCGTTCTAGCAAAAGCCGTGATTGAGCATAACCTTCTCGCTACTTCAAAGCTCTACAATAATATCGGCGTAGAGGAGTTGGGCGTTCTTCTTGGACTGTCGGGGGCAAAAGCTGAGGAATATGCGGCGAGGATGATTGAACAAAAGAGATTGGCGGGGAGGATTGATCAGATTGATAAATTGATTTATTTCGATGTAGGGGGTTTAGTGGCGCCGGTAACGCAGGATGCGGCGAGCGAGAAGGATAGGGGGGGGAAGGAGGGGAAGAATACGGGGGGACAGGCAGCTACGGTGATTGGCAAGGAGTTGAGAAAGTGAGATGAAAGGATTGCGGGGGTCGCGCAGGAGGTCGAGAATATTACTAGTATGTTGCAGAATGAGTATCCGGTGAGTGGGCCTGTTGGAGTGTCTTTTGGGTGTCTGTGGTGCCTGCTAATGGCCTTGGGTAGGACTTTGTGGCGAAAAATTTACTGGCTGCATGAGTGTATGAGCTGTGTTGATATACCATGGGAAAAGGAAGGAATGAGAATATGAACTAAGTCTCTCATGGGGTAAATCATTCAATGAGGTGTTTGGGTTTTTTGCATTATACAGAAATAATAATATATTACATGAACTGCCAACTATTTATCTTCTCAGGCCTAAGTATCCTGGATTGAGTTGAGGAATCCCATCACTGTGAAACAAATATAACTCCTGTTCTAATATTGATGTAAAAATTGTATATGTACAGTGAGTCCCGCAACAACTCAGAAATATTATATCCATGACCATATTATTATTCATGTTGTTCGCCTTACTTCGTCACAGCCTCGACGTTCACCTCCGCCGCCCCGCAGGTGGGGGCCCACTCGGCACAGGGACATCTTCAAAGTCGTCTTGCGAGACGGCCCGGAGGGTGTATATATCTAAGGAACATTGTCAGTTGTGTTTCCGGATGTAATTCTTAGTGTTTGTGCTTGTTCAGTACGTACAGACACTGGCAGTGAAGGCGAGAATGCATGCCCCGGTAATGAGGTTCTTAACGATGTAGGGACGGCGGGCGCGAAGGAGGGCTTTGCCTTGGCGGTAATCGGCCTCGTAGTAGGAGGAGCGAGGGATGCTGCGGGGAGAGGGGTTTAATAGAGTACAGTTACTGAGAGGGATAGGAATGTTTGATATGAGCGATGATTGCTGGGGCGGAGTGAGGTGAGAATGATTGCTGGGGCGGAGTGAGGTGAGAGTGGTATGTTGGGCTTACATGGGGCCTCGGAAGGAGCGGGTGGGAAGCATTGTGGTAGCGCTCTATAGAAGGAGTTTGGGGATTGGTTTTTGGGGGGTGTTAGCAAAGGTGTTTTGAGGTTTATGCAGAGTCTCGCAGTCACATCATCAAACCTACCGTATGACTTATGACGAGAGTTACACAAAGAAGTGCCAAGAGTTCTAACATTCGGATAATTTAAAGGTAAAGCCTACAGGCGACAGCTGCGATGCAGTCTCGAATTCGGAGTTGCTGCAAATTGCGACTGGCGATTGAGCGAACAGGATTACTAGCGTCTAGCGTGCTAAGACCTGGAGATTGAGAGAGTGGGAGTGTTATAGTGCAGGGCTGGCTGGATGTTTATCCTCGTGGGTCTCCCTCTCTCTGTCCACTTCCAGAGCGTTGGCTTTATCTGAGTCGTGATCGTCATTCGAATTGGATATACATCCCCTCAGATCAATCGAAATAGCCTTCACTGACTCTCTTCCTCCTCCTTTTCAAAAGGCTACCTTCTCCGACTTAGTCGTCATCCACCCCCAAGACTTCTCCAAACCCACCTCTGAAGCCATCGAAGACGAAATCAACGCCAAATACGCAAACAAAGTCGTTTACAACATCGGACTATGTATCTGCTTATACGATATACTGAAAGTCAGTGAGGGGTTGATTGGGTATGGGAATGGGAGTGCGAACGTACACGGTAGGGCTCCGCACCCTAGGGTAATTATGGTTGTTGGGGGAGAAGGCTAATTATTTGGCTGGTGCAGTGACATTTCGATTGATAGTCTTCCGCCCCTTCAAGGGCGAGATTCTTACTGGACGAATCTCGTCGTCAACGCCAGCAGGGATTAAGGTTAGGTTAGACTTCTTTGAGGATATCCTAATCCCGGGGCATTTACTGTTTGATGGATGTGTATTGTATATCTCCGGGCACCGCACTCTTAGTGCTTAGGATTCCGCTGGGCTAACGATTTTGAGTAGTGACATCAAAGAAAATGTATGGATCTGGCACAGCGAAGGAACGGAGCTCTACATGGACAAAGGCGAGGTAATCCGGTTCAAGGTCGAGAATGAGAAATTCACAGATCAGACTCCGGTGAATCCGATGGCAGCGAAGGCAGAGGTTGTAAGTGTGAGTGGTGGGGCAGAAGGGGAGGAGGCGAAGGAGCTGGCGGAGAGGCAGGTGGCAGAGCTGCATAAGGAGCCGCCGTATCAGATTAATGTAAGTGGGATGTTTGGTTCCAAGGTGGTTGGGGGGTGGGGGGGAAAGAGGAGGGAGCGTGGGCTAATGTGTTTCAGGCGTCATGTAGTGCGGCGGGATTGGGATTGGTAGCTTGGTGGTGAAAGAGCCTGCGATTGCGTGCATGAAAAAAATTATACCTTTTTTTTTTTGACATATTATCCGACCCGGGCCGGATTTAATGACAGTTTGGGGAACTGGGAAATCCGAAATTTGTAATGCAAAATGCCGTAACAACAGCTGGTTTAGCAGAAACGGAGCGCAGTGAGGGTGCGATGATCGTGAATGATACCAAGAAAGATTTGAGGAATTCGTTTGTTCTCCTTGGTGACAGACATCCACGGCTTCAGACATATCTCCCAGTGGCTGGCTTTCGTGTTACCCTTAGTTTTAAAGGACCGTGTGTGCTAACCTGATGTAGTAACTCGAATCTCACTTCTCATTTGCGGTGAGGTTCTAGGCAGTAATGGAATAGCCTGTGGTCAACCGGACTAATTACAAACGCAAGAAGGAAGTTTGGTAATCATTCTCTTCCACCCATGCAGCATGATGGCACACGTATGTGATGGTAGAGGCGTGGCGGGGTTGGGCTTGCGGGATGAGAAATTCAGAAGTAGGAGTGCAGAAGCCGGATTCCACTCAGTCTGGCGGAGGCAAAGGTCGTTGGGGGTGTGGTGAGCTCTGATGATACTAACATCGACATCTGTTTGTTCTTCAGATTTCGGTGACCGGCTTTAGACATATCCCATGCGCATTACCCTCGTGTGGGCCCTTGCTAACTGGATGCAGTAACTAGAACCTGATACATTTGCATGTATACAGTGTTCCAAGCGACATAAACTAACCAGACTACAAACAGACGACCAGTCAATGGGCTACAAACGAGCAATGGAAGGGTTCCAGAACCAGACTAGGCTTCTGGGGCTGGTTTGTGTGAGGATCATTCGAGGGGGAATTGGGTATAAAGAGCTCGTGAGTCCAAGATCCTTTCGTTCTCTCTTCCAGCACCCTCAGCGATAGTTTAGAAACATTCAAAGGGCAATCTTGCATAATGAACATACCCTCCTCTCCTCCAAATGCTTTTGAAAATATTTTGAGATGATGTTCTACTGCATGAGTAGCCATAGGTCTCACCCTCAAATCTTTCTTTTCTTTACTTTTGCAGCCAGATGGTACGCATACGTGTGTAGTGTAAGGTTGGGACCGAAACACAACTTCCAACCACGTTTCCTGCACTAAAGGGAGTTCCTTATTGGTGGTCGATCGTCAGATTGTGACCCTTCTCTCGAGTACACAGGCGCCACGACTACAAAGCCAGCACCCCAAGTCAGCCCATAACAAGGAATCAAGCTGATCACGATAAACATCTGCATGAGCGCCAACATCCACACCAAATCCGAGGAGAAGAAGGCCATACCTGCGGGAGTCTTGATTACTGCCAGTTGGTCTACGAGTAATTTGTTCAAGGTTCGAGAACACCCTCGCGAACTTCGTGAGTGGCTGAACCATAAACACTGGGATTTGCTGAAGCCAAAATCCTATGTACATCGTGCTTCAATGAGGCCTGCGTCCGCACCACTCAAGAATCGATCTAAGCTGAATCTGAGTCTCTCGGAGAGGATTTGAATGAAAGTGAGAGGAAAGGGAAAGGGAAAGAGAAGAGGTTGAGTTGAGGTTGCTGGCCCTGTGACAAAGAAGACGAAGTGGGATATGGCCGAAAGGAGGAAAAGAGGAGGGATTTCGGGTTTGACAAACCGGTAATCAACTTCGATGCCGAAGAGGGAGTTGAGAAGTTGGAGAAGGTTGCGGAGGATGACGAGGAAAAGAAGGATGTGGATGGATTAGGGTTAAGATATGTCCTGGTCCCCTTGCAAAACGAGTAGTGGCAGTTCAAATGGGCGGTGTCTCAGGAGCTCCGGTGATTGTTGGCAATAGCAGCAGCAATACCCGCGCGTTGCGCCCTTCCGCCCCGCTGATATTGTTCCCAACATGCGCCGGAAGCATGAGGAGAGCACCAATCGTGGATTCAGAAGATTAGTGCTTGGTCGTTAGGGGAAACGATTTCCGTGCAGACTACGATCCTGGTGCTCCATACCTGCAAGTGTATGAGTACTACCACCTGGGCAAATTTCTCTACCTTCGATTCGATGAAGGAACTGGGTACCGACAGAGAGTGGCCTCACGTTTCCGTCGGGTTTCATCAGACGGCAGAAACAAAGTGGATGCTTTTTCGTGTGAGAGACAATTGAGACTGTCAAGACTACTGGTCCGACCGGGTAGTTCCACGATGTGAAGAGACATTACTCGATCCCTGTTTGCCCGAGGCCCTGAGGATTCCAAACCTGGGGCATCAACCCTCTACCCCTGCTCCTGTAGCCGCTCCTAGTTTGCGCTTGACGGTTTATGCTCCTCCTACTACTCCCATGAATCTTTACCATAATCGATTTCTATCGGAAATATTACACACGACGAGGCCAGATACAACTCCGAGCAATAACGGAATTGACTCAGGGCAATTTGGAACACCAAGGCCGCTGTTGTCCTTCCTAGTTAGATAATTCACGTCTGTTGAGTTTACAGAGCAATTCACAGAAGCAGCAGGAGAGTTATCGTTTGATCAGGGGATGAAACTTCAGGAAGATATTCTACCACTACCCAGATTGAGATCAGGAGACGACTCGAGAACCCAGGTATACAAAGCTCGACATCCTCCACCCACTCTACCCTAGTGGGGCCCGGTATGATCCCAATCTAGCTCATCAACCATCACCTGTTCCATAGTCTGGTTGGCACACTCCTCAATGTGGTAATGTTCCTGCAGCGGATTCGGGTTGTTCGCATGATAGCGCCACCCCAGTAGTTCTGGCTCGCCAAGACGGAGGGAACATCGTCCCTCCCGCAGAGAGCAATGATTATTTCAACTTGGGAGAAGCAGGGGCAAAACCGCATAATCTACAAATAGGAGTGGTTCGAAGAAGGTACCTGCAGCTGTCGCGCCTTCAATAAAACCATGGTTGGAGGTGTCATAATAATCAGGTGATAAGGAACGAACAAACTCAACTAATGACGCAAGGTGAAAGTTGATAAAACTGGATAGGGTGGAATATCACACCGATGATATTGAAGGTTCTGAAGAAGAGGCTGAGAACAGAGCTGGTGGCGGTCAGAAATGTGTTCACTCCTACGTCCTGTACCCCATGGAGGAGCACTGCCCAACCGTGGCCCTCCAACATCCATATTCAACATCCATATCCAGCATCCATACGTGTACATATTTTACTTTGAAATCATACAAGAGATGTGGTTTGCGGTAGCTGAGTATGTAACAGTACAACCCATCACAGACTGTGACAATCCACGCCTATACGATTGCCGAGCTTCAGTTACACTGTCGACCGTTTTTGCCGTATTTTAATCTTAGAGAAGGGAAAGTTACCAAGTCCGAGCTCGACGCAATACTCTTCGTGAGGGTTCTGACTGCTAGACACGAGAGTAGTCGCTAACTGATCTGGGGAATTGAGAAGAAAGGTGCCCCAAGAAGGATTATGGCGTCGAGGAGCGGCTTGGTGACATCAGGTATTGGGTCCGACGTCAGCAGGTGTATGATTTCCCGCGGGGAATTGCTTATATCTTATTATAGTCCCAATGACCAACTACCTGGTAAGAAAGTGGTGCCAGACATTGAGAGCTGGGAGATGCCGTTGGGGAGTATCCCCGAGTCTCAGGCCCAAGACGGAAACGCTGTGGAGGTCTCAAGCACCGATACATTCACTGGGCAGGGGCAATGAGAATGTGGATATTAAGGTGGCGGGGTACATAGCCATTCTGCGATGACGGCTACCGCAACGGAGCACCAGTCATTCTAGGACCCGCACAAGCGAAGCAGCCCCCAATATTCGGATATTGGGTATGAGGAGGAGAGTCACTCGAAAGTTAGACAGTTGTTTAATTATCGAAAGGTGTCTCTCCCGCATCGTAGAAAAAGAAAAGAAAAAGAAGTACTCCGAAAACTCATTGCCCAGCTCCCTTTGACAGGTTGGATAGTCATGGTTGTTTTTGAGATATATTGGAGCGGAGCCTGGGAATAGTGTGGATCTGCACCTAATTCTTCTGAAGAGCCCTAAGCACAACTAAGTTAAATTGTCTAAAGAACAAACCAATCTATACCAAATGGCTATGACCGTATCTCATGTACCTGCAGGACAAATATCCATGGTTTAAGTCTCCAGGACTCGTGCACCTAATCATGGAACGCTCCGGAGAACCCTATGCTCAACGTAACAACGGACAGGACAACAATAAGACTACAGCGTTACCTCCAAGAGGACTCTCCCAGTACTTCGTACTTATCCCTATATCTAAGCATGACTGGTCGAAGGCAGCAGCTGATAATGGAGAGGAGTTGAAGGCGCTAATGACTAAGGTCAGAATAAAATGGGAGGAAGTCCGGCTAAGGCAGAAGTGCTCCATCGGAGTACTTGTTACCCTCAACTTTAGTGTTAGGTTCAGGGTAACATCACGCCAACCCTTGTTTGTTGTTGGCAATCTCTATAAGATCCCTTTTATTTCTTCGCCCCCAACTACTACTATTTCAGCCATCTATATGTCGCCTCTTATGACCATGGATTACACCACTTTCCTCCAAACTTGTATGTATGTAATAGTTATAGTGAGAAGCCACGATAGATTTTGATCATAAGTGGGAGAAAATGATTTCTCTCCTAGAGGGAGGATAATCGAATGTATATAAACCAGAGAGGCATATATGGCAAGATCAGGTATGGTGACCGGCCAACTACCCTATAGTGCCAGCTGCAACTAGTGGTTGAAAATTATCTACAAGACAGAATATTCAATATATACAAATATTGTTTGCCCTCCCGCATTGCCATTATCTATATGTCCGCCATATTAACAAAAAAAAACAAGTTGGCATCTGGAGGATACATATCACACCTTTTGACATAGGACCGCTATTTCCGGCCGTCCAACCGCCTTCTTTACTATTCACAGCCTATCCTTTTTATATTTACAACTTATGGATCAAACCCTCCGATAAGGCTAAAGAGTACGATGAGACCGCAAGGGGGCCGATGTACTAAACGCGCAAGCCCTCCAAATCAGCTTCCGCAATAACAGGCTCCCCCGCGAAGTGAGTGGAGATACGTCCCTGAACCGGACGGATACAGGCTGAAACATACCATATCTTGAACGCTCAGAGTTATCTGGCAAAGCTCCTGTCTGCGATGCATAACCCTTCAGCAGAACTTCGAAGAGTGAATCTTCCCAAAAGAACATTCTTCCAATGGGGAATGGCCTGGCGCATCGACTTCCCCATTCCTGGAGCAATATCCAACACCTATTCCCTTCCCTAGTTGGCTCCCATTCTCGAGATCTACTTCTCCCGGTCTCCTATTTTCTCAGTCGCCACCTCTCTTAGTCTCCTCGTTTTTCTCAATTCTTGTAGACAGGCATTAGGCATGGGGATGAGTAGTTGCTGGGGAAAGAGTAGGATGGTGCAAATAGATAGATCCTGTATCACGATATATTGCATAAGTGGATGACTTTCATCCTTGTTGATTTTACATATATTGGGATTCGATGCTTGAACTCTGAGGAGAGCCGAGTAGCAGCGCCGCCAGGAGCAAAAAAAGGAGGCGCAGGAAGGAAAGTGAGTGAGAGGGAGTGGCACTACAGCAGGAGGAAGTACGCGGGAAAGAGGAAAGGAGAGGAGGATCTATCTGGCAGGTTTAGCAAGGTTTTTTTTTTCATTTGGGAGAGGGGGCTCTCTTCTTTACTCCCGAGATCTTGCAGTTGTAAGGAGAAAGCATGGTATTTTGGGATG
Organism: Tirmania nivea; assembly: GCA_015179035.1. NCBI lineage: Eukaryota > Fungi > Ascomycota > Pezizomycetes > Pezizales > Pezizaceae > Tirmania > Tirmania nivea. The sequence goes on along the minus strand of WHUY01000010.1, from coordinate 819,185 downwards.
CCTCCCGCTGACAACCTGGGGCACCGGCAAGGATGCAGTGAATATGAGAAAAGTTCAAGCGTGAGCTGTTCCGTGTCAAGTTATCCCACATGTACTTCATCTATACCTACGGGATGATATTGGTGAAATGTATGTGAGGCATGTAGGTTCGCACGTCAGTATTCCGGTGTCGACACCCGAGCTTCCATGGATTAATAATATTATGTTCCGGGCCTAGATCGTGACGCATATGTTTTTCAAACTGTCTCGTCCCACTCAGTCAAGAGAAGCGGGCGCATGATAAGTTCGGCAGTCAGAGGCCACAAATCCTAAGTACCACCGCACATGTTTCTACTTACTACTTGTAACAACATCTGAAATCCACTGCACAGTGGAAAAAACCTATACAATCCTTTTTGGTGGAATTTGTTTCTGAGCATGACAATCCCAGCTGCAGCCTCAGTTTGGCAAGCGTGTTGATTGCGCCGACTCACTTTGGAATGGGAGAGGCACTCTAGCTTCACTGGCCTGGCCTAGTCCAGTCTATTACAACAGTTGGAGATTACCAAGTGCAGGATTTGGCGTCGTGTGTGAGCATACAATTATTGGCAACTCAGGGTAAGGTAGTAAGTATGCAATGCTCTATTCCATGAAGCATTCTAATCCCTCTCCGTAGCCCTTAGGCAAACACAACCACAATGTAACAACAAAACGAAACAGTGCAAACATATAAATGCATGCAGCTCCCTCACATAATTCCTCTACTGACTCTTCTTTCCTCCATTCGCCGCCACTGTCTTCGCCTTGAGAACAGCCATCTTCTCCAACTGATTCTGCCTCTGGCTCTCCAACCCATACAAAAATCCACCCCCAAACACTACCGCCGCGCCCAGTAAAACTTGCGCATGCAATTCGTTTCCAAACAACCAAATACTCAGCAACAAACTAACCAACTTTCGAATATTCAGCACAATCGTGACTGTTAACGCCGAGGATATTGAGACCAGGATATTGACTCCCCGGATGCAGAGGTATTGCGTGAGGGCGTTTAGGGTGAGGAGGAAGAGTTGCCGAGGGATGCGGAGATTGAGAATTGAGGATGGGATGGGTAGGGGAGAGAGGTAAGAGGCGTAGGATTTTATTGGGAGTGGGGGGGAATTGATGAAGGCAGTTAATTGGGCAGAGATGGCTTTGGAGAAGGGGAGAAAGAGGAAGAGGGAGAATGCGTGCTATTTGTTTCTGTTAGCTCCTCCCAATATGTGTTCATGCACCAAGGATATTGGTTACAAGACCAGGGGTACGAACCGTATAAAAGAGACCCTCGCGCCAATTAGAACCATACTTGGAGTATGTCATTTCGGCATAGAGACCCATGAAGGCGGACAAGACTTGAGCAATGAATAATACGCTCAAACCTGCAATAAACTGGGGCCCGGAGGATTCAGACCCGCTCTATTTACAAAAATCAGCACGAAATTCCCATTGCAATCGACCAATTGGAAGGTTGCAACCTTCGATTTGGCATCGCCGAGGGCAGAAATGACAATCCCAATAGATAGTATCAATACCGATGCAACCTGGACCCTGCTATACCTGGACAAGAGTCAATATTTCCCTCCCCAGACGAACGCTAATATTCTTTCTACTTGCCTTTTCCCAAACATATATCCAATCAACATGGTAGTCATGCTGCCACCACTTCGGAGAATGATATGGACTGGCACGGAGATGTTGAATCCAAATGCATAGTTGTTCAAGACTGAAACGCTGAAGAACAGCACAAGTTGGCCAAGCCATCTATACAAGGGAATTTGATTCGGCTTCAATAGAGTAGGTGATTTCCGGTCGAAGTGGTAGTAAAGGCCTTCAGCTGCCACCAGGCAGAACTGTGCAAAGGTGATGAGATGACCTATGAGGTAGAGCAACCGTTAGGTTCCATGTTTGTATTTACTTTTGGCGTTGCCTACATACCACTCTGAGGCTCTTCTCTAACGACCGTCAGTACCTTTTCAGGTAAGGCGTATAAACAGAACCGGCTTACTCACTTCACAATGGCTTCAAGCGCAAAAACCTTCATGCCACGATTTATCCCATCAGCACTTGATTTTGACGACGAAAATCACCCAACTCTATCCATCCCAACACACAAGAAATTTCTCACATTGGAGCAACAACCACCAAAGATAAGACTGATCATGACAAAAGTCTGCACCCACATTGGTATGGTGGTCTGGGCGAGTGCTGAGATGCTAAAAGCTCGACCGTTTGCAGCACCGGCCTCGAGGTGAGGACGCGCATCGATCTTGCTGGTAGTGGGAGGAGAAACTGAACGTTCGGGAGCCATATCGTCGGTAACTGTTGTGACAGGGACCAATTGTGGGATTATCGACGTTGCCTGGGAGGCCACGTTTTGTGTAAATTTATTGCGGCTCTTGCGACTTGAACCTTTAGCCATCTAGGGTTGAGGACAGCGGGGTGTTAGCAACAAGCAACAACGCGTGGGCGGTGACACAAAACGTGGCCCATCATTACTTTTTGTTGATACTGGTGTAACCACGTGTGTAGGTAAGTGGGTACAAATAAGACCTCGAGTGAAATCGAAACGGAGCTGTAGTAGTACGGTAGATTCTCTGTTGAGATAAAAGCTGGGGACCCTTGGTCAGTGCCTGAGATCGAAAAACTCCGTATTCAACGATTGGTGATGCTGATGTGCAGGACAAGGACAGCTCACTTGCAAGGTATATTGTCACCTGGTAATTCCTAGTGCCTTTACCTAGGTCTGTAGTCAGACCATGTCCTCGAACTCGTGATTCCTTTTTCTTCTTTTCCGTTTGATTCGGCGGGGTTGGTCGGGAATCCAGATGACCGATAGTGATGCAGCGATTGCTCCGAAAGTCCCTAAGGAATCCCCAGCATACTGTACAGGAATCATCTGATAAAGCATAATTTGCTACTTCAATCAAGTAGCAGGGTGCGAATAAGCAACTGTACAGCCTATCCATCAGACGGCATAGATCTCTCTGTTATTAGGTTCGTCTCGGTAGAGTATGTATGGCGCCTTGTGCTGGTGCTGATCGGTGTGGGACAATTCTCCGATGGCCAGCAGCCTGCGGGTGGCTAAAGATCTAAGACATGGGAGAGCCATCACGGGTTGACTGGGTTAAGACATTCAAAGAGACAGTAATATTGATGTAAATTAGCTATGGCTACGTCGCATGGAGCAATTGAGCCTCATAGACCCTTGCAATTGCCCAGAGGCGCCGAACCACTCCAACGTTCTACAGTCTACAAGCTCCATGGCCAGCAAAACTTTTTTGGCATTCTGGTCTTGTGCCTTCGCGCAGGCCGTCAAGTCAGGGTTTAGAGACTAAATTGACATGCTCTACGCACTCCGCATTCCATCCGTGAGTGCTCGCCTTATACATCCAGCAGCAGCGAACCCTCCGAATCCTTGTCCAGCAAGCTGCTACCCAAAACATGTTACCTGAGCAGGAGACTCTTCCTGCCCTCCCTTCTCCGGCCACAAGGGCCGGCATCGTTCGGGAAGCTCTCACATATACCGCGAGGTAAGCAGGACACTGCTACAGGCTTGATCACCATTCTGATCATTGGTGTGTAGCTACTGTGAGGAGAATGTCTACCTGATTTTGAGAGACCATGTGGATCCTTCACAAATTGATCAATATACTGTAGTGTTTATCTCCAATCCCCAAAGTATGAGCCCCTGCCCCACACCCCCTTAAATTCTAGAAATCCATCTGCTAATGCTTAAAGCATTCAGAATGTGTCCCATTATTCTTCCAGCGAATAGCACAAGGAAATCTTCCCGTATGCTGGGTATTCCCACCACTTCCATGAATTTCCACTGTTACCCTCAAAACGGTAGGCCCAGCTTACACAGCGTCAATCTTAGGATTACCATGTCATTCTCCTTCACACCTCCCCCGCTACGAATCTCACTACAGTCTACGATTTTGATACACGACTCAGTCCCTTCCCCCTATCCTTCCGAGACTACTTCCTCCCAACTCTTAACGGCCCGTCCCCGTGGCCAGAATGGCCAGCTGAGGTTGTCGAGGCCATCCAGGAGACAATAGCCAGGAACCCTCGACGGTACAAGCTTATTAAGGGGGGTGACTACTGTCGACTATTCGCCAGCAGTAGAAAACATATGCTCAAGATGATTACGTCGCCAATGGAGGAGGAATTTCCTCGGCCTGCAGGGGAAGACACAGAGTCTGTTATTAAGTCAAAAGATGTGGAGATATATATTTCACCCCCACCCACGTATCCACCTATAAGAACAGAAGGTAAGTTTATCACATCCCTTTACAATGCTTCGGAGATAGGGATGTAGGACGGGCATGTCCGAAAGTCTCTGGGGGTGCACAAGGGTTCTTGAATGAATTAGGCTCAAGGTCCAACTTACGTGACAATAGAATCGGAATGCACTTTCCAAAAATTCGTTGACTTCTCCAGTTCCTGGAGTGATTGCGAATACGGCAGAATCGTTGATGAATGGGCGTTCTTGAGCGAATTTTCTGATTCATAAAAAGGCCTTGTGCTTGCATGCAATTGCTCTTTCACATGGGGAACTTCCACCTCTGCGCAAGTTTATAAATATCCTCCAGGACTAATAATATACATCTGTATCTGCGTTGTGCAGTTTCATCCGCATGGAATATATGATATATGAGTGATATTAGGAATTGAAGAGTCTAAATTATCTACAGATAATGGAAGGCCGATTGGCTTATATCCCAGGCCACCGGTTCCATGCCCGTGTTGAGTTACTTTATCCAGACCGATGGAATCATCTCAGCGATGAGTAAGAGTTAATTCTACAAAAAAGCTTGCAATACTGCTGCTAAGGTGCATCACGTGCTGGTTTTTCTAATCATTTCTCCATGCATATACAATAGAGAATAAACATTAAACCAACCATAGCTAGGACCAACCCTCACCTACTCCCTCTTCCTCTTTCCTGCTCCCTCCACTAACCCCTCCCTCCACAACCTGACAACGATCCACCCATACATCCATGCAAACGCGCAAAAACATACCCCTACATTCCCCATCACTATCAGGTCTGGATATCGCTCCAGCACACTTTCTACCCTCTTCTCTACCCTTGGCCCCAATAATCGCACTATTCCATTATCAAGCACCAACTCTGTAATATGCAAACCCAACACGCCCGCATACGTCCCCAACTGAACCAATTTCCCAAAACTGCTTTTAGGAAGTGACCATTTCCCCCCTAAGCCCATCAGCCATGCCCAGAAAGTGCTCAAGACAGTATATTGCAAGCTCAGTCCATCCCGCCTCAGTAACGGCCACATGCTAAAATTCGCAATGTTGTTAATCCAGCTCACCCATGATACCGTATCACTATCGAGTCCCTGGGCGAGTATTAACGTAGTAGGCAGCAACGGCAGCAACACACTCTTCTCATGAACTTGGAAGCTGCATAAAAAGAAACCCCACGCACAACCTGCGAGAGCGAGAGGCAGGAGGTGTTTTTGGGGATTGAAGAAAATGATGAGACACGGGGGGAGGATGGCAGCTAGGGTTGCTAGGAGAGAAAGCCGTTGGAGTGTTTGGGTCGAGAAGAGTTGACGGAACTTAATAATTGGGCTTAATGTGCACCAGAGGTTTGCGACTTTATCTTCCCAGAGGCCGCGGGAGAAGGGGAAACATCTATGTAGGACCTGGGCTAGGACTGGAATCCCGCCAGAGATAAATAAGGGGAGGAGGAGGATGGTGAATGTTGATAGTGTTGCAATTCCAATAGCTAGAAGCCTAGGGATGTTAATTTTCGGAAACACGCAGAGGCCGAGGAGGTAAAAGAATACTGCTGGGGCGTAGTATAGCGCCATCTGTTTAAACCCTATAGATAGCACAAAGAAGAATGAACCCCAGAGGAGATGGTCCCGGATGAACATTGCTAGTGCCGCGAGTGTGAATCCAAGCATGATTGAGTTGTATTGGAAGTGCCCGTGGTCAATTAGGATTAGTGCGGGCTGGAGGAGGATGGAGGTTGTGGCGATTGCGAGGTCGTATTTGGAAATGGTTCTTTGCGGGAGGAGGGAGAGGGTGCGAGTGAGCAGGAGGAGAGGGGGGATGTAGATGAGGTATTCGCTCAGGAGGGAGGTACTGCGCATGAAGAGTTTGAGGTGGTAGTTATCGAGAGTGCGGGAGGTGTGCAGGGCAAACCAGGTGGGGTTGATGAGGGAGCCGCTGGGAGATGGATTAGATGGCTTGATGGGGAGGAGATGAGTTTGGGTGGAGCATACATTCTGCCGCAGAGCCAACTATGGTAGGCGGTCAGAGGGGGGTAGTCGAGACCCCACCATTGTAGGTCGTGGAAGTACCATTCTTTCATGGGGAGGTGGGTGGTGATTTCCATCCAGTGCCGTTGGGCCTCAAAGTCGCCGTGCATTGGAGGAGTTGCCATGCCTTAGTGGGATGTCCATCAGCCATTGTGTCCATCCGACCACCTACCTACCTAGGAGCAGAAGCGGAGCAATTGCGAACCTGAATACGGGCCCAGCCCCACCGCCCACCGGAACAAAAACGCAACCATAAGTATCGCTGGTACAACAAGCCATTGATTTGATGCTGATCGGAGAGGGTGTAGGAAGCTGGCGAGAGGGAATGGCAGGGCGGGGAGGGCGAAGGAGACGGAGCGGGTGGGTTTCTTCTTTTTGCCGGAGCTTGGAGGGCCGGGGTTGAGGACGCCGGCTTTCTTCTTTCGCGGTGAGGGGGAGGGTGTTCGTGGGGCGGGTCCGGGAGTGGTGGAGGAGGAGGACCAGGGCGCGGTTGGTGGGGGAGCCATTGTCGGGGGGTGAGAAGCCCGGTGAGAACTGATTGACAAGAGGGGTCTTCCAGTCACGGCACCTGGCACCTGGCACCTGGCACCTAGCACCTAGCACCTGGGATTGTGAATACCGTCCAAGTCGATGAGTTTGAGACTTCGAAAATTGTACAGACACAAGTTGACACGGGTAAACACAGCTCCCTGCACCCATCCACGTGACTGCATACGCGCATACACCTCGCCTTGGCGACGGGCACAGCGTTGACCGGCTCGCGGGAAACTGAGCAAGAGCTTCGAAGCTTCACGTTTCTTATTCTGATCTCCACGAACTTTCGAGCGGTCCAGGATAGCTCATGATTCCTCGAGTACGTCCGCCTATCGGCCCACAGCTCCACCCAGTGTCCTGGTGGGTGCATGCCGTTATCTACATACATAATACATACCACTTGGGCTACTGTTCTGCAATGTTCGACCGCGAGGCTGAAGCTGGGTAATTATAGGAACTAAGCCTGGTGCTAGGTACTCTTTTATTGCCCTCCAGTCCCTCTGCTTCAAAGTTTCTCGCCCGACGAGAAAAAGGCTGCGGGTCTCCCGGTTTTTCGAGTGTATAATTCCTCTCTAAAACCATATCCCCCCCCCTTAAATAGCCCTTACCCCCGCCCGTTCATACTGTCCTCTTCTCTCCAATCCTCTCCTCTCATACATTTCAAATTCCAGTTGAGACGCTGTTACTTATATCAGCCAACATCGACATCTCATCCCACCTGGGTATCAACATCCCAAACTATACCAGTTTTCATCCCATTTTCAGCCGGGCTCTCACCGTCGCCACTCAAATGACGGACATGCAGCCAGAATACTTGTTCCAGGCTCACCTCGCCTCGCCAGGGCGAAAAAGAAGACGGGACGAGCCCTCTACACTCGGTGAACTCGACCTAGACCTCATGGCCACCAGCTGGGACGCTTCTTCAGCCACCTCATCCTCAATTTTCTCCCGTCCATTCAGAAACACCCACTACCAAGTCCATGCCTCTTCTAAGCCGTCTACCCTGAGAATCAAACACCAACACACTCTTCGAACGCATGCTACCGCCACCTCTGCAAGTATCCACAAGCCATCTGTTCTCGCCTCCCCGAGACATAAACGCTCGAGAGTCGCCCTCTCCGCCACCTCACCTAATAGCTCCTTCACTCCCCGCTCACGCTCTCCTTCGCCAATGGCATGCTCACAGGATATGCACATCTCTCCAGAATTTACCCCTACCACGCTTTCTGTCAAGACTGTCCCGAATCCGATAATATCTCCAGCTGTACAAGGGCTACGATGCCATATATGCTCTCGTGCTCAGCTGCTCAGCTTCGCATCGACGATAACTGACTGCGAGCAGTGCGATAAACCAATGTGTGGGGTATGTGCAAGGGCATGTACCAGCTGCGACGAGAGGGTGTGTGGGACATGCTGCAGGGAAAAGGGAGATTTTACCTTTTGTGTAGCGTGCTATGGGATTATGGAGAGGAGGAATAAGGCATAGGAGTGTCCTATGAATTTCGGACAACCTGGAGTGGTGCAATATCGGTCTACCCAAGAGGGGACAAAATTAGAGAAGACGATATAGTGCAACAAGAATGGGATTTTGAAACTTATCCTATGGAAAACCAATGGATGTCATTCCACTCATCCGCCACGACAGCTCAACAGCCTCGAGTTTGCACGCTCCTCGCCTTACTGTTACACAACTCGACACCACGTGGAGTGGGGATTTAACTATTTGAAATAAAGTTTGTTTCTGACCCGGCGCATTACGTGCATCTCAATGTTTTTTCCTGTTTTGTTTATTTTTGATCGCCTTTTTGCTTTTTCTAACTTTGCTTCTTCCATCATGCGTTTATGCATATGCATATGCAGTTGCGATTTGTACATTTTTTTGTTTCTTGTCTCAGCTCCGCCTTGGTATGGCATGCGCATATACTAAGGGCTTTGGCACTCATATTCTTGTTGTATTTCAAAGCGCGGTCAATGTCAGTTGGGCTGGTGTTACCTGGGTTTTGGTTTTATTTTTGACAAGTGCCATTACATTGTTTGGGGTGCACTGGACTTCCTCTTGTTTGGTTGAACAGGACAAGGAGTCTTAAATGCGAGATTGATAAATTAGGAGTTTTGTGTTGGGTCCCCGGACATTGATATTCTGAGAGTTTGGCCGATAATCTGAAGTAATGTCTAAGTAAATACCTCTCCTTACATAGAAAAATTATCTGGCGTATTGGATCGTTCGTTGTCACAACACGGATAAGTTAGGCGCTATGGTTCCGGTTATCACAGACACTTCTGATCCACCAAGTTTCCCGAAACTTCCGACTCGATATCGGGTGTATAGGCTTATCATCGGGTGGGAATACCCGATTGTGGATAAGTATTCTGAGTACACAGGACGAGACATATTATTGTGATTTTCTTATTTCTTTTCTTTGGGGGGTGGGGTTATACCTAATTTGTCCGCATGCATTAACTGTACCAATCAAGCTGAGGGTAACTGATTATGTATAGTAGCTCTAGCGTGCAGGAGCGTTAAGGAGACCTTCTTGAGACCGTGAGAAGGTGCAAAACCTTCACTGCGGTGTAAGTGGTAGAATAGAAGAACTATTCGGCTTTGTAAAAATTAAAAAAAAAAATTGTGATACAGCGTGCGGTATTCTTGTATTGTAGTGTACCCTACAAGTATAGTTAGCTACATAACTTGATGCATGCAAATTTTTTTTTCCATCTAAAAGGTTAGACAACTTGGCTGCCCATGAACCACGCACGACAAGGGGTTTAACTTTCTGTTACCCTGAAGCGAGGACAAAGCCCAGTCAGTGCCAAGCATGTAATTGGAACTTCGAAAGTGCTATAGCGTAGCGTAGAAAAACATCCCCAAATATCCCGCCCCACATTTCCGGGGGGGGGGGGGGAAACACCTCTAAAACTAATGCTTCCTAAAATACGCACGGAAATAACCATATTATAGGGCCTAGCACATTCCCAAATATGAGCAAAGCTAGCGGCATGTAGTTGTAGTAGAAATTCGATTTAGTAAGGCTGCTTTGCCAAATTTTGGGGGTTGCTCGCTACATTCCATCACCGCAGGGGGGGGGGGGGTTAAACGAAGTATTAGGAACGCACAAAAAAAAGTTAGCTGGATAAACTAAAAAAACAAAATTAAATTGATGGGTTAGCAGTAAGCGGAACGGATAACTTGTTATCCTATGCCCCCGCATAATTCGCGGGCCCCTTCAGGCCGCCGCCAGCCTTGACCGATGGTGGCGATGCAGCTTAATACGAGTATCCACGGAGCTCTTGGAACAGATAACGATGTGGCATAACCCCGACCTTTTAGAGTTTCTTATAGTTAGGTTGGAACCACGTAGACAGTGCTCTTAACCCTAGAGATCCATTTCCTACCCCACGTACATTGAGCAACTCTTAAAAGTGCGAGAGCTAAAAGTTCAGGGTAACGAGAAGTTGACCATTGGAAATCACGTGATAATCCCCATTCCTTGCTAAAATATAGGGTGTCAAATGTGCTTGGGATCTATTCTCAGGTTGTCTCCTACGGCGCCATCTAGCATATTGCGCCACAAGTGAAATTTCATTGTCTTGCTTTCCCCCTGAGTGAAGAGGCTCCACCCACCAACTTGTCCCTCCCCACCAGTGTTCGAACAACAGTACAGCACTCTTTTGCCACTTCCAGAATCCAAATCCTATGCAGTACATTCTCTCATCCATTGGACAGAATCAACATTCAAGCCTCTCAACCCAGCTACCATAGTTTTTTCCAGGGCCAATCCCTTCCAAAGCATACATCATACATAATGCATAAATTTCATAAAGCACCGCCCCTCTCAAAACACCGTCCTAAAAAAGAGTAAAAATAGAAAGGAGAGACAATCGCCCCAATCCAAAACTCTAAGGATAGGAAAGGCAAATCAGAAAAACCGGATTCAGTCTAGTAACTCCGTCAACAATAAAAAAGGTTTCCAAGTTGATACCATAGGAGGGCATGAACACGGAAGCAGACTGTAGGAAAAAGCCGCCTAATCAAATGGTTCACAGAAACATACTTTGCCAGTACCATATACACCCCCGTCTTTCGCCCCTGCTCCCCTTTCCCGCTAGAAAATTCCAGCCAACCTCCTCCTCCTCGCCTCTGTCTCCTTCATCAGCCTCTCTCTCTCGTGTTCAGCTTCCTTTTCTTCGATAATCAACCTCCCAATCTCCGCTCTTCCGCTTGCCACAGTCCACTTTCTTTCCCTATACATCCCGCACTCCCGTAAGTCCATAAATTGAACCGCCTTACCGCCCTCTACTATTCTTTCTGCCACGTCTCTTGTCACCCAGACTCCTCCTCGCAAATAAATATGTTTGAGCCCATGCAGGTTCGTAAAAGCGTCAACGAGATCAATAGAGCATGAGAGAGGTTGTGTGTCGCCCTCCTGCCAGGTGAAGGATTTGGGGACATCCGAGACGAAAAGGAGAGACGTAAAAGTCGTAGGATGATAGCCTGTGCGATGAGAGCCAAGTATGGAGATAAAGTAGTCCGCAGCGAGTGGAACATTGGAAAGGTCAATTTTCCTACAAGAATATATATTAATGCTGAACTGTGAATTAATATCGCGGATTAGAGCATACCTAAGGAATGGGCAAGCAGCCAACACGTGAATGACTGCTCCAATGGGAATATCCCTAATCAAGCTGTACCGCTGCAAAAACGGTGACGGGGGAGGATGGAGAGATTTTACTACCCCTCCCTTTCCAGACTTGCTTAACCCAATATCATCCCGGTGGATTGTGTGCAGCGGATCACTCCGAAACTTCCATTCCCTCCACCCGGCTAGAGCCTTTTCATCCTCCCCGGCCTCCTTTCCAAGATTGCTCACATCGAGCTCCTTCACCATCCAGGCCCTATGCCTGTCATGTGTAATTACCGTAACAAACTGGGCAAACCGGTAGGTGGTCTTGAACTTTGGACTTTCATACAAGTTGTATGAAGCTTCCTCCAGCATCCTCCTTGAGCAGAAAATGAGGTTATGCAACGTTTTTTGATCCAGATACGAGAAGATCTGGGTCAAAAGCTCAGAAGGGAGTGTCTCCAGAGTCGGTGGTGCAGCATATCTACATTTTCGGGAGATCACTGAGGAGGCAAAGCTCCGAATCGAGGCACTGGAGGAATTAAGTCGTGAAACTGTATTTCGCTCCTGTTTCTTTATGCTCCCACTGGTACGTTTCCCCTTCGCCTGTGACCCAAGAAATGGTGTCACCAGAGACGAAACTACCCTGCGCCGTGGAGGAGTTTGAGCTGATTGCTGACTATATTGCTTTTTTGCCAACGGATCCGAGACTGGAGAGGGCCGAGGGTCGGTGTACAAAAAACACGACCGTGACCTTGACGTATACTGGTCCGAGGAGTAAGCCGAATGGTAAAAGTGGAGAGCATTGCTCCGTTGCGAGACTCGGAGCGGTTGGGATTCAAGGCGTCCAGGCCTGAAGGTAGCGGCGTTAGCATTTAGAAGCAATTGCCTCCGCTTTTCTGCGACCCCGGTGATGACCATGCGCGGGGGGAATGATGATGGGGTATGGGGAACGGAGAAGTGGATTAGTTCTGCAGACGGTGACCATTTGTATCCGCATTTGTATCCGCCATTTGTGTCCACATTTGTGTCCACATTTGTTGTATATGAGCTCATACGCAGCAATAATGTGGGATACTGGCGGTGCAAGCCACACTGCTAGCTGCTGGCGGGGGGATGCGCACTACTGGAGCTGGGGCTGAGGGCTGACTGAGCCCCGGGGGGGGTTTGCAGGGTAATTGGGAAACAACTGACGGGGTGCAGGGTAAGTGGGAAACAACTGACATGCTTGCAACCGGGTCGGGGGGGCAATAAGTAGATGCAGCCTCCAATACTCTATTCAAGACGTCACAAGAAGAGAGAATTGCTAGAAAACGCAGAAAACGCAGAAAACGCAGAGGTTTCTGGTTTGCACGCCCACGCTGGACGCACGGGGTGGCTTGAGGGCGTATGGATGGGGGGGGGGCACAGCGAGGCACGGAAAACTAGGGGATGGGGGGAGATATAGCAGCGCTGGGCGTCCTGCCGGCGGGGAGCGTGGGGCCCGGCCCACAGGTTGACTCGCGTGCGATGGCTGGGCTCTATTACGACGAGCGGCAGTAGCACCATGTGCCGAGCCGGGGAAACACACCGAGCGGTGGGATGGGGGAGGGCAGCGAGGGAGTGTCTCTTCCTTCCGCACCCCCATGGCCGACTGCCCCATTACTGGTCCTCGCAGATGCCAACTGGAAAGTCACTTCCACTCACATTCCTGCTCGCATCCCGATGATCGCCCTGTGTTGCAAGTTTCTTCCCTCGCACAGGAGCATACACGAGCAGGCAGGCCGAGTAGCAGGATGCAGCCAGTCATCACAGAACAAACGCACGCTACAAACGCAGGTTCCATTCAGGTACCTACATTAGGCCAAGTCCCCCTCCGGCCGATCAGTCGTGTGCCCCCCGCACCATGCACACGCGATATAAGTAAACTGTTTCAGCTGGAGGAACGTTAAGCCAGTCATGTACGCCACTTGTGGCCGATGGAGCGGGGTGGTTGTGCAGTCTACACTCGCGCCCGCAAGTAAAGCCCCACAACAGCCACTACAGTAAGCCACTTGACCAGCCAGGCAATTTACAGGAATTCCATCCCGGCATCTTGCCCGTATCCGTGATACCTTAGCCTGCAAAGCTGGCCCACGAGACAGTCGACGGATGTGCTAGACCAGGGGAATTTGTGATATATACCGAGTTATCTGTTGAGCGATAGAGGCGTCCTCTCGCCTGGCTCCCTTCAGCTGGCTGCCGCCCTCCAACTAGCGTAGAAAAGGGCTGAGAACAACTCCCCCCCCTCGCGCGGAAGGCAGTGATGAATAAAAGAGTGACGAGACGATGATGAGGAACCCCAGACTTCCCACTGTTTGCGGTGTATGAGATCTGCGGGTGTGACGTACTTAGGGCTGCAACTACAGGGGAAGCAAATAAACATCTCACTGAAACAGTCGCTAAGATTACGATAAGCAAGCGGGCAGCTTGGCAGCTCTCATCACGTGCTGCCAAGATCTCAGCGCTGACATTGGGATCTTCGCAGGCTGCGTTACCCTCAACAACCACAAGATGCCTCCTCCTCGAATACAGCGTCCACTACCCCACCTCCTCAGTCTCCCTCGACAAACCTCCCTCCCCCGGCCATGCCCTCTCCCCATGCTATGCCCCACCCGCAGCTACGCCGCCCCGAGCCCCCGAGCCCGGAAATCTGGAGCAGACCCCCCACCGCTAACGACTGCCCAAATCTTTGGCCGGTACAACACGAAAACCTTCCCCATGGACTCCTTCATGTCGGCGTACAACTCCAAAGCCATTCCCGTGACCCCCACTCTCGCGCTCAACATCATCCGCCGCTACGCCGAGCTTCGGGGGGACATTGACCCAAGCCTCAAAGGAAGGGTTGAGCATGGAAAGACGCTTTGTGAAGGTTGAATTCCCATCTTACTCACTAGCCTACAAACTTATCCCCAATCTATAACACACACACTAACATGAGAGGAGGAGGAGGAGGAGGAGGGAGGGGTATGGACAGAATTCAAAATCTCCCCCAAAACACTAACCCTTCTCGGCATCACCCTCCACCAATCCACCCCCCCCGCCTCGGTCCTCCGCCCAACTGCAACGCACCTCATCACCCTCGCCGATGAGCTCGGCGACCCCTCTGCCACAATCGCTCTCTACCACCGCGCCAATATCTCCCCCCTCCCACCCGGCTCCCAAGCCGCCCGCGCCGCGGCTCGAGAAGCTATGATCCAGGGGTACCTTAATAGAATCGAGCGGGCAGCAAAGGTAGAAGGCGACCCTGCATGTGCGTTTATTTGGGGAGAGTATCTCTCCCACCGGGGAGGCCTTGATGGGGGGAGGCGAGAGGAGGCGAGAGGGTGGCTGAGGACAGCGGGCGAGAAGGGGGTAGCAGAGGCGTGGCTAAGGCTGGGGGAGATGTGTGTGGAGGATGCGAGTGCCGTGGAGCAGAAGTGGGAAAGAAGGGTGGAGTGGGAGGTTAGGCTGATGGAGAGGGATAAGGAGGGGAAGGTGAGGGAGAGGAATGTTAGGGCCACGAAAGGTGGTAAGGAGGGAGAGAGTGCTGAGCCGCCGAATGCGAGAGGGAATTCGAATACACCCAGCCCAGAGAAAGTCAGGCAGCTACTAGAGGAGGCAAAAGAGGCGCTCGAGAAGGCCTGTGAGGGAGACCTACCAGATGCGCATTTCCAGTTAGCGCTCCTACTCGCCGCGTCGAAGTCTGCTTCGGTCGAGTCGTTCTCCCCTTCCGCGGCCAGCATCGCCAGCACCAGCGCCACCGAAGAAGAAGAAGACGAACTCCCCGACCCACACCCCTCCTCCCCGCCGCCTCCCCCTCCCCCGCCAGAACTAACCCAGAAATACATCCACCACCTAACCAAAGCCGCCGCCTCAGGGAACGTCCACGCAATGTACTACCTCGGCAGCTACTACCTGCACCATCACCAGGACGGTTTGCCGGGGGTGAGCAAGCTGGGCGTGAGCAGGCTGGGGAGGCAGTGGATCCAGGCGGCGGCGCACGGGGGGCATGCGAAGGCGATGAAGGCCTTTGGCGAGATATTGGAGAGCGAGGGCAAAGCCGAGATGGGCAAGGAGTGGAAGAATGCGGGCGAGTGGCAGGAGGTCGTGGGGGGGGTTAATCGGGAGAGGTGAAGGGGGAATGTGTATGTGGTGGGGGGAAGGGATTGGGGGTGGAGTGGGGGTGGAGATGGTATGGAGTGGAAGGGAAGGGAAGGGAGGAGAGGCAGTATGGTGGGAAGATATATTGGTGATAGGAGTCTAACATGGAAAACTGGTCTAGCGTAGATAATGATGGATGGGGCGCGCAGACGCTGCGGCGGATTTTGATTTAATATTTATTCGGCGTGACGCCATGATGGGAAAATGGGGTTCTATATAGAAAAAAGGGAAAAAAAAAAAAGTCAAGATATCAAAAAAAAACAAAAAAGAAAACTCCTTTCCAACGCCTCTCCATTACACAAAAAAGTTACATACTTAGTAATACTACACCACCGCCACTAGTTCACAAGATATTACCCTGAAACGCGCGCACTCTCCAACCCCACCCCCTTCGCCTACTCACTCAACAACTTCTCGATGCCCGCACCGACATAATCCTCCCGCCTGCACAGCCACACCTTCAGCGCCGCAGGCCTAACTCTACTCAGCACGCCCACCTTGTCCGCCAGCCTCTCCCTCAGGGCGCCCTGGCCCACCACAAACAAGTTCGCCACCTCCTGGGCAAACTCCCAGCCCTCCCTGGCTTCCCGAATCTCCCAGCTCTTGACGGCGGCATGGTAGGCGCTCACGTCCTTTGTGAGCATGATGCCACCCGCGGCATTCACCGTGAAGCGCTTCATGTGCTCGAGGACCAAGCTCAGCAAGCTCGCCGCCAGCTCCGCCAGGAAGGCGGACAGGTTCTGGCCCGAGAGGGCCGTCACGGCTACGGTGTGGACTTTTGCCAGGAAGGCGACGATGGCCGCGGCGGTCTGCGTTTGCAGAGTGGTGAGCGAGACGTCGTCGTCTTTGGGCCTGTAGTCGCTCTTCTTCTGCTTCGCCAGCAGCCCGCTGACCCACCCTAGGACGACGTCCAGCGTCTTTTGCACAACCCTGTCAATCTTGCCCTCCAGCACGCCCACGCTCGCGTTGTTCAGTATCATCATCTCCCTCCTGACAGTGAGGCTCGCACTGGCAAGGGGAATCAGCGCCGTGTTGATAAACCCAAACATCAGCGTCATGATCACCGTAGCGGGCTTGATCTCCCCAAAGTAGCTCAGGTCCGGCTCGCTCTTGCTCGTCGCGGCTTCCGCGGCCTCCAGCGCCGCGTCGAGGGCGGTCTCGAGGTAGGCTTTGCGCATGTGGTCGATGAGGAGGGTCAGGAGGGTGAGCACGTCCTTGGGGGTGTCGGAGGATGGGGACAGTTCGAGGCTGCGGCCTACGGCCTCCGCGAGCCACCGGAGCATCCGCTTGGCCGTGTCGATGGACAGCGCGCCGTCGGCTTCGGTCGCGTACAGGAGCCCGCCGAGTTTGTCCGTCGCTCCGGTACCGCCGGGGGTAGTAGGCGCGGCTCCGCCGTCCTCAGAGCCAGTGGTATCTGTCCTACGGACACCCAGGACCCGCGACCAGGCCCCGCCCGTGGTGGGGTGGTCGGCGGAGTTTGCCTTCTCCAGGGCAGCCTGTGCACGGGCCTCGGTGGAGACCTTTGTAGCGGAGATTTTCATCCGGTCGAAATATGTCATGTTTTGCATCTTCTTCCTGCGCGAATGGAAGAGATTAAACTTGAGCAACACCCCCGCGTACAGCTGATCGAGGCTGACCTTCTCCCGGTCAATATACGACGACCCCGCCAGGTAGGGCAAAAACAGCTCCTCGAGGTTCTGATCAATGACGATCGTCGTCGTGGAGCTCAGCGGGGACGGATGTTCCGTTAGTCCGTGGGCTTTGAGTTCGTCGACAAGTTGTCCTATGCATACCCGCGCGGCCTGCAAGGTGCGGAGGTATGCGAGGGTAGATAGCTTTTCTGTGGTCTGTAGAACCATTTCCAGGCGCTGCTGGATGGACTGTTGGAAGACGCGTTGGAGGAATTTACCCAGGACCAGCTCCGGCTGAGGGAAGACCTTGGCGATAATTTCGGATTCGGATTCGAGGACGTACTTGACTTCGCGGATGAGCTTTTGGAGACTGGGCTCCACGCCGGGAGGGTCCACGTCGGGGTCGGGGAGTTTCTCCCAACTGTGAAGGGGGTTGGGTTAGTGGGGGAGTGGAAGTTAAGGAAAGAGAGAGGGGGGGTACATGTCTCCTTCGGTCAAGATTTCGCCGGTGACTAGGTTTTCCTTGTTGATGAAAAAGTCACGCTGGTTGACGAATATCTGCGTCACGGACGCCCCTCCATTGAAGTCGTATAGTACTTTTGCGCAGCCCTGCACCACTATTCAGCACTTGTCTTGCCCCCGGGGAGAAGGTATATCCTACCTTCATATCCTCCAACCTCTTGTTCCTGGACGCCCTATCAAACTGCTTCAGCAGATCCTTCTCCAGCGTCTCCGAGAACTTCTCGATCAAATCCCTACTCTGACTGCTCCCCTCGGACCTCCTCGCAATCATCGTCAGCTGCCTGGCCACAACCGCACACTTGATGCTATCCTCAATTCTTCCCGTCTTTCTCAGCGCCTCCAGCCGGGATGCATCGCCGTGGCAGAAATCGGAGTAGCATCTGATTAGGAACATTGCGTCTGCGGCCCGCTGGCGCTGCTTGTCGAGCTGCTCCAGCTCGCCCCCGATCCGCACGGCCGTCCCCCCGCCGTCGGCGATGCTGGCGTCGAGCCGCTGGAATTCCTGCAGCGTTTGGTTGAATTTGCTGCCCAGGCGCTCGATGGTCCGGCTGTGCTCGATCTCGGCGCGGCGGGCGCCTTCCTTGAGGTCGCTCTCGCGCTCGGAAAGGTCCTGGTCGAGCTCTTTGAGGCGTTCGAGGGCGGCTTCGAAAGTGCGGATGTAGGGCTTGGGGTCGAATGCTGCAATTCCCTCGTCAGCCAGCTAGCATCGCCCTTGGGGGGGCGTTGGGGGAGGGGCATACCGGCTGTCTGTATGCCAGACCGCCGGTGAGCGGCCAAGCTAGTCGTGCTCAATCCCTCGATAAAGTCCCTGACGATGAAGTCCTTGCTCTGTGCACCGGAGAAGTGGATAAGCAGCTACCCCTGCGCGCGGACTGCGAGGTCGGTACCTACGGAGAATGTGGCCAGGTTGAACGAGGCAACCTTGGGGAAGATGGAGCGCGCGCCGTCGGGCTGCTCGCTGCTGACCATCGCGGAGCTTTGGCACGCAGAGGTGTGTGTTGGGGGGGGGTTGTTTGTTTTCGTCGCTGGCAGCTGTGGGGCTGCAGGGCACCTTTTTGTTTGGCGAGCGACAGGCGCTGCATAAGTGGAACGGATTATATAAGCTTGCATATGCATGTACTCAGTAGAACAGTAATTAGTCTGGTTGAGACAATAATGCACGTTTGTTTGCAGGACAAAAAGTCATAAGAATTATGCATAGCCGGCCACATACAAAAGCTCGCATGACTTTTGTCCAGGCTCCAAAGCTGGCTGAGAGTGAGCTTCATGGTACAGGAAAAGAGAGAGATAAGAGGGGCTGGTGCGGGTAGTATAGTACTCGGGGGGGCATTGATTTAGTTATTATATTGAAATTAATAAGGAATCAAAGGCTGTGCATACATCATAATGCAAGTTAGTTACACACATTACGTATGTGTATGAGCAGGAGAATAAAGAAACAAGCGAGAGGGAAAAGATTACATACGCGCTGCATACTCGCCCCTGTTATGCGCGGTACCAATTTCAGCTGTACATACAGACATAACAAGCGGAACATCTTCCCCTTCTTGAGGCTCTGGGCAGATACTGTAGGATCGACCGTACCTACTTGAATACAGAGCAACACCCTCCCGTTTTCAATATCTGTACAGTTATATTCTTTTGCTTGAAATACAGCAATGGCTAGAGTAGAACCCACCAAAAGAGAACGGTTGTTCTGGTGCCTCAAGCTTGCAAACAATTTGGCACGCATCGTACTGTACATGTTGCACATAACACATACATGGAACTGGCCTCTACTGTGCATACACACATACATGCATGCATACGTACATAGAAAATACTCGTCGACTGTGTGTGCATTTCTGCTCAGCCAGTGGCATGCATATCGGCCAGCCCATACGGCATGCTGCATGCATACCGGCCCTTCTCTCGGCAGCACAGCCACATAATTGCTGCGCATCCCGGCTGCGCCTCGCAAGTTGCGTCACCGGCACCGAGCCAGACTCCCCCTCCCCCTTCGGAGGGCCCCAGAGCATCGATCGCCCCCCCGCTGTTTCGCTCCATCTCCGTCCCCCCCATACGGCTGCGTGGTCTCGAAACAAAAACACCCGGTACGCTCGAGGGAAACAAAGATACCACTACGGCCGCGCCGTGTCGAGCAAGCTTTATATATCCGAGTCCCCCCGAACCGGCCCCCCGCCATGCCCACCAGCGACCACGCCCCAGCCCTCGCCCGCCCGACTAAAGACAGGCCCGCCGGCCTCCGCCCGCGGAGCATCCAGACCGGCAAAGGCGGCCTCGACCCTCTCGAGCGGGAGCGCCTGGTCCGCCCGTACCTCCCGCCCGCCACCCCCACCCAGCGCCCCCAGCACCCCGCCCGCGCGCTCCTCGCAGCCCGCTTCTACCGCCTCGTGCTCGCCACCGTCCACCTCGTGCTCGAAATCTACCTCCGCATCCGGTACGCATACAACTGCGTCCTCGACCGGGCGTACTCCATGCTGTACTACCACCACCGGACGCCCCAGCTGATACAGAAGGACGTCAGGCACCTGCAGCGGCTGCCGCGCCACCTGTCCGTGATCCTGGATTATGACCACAGCGACCGCGTGGGGGGCCTGGATACGCTAATTGATGATGTGGCCGAGATCGCCTGCTGGTGCGCGAGCGCGGGGATCCCGATGCTGTCTGTCTACGAGAGAACCGGTTGCCCCCCCCCCTCCCCCCGGCTTCTGCATGCGCAGTGCGCTTCCTGCTGACTCGATGCCAGGCATACTCAAGGACTACATCACCGCGTCCCACAGAGCAATTGCGCAGCGCCTGCACGCCTACTTTGGCAAAGAGCGCCCCACGCTCCGCGTCCGAGCCCCGCACTCCCCCGCCTTTGCGAACGGGGACTCGCCAAGCGACAGCGGGGAATTGGAGGACGCTGGTATGCACTTCTCCCCCCTCTTTCCCCCCGGTGAATCGCTCTCGCATATGCTAACGGAGTGGACTAGACGTCGAAATCCTCTTCATCTCCGAGGAGGACGGCCGGGAGTCGCTCGTCGACCTGACCCGCACCCTCTGCGACATGGCGCAGCGAGGAAAGATCTCCGTCGACGACGTCACGCAGGGTCTGATTGACAAAGGAGTGTCCGGTATGCATCCCGCGCCCCCGTCAACGCAGGGAAGGCCAGCTAACGCCGGGAAAAAACGCAGGCACGCTCATGACCGAGCCCGACCTGCTTATTGTTTTCACGCCTATGGTGATCCTGAAGGGCTACCCGCCGTGGCAGATCCGGCTGACGGAAATATTGCAAGTCCCCCCTTCGCCGACCCCGCGTAGCTGCGAGCCACAGGCTAACATATCCCCCTCCCGCCCCGCTTGCTCTACCCCACAGCCACTCGCAAGACAACAACGGGGTTGGATACCAGATATTCCTGCGGGCGCTGTACAAGTACGCCGAAGCCGAGATGCGGCTGGGCCAGTAGAGGCCGTGGGGGGGGGGGCATCTGTGTTTGGAGAAGGAGAAGGGAAAACACTATGGAGGGGCAGGCTTTTTTTTTTTTTTTTCCCTTTTTTTTCTTTTTCGTGTAGACCTGCGACCTGTATAGACGTGAATAGAAATATGCTGTGCTGGCGCCTGCATAATATGCAGGCGCTGCATCGTCGGGCATCACGTGTCGAGTAGTTTTTCCGGGCGGCGCCGGGCGTTTCTCCGGAGCACGTGCCAGCGAGGTGCTGCAAACGAGACCCGGACATCACCATATCTCACGTCACACTCCCCCCCCACCACCCCCACCACCACCACCATCGCCTCCACCATCACCACTGCCCATCCGCGCTCTCTCCCCACGCAGACGACTGATCCCCCGCCCGCCGGGACCGCCCCCGCTCCGCAATGATAAAGCTTAAAATCAACACTGGCGCCCTCAAGGCCGCGCAAAACGGCCAATCCCGCGCCGGCACCCCCGGGGGCTCCTCAGCAGCAACAGCAGCAGTAGCAGCAGGAGGAGGAGGAGGCGGAGGCGGAGGCGCGTCCGCCGGCGACCCTTCCCCCCCGGCGAACCCCACCGCCGCCACCCCCTCGCCCAGCACCGTCCCGAAGATCCGCTTCAAGAACCTCAAGCCCCCCGCCGCGTCGTCGGCGCCGCTTGCCACCCCGTCCGCCAGCTCCTCCAGCAAGCCGCCCGCCGCGCCCTCCAGCAAGCCCAGCAGGGCCGCCCCCCCCCGCTCGGGCGGCAGCGCAAAGCCGCGACCCGTCATCAACACCGCCGTGTCCCCGCACGACGGCGCCTCCACGCCGCTCTTGAAAACGCCCAAGCTCAAGCTCAAGCCGCTGCCGCCGCGCCCGAAAAAGCGCCCCTTCTCGCCGGGCCTCGGGTACGACTCGGAGGCCTCCGACCGCGAAGACGACCCGCTCATCGAGGAGCAGTTCATCCTCCGCATGCCACCCGGCCCGGACTGCACCTACCTGCGGCACCTCATCGAGACAAAGACGCTCGGCGCCTCATCCGACGTCTTCCTCAAGTTCGTCGGCGCCAGGACCGCGGTCGTGGGCGTGCGCGGGAACCTCTACAGCGCGCTGCTGGTGGATCTGCCGTGCATCCTCGAGAGCGTCAAGACGCTGGACAAGAAGAACGTGTTCAAGACGGCGGACGTGTGCCAGATGCTGCTTGTGGGCGAGCGGGTGCGCAGCGAGGCGGAGGTGAGGATGCCCGCCGCCTCCGGCGGCGGCGGCGGCGGCAAGGGTGACTTGGGGGGGGGCTGGAAGGCCGCTGACATCATCTACCCGCACGGCATCACCCCCCCGCTGCAGTTCGTCCGCAAGCGGCGCTTCCGGAAGCGCGTCTCGAACCGCACAATCGAGGCCGTCGAGGCGGAGGTCGACCGCCTGCTCGCCATGGACCAGGACGCAGAGAGCTCAAGGTACGAAGTGCTCGACGCGGAGCAGCTGCTCCGAGAGGAGGAGGCCGAGGAGCGGCAGGCCGGCGCGGGCATGGCAGCGGATGGGTACAACGACGAGGACGCCGAAGGCGAGGAGGACTACGACATGGACGAGGACGACCTCGCGCTGCAGATGGAATCCGCGCTCATGGGCGACGCCGATGCCGAAAGCGACGAGCCCTTGGTGCTGGCGGCCCTCGGTGCAAACACCACGACCACCCCCTCCTCCACGCCCACAAACCGCACCGCCACGGCGCCGGCGGACAGTGACGACGACGACGACGACGACGAAGAGGAAGACGACGCCTCCGCCTCCGACGCGGACGGCGAGATCGACGAGTCCGCGCAAGAAACCGCCGCGCAGAGCCAAAAGATCAGAGAGGAAATCGCGGACCTGGAGGCGGCGTATAAGAGCGGCTTGAGGGAGATGGAGAAGATGCAGAACCCCATCATGAGGGCGCGGAAGCAGGGCGCGCTGGAGAGGATCGTCAAGGAGCTGGAGTTCAAGAGGAGCACGCTCGGGGGGGGCGGGGCGGGGGGGGCGGGCGCGGGTGTGGGCGAGATGTGAGGACTGCTGTGTGTGTCGAGAGGGGGCGCGGGTGTGGGCGAGATGTGAGGACTGCTGTGTGTGTCGAGAGGGGGCGCTTCTTCTACTGCCCTGCGCTCGCCACTTTTATATTATTTCTATGCCTCTTTGTCGCGGGCGTTTGGGATGAAGCTCTTGCAAGGCCCGTAGCTGTCCAGGGACTCTTGTATTTCACGTTGATGCGTGGGTTTTCTTGTAAAAATAGCCATTTATTTCCATTCGTGAATACACAACTCGATAGACTTGAACATTCACTCGGGCCAAACACACGTAGCAGAGGGGAGCCAGTCTCGTCCCGGGAGGATTCCGGCTCGACCCCAGGTCCCCAGAGATAATGTACTTTCAACTAAACACCGAGACACTCATCATCGCTCAACGGCTCCCCCCCGTATGCCCAAACATCACCACCCTAATGCAAATGCTCTTCTTGCTGCCTACCGCTAACAGTCTTCGCCAGATCGCTGGACGGCTCTGAAAAGACGTGTCAGTATGGTAGAGATATCGTGCATTCTAGTATGCCGTACCTTCTTAGCTTTTTATTATACTCCTTCCTATCTACCTCCGAGCCCCAGTACAGCTTGGACGCCTCGATATTAACCGCCATCCTGGGGTCATATGGCGGGCGCTCTTCCTCTAGCATGTGTAAAATTGCCTCGATGTGAGATTTCGCCTCCTCGGGCTTCTTTGCAGTGTAACATGGAATTCCATCATCTGGGAATGCGTCAGTACTTGCTAGGCTATCCCCAGAGACAATAGACCCTCACTGCTGATTCTATGATGGTACATGGAAGTTAGAAACTTTACTCGAGGCTGCTCGTCCGGGAACCGGACACTGAAGTTAATTTGTATATTGAACAAGCCGCCATCGAGGTGTGTCATGGGTCTGCCAATAAGTGCCTACAGCAGCCCAATTCAAATTAGCAACATCCCATACCGTCGGTCCTGCTGGGCTCACCAGTTTCCAAACAAACGGGTTTTCATCTACAAGCTCCAAGTCAATGGTGACAGATGGATCCTTCCTATAGTGCTCCACGGTTTGCTCAAATTGCCGGCGTAGGTTGACTGCCACACCCATGTCCTTGGCCGCCGCCGCCTTGCCTTCCTCTGCCCACTGACCGGGCTCCTCATCTAAAACATCCCGTATATTGCGCAGCCGTTTCACAAGATTCGAATAGAGAAACTTTCCCTCCATGGTATTCCCATTGTGCTCGAAGGGCATCTTCACAAACATCTCCCCTTCAGAAACAAATTCTTGCTCCTTCGCTATGGTTTGGAGGTACGAGGCGTAGTACCAGAGGAACCGTCGCTTGATGAGGTCGATGAAAGGTTCGAAGGCATCATCATCTGTTGCAGCAGCTTCACCATCTGCATCCGCGTCTACTTGAACTCTTGTTCCATCCGCATTAAGGCCCAAGTACTCCTCTAGTCGCTGTACTATTGCTATACGAATATTCTCGTGCCGGATCTAGGAATTTAGTCTGTCAACTCAACATCCTGTTCATTGAGCTCCCTTACTTGACTATACCTTGCGGGCGTACACCTTCATATTCTCCTTGTCCGTTTCTGATGTCGCATTTTCGAATCCTGGTTCGTTTTCATAGGGATTGGACGACATAAGGCTTTGTATTGATATTAAGATGGACTCCATCCCCTGGGCAGCAGACCATTCCTCTCCACGCTCTCCTCTCCAGGTCCTATGGTTTGTAGCAAGGGATGAATATATATACACACACGGGGGAGGAAGTGGGAGCCCTCCTACCCTAAAATTGACCTAGCATTCGAGACCATTAGCGATGGGAGTCAAGGCAGAGGCGTTGTAGGCCGACTTACAAACACACCTTGCCTCCGGCATAGATATTTGGATTGAATCGAGTTCTTCCACCATTGGTCGTCAAGGCATTTACCGCTGGGGCCTTGCCAGGGTAATCTGGACATGAACTGTTTAAACCAAGATGTTTGAGCCATGGGGAAGAAAACTGAAGTTACCTCGACCAAATTTCATGGAAAACTAGGAATAGAGGTTAGACCGAACCTGCAATGTAACATAGAAATTACCTACCTCATAAAAGCCAAACTCGTATGGTGTGTCCGGTGGGCCCAGAATCAAGGCCCGGACATTCCGAATGTCAGAATCCTTACATGCAACGGCGATGGCTGCAGGGACCAAGGCTTAGCAACTACGTTCCATGCCCAAAGCTGTCCCCCAAGATGCCTCTAGGAGTTCGATAAGTGATACGTACAGAGATCATTCGACTTCTGGAGGTCGTTCAGTTCCTTGGGCACTGTCAGCAAGTGAGCCCGAACATCCGCTCGGGGGTAATGAGGATGCTCGCTAGCTTACCCGCGTGAGACGTATTATCGACTGATTCATGACGAACGGGCTTTCAGAAAACTCCCTGGCCTGGCAAAGAGCTGGAGATGGTTGAATTTGAATTGCACTGCACGGGAGCGTAATAAGATGCTGCAGATCTTGCGTTGTGGAAGGTTTGTTGTTTGTAGACGCAGCTCCATGTAGAAAGGAATAGAACTTAAGTACTGTCAGATCGACGAGCCAAAATGGAATCGTGCCCTACCAGAGCTCGAGCTCTTAGTAAGTAAGGGCTGAGGCGATTGAATCATATTTATGTAGACTCTCCAAAATTGTGCCTACAGCACAGGATGGGGGATTTATAGTTTATTTACGTGTCTTCAACGCTGTAGCTCTTCAGCTCTCATTCTTAAGCCTCTGCACTTGTAACGTCCGTTATCGATAAAACAAACAATCCACCAAGTCACGCACCACTTTACTTACTTGAGTTTAAGGGGCCGGGGTTCAGCCGTCCTTAGTCGTTCGTTCAGTTCCCCTCCCTCACAAGGAACCCATGTTGGGATCAGGAACCCTGCCACAACACTTTGATTGCCTTTGCAGGGGATTTGAACCTGGAGCTGAGCTTGTCAAAACGTCATGAATTCGAAGGTTCATCGGGTAGATACTGCCCTTGTGTATTAGCAAACAATAAAATACTGGCTGCTATATGCTTTGTAGAGTATAAACGATCAGTTCAACACAAAAGTCGCATGAAGCAGAAATCTGCCTTGGGCCCACATGTCAGCGCTCGTGTAAAAGCGGCAGCAAATTAGGGTCTTTGACATCACGTGCACTGGTCTCGGCACACCCCAGCATGGAGTCCTTCACTTTAACTCTGGCATCGATCGTGATTTTCCACCGTTTTTCCTATCCCTAGCAGCCCCCTGAGCCACTCCCAAAACTCCTGTCGCTAGGACAGCCAACGTCCTGCTGTATCAGATGCATTCAAGGTTACCACACTTCATGACATGCCGCGGGGTGCTTTCACATATTCGTTGCTTGGTTCGTGGCTTGGGTTGGGTGAGAAGTACTACACTTGTCCCAGTGCCACACTCGGTTCACTGACTGTATGCCTGTTGCTTTGTATCTAGATGATAGTGATGCGTTGCATGTCATACCGGCTATGGCAGCCCCGAGGCCAAAGCGCCTGATTCGGGAGTGACGCGGCGCTACGGTCTGTGACCTGTTGTCGACTCCAAGCCATGCTTCTGGAATTCTTCCCCAATTTTGCAACTCGTGCATCTTCGAATTGGAATTGGCAAAGAGCGGCAGTGTATGAATATTTAAATGGGAACTCGTCCGATGGGATGTACATGTGGTTGAGAAGGTAATCGATAAGAGAGATTACTCGTGGTTGTGCTCATTCAAGCTGCGAGAAAGAATGTAGGTTACCTCTCTATGAGAGGCCGGTGCCCCCGCCAGACCATAGGTTACCCCTGGAATTGGATGTCATATTGGGACTGTGACATGCAAATGGCTGGTCATATTCATTTATTCTGTATATTATACTGGGTATCCTGCTGCTTTACGATCAAGTCTGTGCATGTAAGCAAAGGCCGAGGTTTGACGACCAGCAGGCTTTCACTATACTCTCCAAGTAGACTTTTCAGAATTAATAACGAAGGCTCAATAGCATCAAGCCGCGGGCTAGACCATTGGGTGGGGGGGAGGCTCCCGGAGCTGATACACCATTACCCTGAACCAAGACCGCATATGTGAAGTACGGCCCCACCACAAGGCTGCCTATTCGCAGCCAGGCCCTTGGGAGTCACACGTAGACTTCGAATTAAGTAGACGCCTGCAGAAAAATTATATACTGGGGCACATGAGGACTGGCACATGAACATTCCAGGGCCTTAATTACCTGCATATGTCTGCAGCTATGTAGCGTTCTAAAGCAGCGTAAAGCACCCTTATTGGTCTTGGCAAGCCCAAGCGAATCGTGGGAAGGGGAACATCAGTACATAAGTAGGTAACCATAATTAAGGTGCACCAAGACATATTTGGTTGAAAGCAACCCCCCGTACTGTCGTTCTGTAACGCCTCCACATCACCTCGCCCTCCCTCATTCTCTTTTATATTATTATTGCATCCTGTAATCTCTACCTGAGGAACTTGCATTTTGACGACTAGGCACCAACCAGCGTACTCCATTTGTTCTGCTCGACCTTGAGCTTCAAGCCAGTCCCTCATTACTTACCGTCCAGCCTGGCACATCCCCATTCGGTATACAGCTAAACTCACGAATCATAATCCCCGAATAACAATTCTTCCTCCCTTCAATAAATCCGAGTGCTTGTTCGGTAACTCAGCCCTACCTGTGAACTGCAACCAATCTGGTCAGTTTGGACGTCCCTGAACTCCATTTCAGCCGAAGTCACTCGAACAACCACGACCTACGAAAGCGCCCTTGTTGACAAGAATTGTTTTCGCGTCCCTTTCTCGACCCCTCCGCTACTTGAAAACTTCAGATGTCTCCTCCATCGGACGGTCGTCCGGAGGTTGAACATCGTCAGCTCCTCCCAATTCTGACAAATTCTGGTCCATCCAACAATAATCAACAAACAAATCGTCAAAGGGGAGAACGCTCGCCAACATCTCCAGCAGATCAAAATGGCAACAATTCCACAGTACAAAATTCGGTACTGCAAAAGCAGTCGAGCCGGATATGTAGGAAATGTGGGCAGTCCTTCGTCGGAAAGTATGTGAGGGCATTGGGTGGTGCATACCATCTAGATTGTTTTAAATGCAGGGTAGGGAGGCCTGTCCAATTTTGACTTTCACAACACTGATAAGCATTTTCGACAGGACTGTGGTGTAACAGTGGCTGAGAAGTTTTTCCCTGTGGACGACGAGCGAGGGGAGGGACAGTACCCTTTATGTGAGACTGATTATTTTCGACGCCTCGACTTAATATGCTATTCATGTGGGGGGGCTCTACGCGGATCGTACATAACAGCTCTTGAGCGCAAATACCACATCGAGCATTTTACATGTTGTATTTGCCCAACAGTATTTGGCCCGCAGGATTCCTACTATGAGCATGACGGCAAGGTGTATTGCCATTACCATTACTCAACACAGTTTGCTGCAAAGTGTAGTGGGTGTCAGACGGCCATTCTCAAGCAGTTTGTGGAGATCTTCCGGAACGGACAAAATCAACATTGGCATCCCGAGTGTTACATGATACACAAGGTAAATATCCTGGGTGTCTGTTCAATCTTGAGTTAACGGCCTGGTAGTTCTGGAATGTACGACTCTCTCCCGGAGAAACAGAAACTGTTCAGTCACCAGTATTGGGGGATCCTTCACAGCAAAGGCGCTCCTTGGTCAAGGAGCTCGAAGAAAAGATGGAAGAGAAGGTTTATCATATTTGGAGCGTATTGTCCGCGTTTGAAGAATCATCGGCGGCTTGTATTAGTGATATGCTCCTCCACGTGTCCAATGGTGCCTATGTCGATGGCGTATTTGTGTCTGAGAAGTTTATCTGGCATGTTGAAATCTTATTTTCGTCAACTGACAATCTAGACGCACAGTTGCACCAAGTTGGTGGTAAAGGCGAGTTTTCCATCTATCTAGCCGGAACAATCATTTTGGTGAGCACTTGAATTGCTAACGCTGGTTTCCATGTGGCTTCAGGCTTGTCCTATGCACGAGAGGCTAAACTTCTATGCAAGAAAATTGTTGCTTTCTTTACTTTGCTTTCGAGAAACCAGGAAACGGGTGTTCGCAAACTGGGGGTCACGCAAGAATTACTATCGCTCGTCACCGGGCTAGCTCATTATCTCAAGCTACTTATTAGGATAAGTTTACAAGGGGCATTAAAGCTGGTATGTGCCTCTAATGATTATATCCCTCAAGGCTAGCAATACTGACAGCGTTTAGGAGCGTGAATATAATAATAACATTGCCCTTGGAAAATTTCTGGAAGAGCTTGGAGATCTCGAGTCGGCCAAAGAAGGGAAACAGTCATTGGAAGCGACCCAAGGAATGCCCGCTAACCTTGCAGATGCGACTTCCGATCTGTGCCCAGGATGCAACTTGACTATAGAAGACGAGTGTGCAAAGAACGTCAATCGTAGGTGGCACTTGGGATGTTTGAATTGTGGGAATTGTGTGCGTGAATTGAAGCATCATGTGGGGGACGCTTTGCTGATGGCTGCGGATCATCGCATTTTGTGTCGAACTTGTGCTTCTCATGTTCAAGGATCCCGGCAGGAGTTCGAGCACATAACTAAACTGAAGCAATACATTTTCTTATTGCGGATCGCGCTTGCTCGACTCCTTCTCATGCTTAGGCAAGATGGGAGCCTTCCCAATACTTCTGGTATGTTCAAACCCCATTCAGTCCCAGTTTCGCTACTAAGACCACCCCCATCAGATGATCCAAATCTCGGCGGTTATGATTCGGCCTCTGGACAGAAGTCAGATGACCTCGGCCCACCTTTACTGAAATTAGACACACGCTCAAAGTTATACTGCGGAGAGCAGTCTGAGGCATATAAAAATACTGTAAGAGATATCAAGAGACTGCGCTCCACTCGGCTAGACAGAGCACTTGGCAGTTCGGCACGACGAGCAAGGCAGTCAAGGATTATCGAAGGCCCTGAAGCAGAGAGTGTACGTCCAGGGTCTCCCGGAGGAGAGGGATCCTCCCCGGGACCGTACACTGCTCGGCGAGAAAGTACCTTCAAAATCGTTGAAGATAAGGATACCAATGGAGAGCGAGAAGAGCGCACGAGGGGATTCTCATTCGGGGATGAGAAGGCATTGACGTTGGAAGACATACCCAAACTTCTGGCAGCCGAACAGGCAAGGGAGCAACGTCCAAACGCATTCAGGCATCAACGAACGAACACTGGGGGGGCGAATAATATACTATCGCCTAATCAGCCTAGACTGATGAATGGTCATCAACGGGATCTTGCTCACGAAAAACCCCCAAACCCCCAACTAGCCAAACAAAAACGATATTTCTCTGAACTCTCTGCTATTGATTATTTCATTGTACGCCACATAGCAGTATTATCCATGGAACCCTTAGTTGAGAAATACTTCAATCTGGAAGAACTCTTAGGTCTAATTGAGACTAGAAAGGTCAACTTCTGGAGCAGGTTCGGGAAAGGATTTGGCAAAAATAACCCCGGCGCGGAACCAAATAAGAAGGGCGTAAAGAAAAAAGGTAGGATCATCGAAATAGTGAAACGCAGGATTGATGTTAACCATTCATATAGGGGTCTTTGGGATCCCATTAGATGTACTTGCAGAGCGGGATGGTGCGGACTCGTCGCTTGCGGTTGGTCCTGGAACCCTTCGCGTTCCTGGGATAATTGATGAAGCTCTAGTCGCTATGAAACAAATGGGTAAGGTTCATTGCTTTTCCACGAGTTGGAACCTGCTAATTCTTTCCGGAAAACAGACATGTCGGTTGAAGGTGTCTTCCGTAAAAACGGAAACATTCGGAGGCTTAAGGATTTGGCTGAAAGAATTGACTCTTGCCAGGAGAATGTGGAGATGGTCTCAGAAGGGCCTGTGCAAATAGCTGCATTACTGAAGAAGTTCCTAAGGGAATTACCGGACCCTCTGCTCACATTCAAATTACATCGTTTGTTTATAACATCATCAAGTGAGACTCATATATTTCCGTTATTTCCTTGGTCACTAACAAAAGGTTATAGAGATTGAGGATGAAGAAGCCCGCCGGAGAGTTCTCCATCTTACTTGTTGCTTGTTGCCCAAGAGCCACCGGGATTCGATGGAGATTCTATTCTCTTTCCTAAACTGGGTTGCTTCATTCTCTCATATCGACGAGGAATCAGGTAGTAAGATGGATATCCACAACTTGGCAACTGTGATAACCCCCAATATTCTTTACCCCAAGTCGAAGGACGGAAAAGATGGACCAGCAGAAGACACATACTTCTTAGCTATTGAGGCTATCAACACACTCATAGAGTACAACGAGCAAATGTGTGAGGTAAGTGTTTGAAGTCACCCTGTAAGATCTACGTCCATACTTATACGAGCATTAAACAGGTTCCTGAGGATATTTTATCGATACTTAGCGACTCGAACCTTTTCGCGAACAGTGCCGAACTCACTACTAAGGACATACTGAAGCGATATGGAGAGATTGTCAACCGCCCGAGCCCTGCGCGGATGGTTGGCGCACCCACCGATGGCCCTCCAAAATCTAGAGATGGCAGAGGGAATGCACCAGTTTACCATCGTGTTGATTCAGACGCAGATCCATCAAATCCTGCTTGGCAGAAAGAAAGCTCGGTCAAACACGCACAAATGCCACCCCAGCCATCGTCAGCTAATCCAACCGAAAACGGAAATCGAGACAATACGTGGACGCACACTCGTGGGAACTCAGACACAAGTCAACTTAGTGATCATGGCAACGGCCATAGCAATAGTAATGGCCATAATGATCAACCTGTGAATAACCGCAACTCGCATTGGGGCCGACAGCCTTCAAATAATCAACAAAATTCTCTTGGTGTTTCTAATATGATTTGATTGAAGAGCTTAATGCGTTCGGTGAGGCCCAGGACAACTGTGTTAGCACTGCGGTGACAATTCTCAGTTCCCATACTTCGATCTTCTTCCACTTCGAATCCTAATAATGTGAATTATCCGCTCGATGCGTGAGTTGTACCTATTACCTACAGCTGAACTTTGTTTTCGATGGTATTTTCATCTGTTATTTCGCTTGATTTCAATTCGTCTTCTTTTTTGGCATTTGGATCTGGAGTATGGGATGATGCAACTTTGGACATGGTGACTTGGTGATTACTTCTGCTGTGGTCTTTGTACAGTTTTTTAACCTCTTAATCCTCTGTAGTTTTCCTCCACTCTTTTCCGACCTCTTTATTTTGCTTCTCTTCTGGCAGCCCTTTTTTCTATTCAGATACCGAATGTAGAGTCACCGATATCCTGCTATCCAGTCAGTGAGATGCATTTTGTTTCCTTTGTTCAAGAGTTATATGGGTTAAGGTGTTTTTTTTTGTTTGTACTGTTTCTGCCTCATTTTTCATTATTTGAAATTTGTTTGTCACCGAGTCGAACTTTGATTTTCTTTTAAAGCTCTTTTCCTTTCCGTCCTATACTAAATCCTAAGTTACAGCCCCAATCCCTGAATGCTGGATAGGCGGTTCAAGTTGCGAGTTCTTTTTTCCCCGTCTCAGAAGTAATATAATGCACAAGCAAGTAAGCAATCAAGAATAAGATACCCCTTTGCCAGATAACGCCTCCAATGATGAGCAAAATTTGCAAGAAAAACATGAAATGTGGGGTCATAGCCGGTGATGAAAGCAAGTACACGACCCGTGTAGGAAAATTAAGGTAATCAGAAGAGTAAGAAAAGTGAAATAGTTCCTTGAAGTTCCTTGGATGTGATACCCATAGATCACGATGTGTGCTATATGGCGTAAACTGGGCTGGAGTTTTAGGCAGCAGAGACTTCTTTGCCCAGTGGTCCAGGTCCACCTTCTATCTTAACTGGTGCGATGTCGTCCGCTGTGGAGCCAAGTGCAGTGCCCTTCCACTTATCGGGCTTGCCCTTAAGAACTACAATCCCACACGTTAGCATACGTTCATTCGAATTCATCCACCGCCTCGTTTGTAAAAGTGCAAATGTTCCTCACCATCCAACCACGTAACTGGTCCAGTCTCGACCGCCGCCTCCCCTCCAGCCGGTGGAGGAATCCCAGTTCCAACCACAGTAGCAGCAGCAAGAGTTCCAACGCCGGTATTAACAACTGGTGCTCCTGGAGCCATTGGAGCCTGAGTACCCCCGCCTAGTCCAGCTTCTGCAGCCACAGTGGCAGTTGTAGTAGCAGTAGCAGTGGCTGCGGAAGCCATGCCAGGCCCTGGCATCACCCCAGCCACCCTCCTGAGTTCAGCTGCGACTGGGCCTTTAAACCACTCAATCAATGCATCTACTCCGCGGGTATCATCGTCATCGTCGTAGTCATCATCGTTGTAGCTGTTCCCCTCCCAATCTCTATTCCCAGCTGCACCTTGCTCTCCCGCAGCGGGAAAACGTTCTCCGTGGTTTGTATATGCCGAATTGGGGTTATTGATAAGATCGAGTGCTCCGTGAACGGGGTCTGCGGCCTGACTGGGATGCTGACTGAGATTAAGCTTTCTGCGTTTCCTCAAACGACGGAAGATTGGCGCAGGCTGGATCAGGCCTAGGTGTTCCATTGCGGCACGAGCGTCGGTGACAGTGATTTCGGATCCGGGGCGGTTGGACATCTCGGCGAAGTTCTTGGTGGTGAGGGCGAGGAGTTGGAGGTAGCGGGCGGTGATGTCTGCTTATTTGTTTGCTCAAGGCTCCATGGTTAGCAAGGGACGTGATTCGAGCATAGTAGAACAAGGTGGAGTCCCCAAACTCCCTGGGGGAAGTTCTTTGGACCTACCAGTAAACGTATCCAGAACACTCGGCCTCGTCGTCGTCAACCCGGCTGCTCTGAGGGTCTGCGCTGCTGAAATCCTCAGCAGCGCGAAGTAGAGCTCTTGGTTTGACATCACATGTACCCTGCCTGCTTCCTCTTCGTCCCCTTGTCTGCGCCGTTGGTATTGGTTGTGGTATAGTCGATCGAGCTTAAGTAGTTCCTCCTGTTTGCTGCACGATAGAGCTTAAGTAGTTCCTCCTGTTTGCTGCAATCAGTGAATGGTTTGTCGGTGAAATGGGGAGCGAGACTGGGGAATCTATCAGCGTGCGCCATCTTGCTGCCGGGTAGTGCCGAGGCACGTCTCGTGCGTGTGTGCAAGGATGCAGCTCTCTCCCCAAGCCTGGCTTCCTGGAGACCAGGGGACATTTACAAGATTCCAGTCAATGAGAGGTTTTACATCATGGATATTCGATAAGTCAGAGAGCCCTTCCGACTTTTCGTTTTAAGTATGCAAATCATCCGCAAAAGCTAAAAATACGTGTAAACATCGCTAACAAACATGAGGATCCGAAATATAATTCCAACACCACAACACCAAGTTTTCCCAACGCAGAGATATAGTCTCGACCCTCCCCTCCCCTCCACCAAAATACTCAAACATAATGCAGGAGCTCATGCTGGGTCGTCTTTCGCAGCGAAGAGGGCATCCATTACATCCTCAACCTCAGCTTCCTCAATCACGGCACCGAAACTGTGTCATTTTGTCAGTGATATGCCATATGCATTAGATTGCTATTTTGGATTTAAAGGCAACCCACCCATAACAACTCACTCTCTTCGACAGAGCCTGGGTCAAAGTATCGAAATCCCGACGTGTTAGCTCGTGGAACCTGGGATGGGTTGTAATTTTGGTCCAAACCCTGTCACAGTGTCAGTGATCACCTCGTCCACCTACAATTCAACATCCAAACACAAAAACTTACGCCATTGGCGTCAATTCTCCATCATGTCCCTGCAGATATTTCTGCCTTTCCACATCCAAAACCTGCATATTGAAAAGAGTCCCAAGGGGTTCCGGATCCAAGTCCACCGTCCTCAAGCCCCAATCTTGATCTGGGTTGGCCATTGTGTGTGATTCGGGAGGGCAGCTAACCATGAGGACATGCCCTTGAATGTAATCGGAATTCTGATGTGATAAAGTAACAAGTTCTTGCATGTGGTCCGAGCAGGGTTTTTCTAGGCTGGTGTTGTTCTCAATCTTAGCTGTTTATCTTCATAATAGTGACATATTGGTAACTAAATACCCCAGTACAAGGTTGATCGCAATTTGGCTGTATTGCTCGGGCGTTATCTGTTGACCGCCGAGTACGGTGCCCTGAACTCTGTCACAATCAAAGTCAAATTGTGATGGCGATGGATTAGGGTGGACGTGATGGCTGTAGTCGAGTCCGCGCTGACTGAAATCATGCCTGTGGTGATCAATTTGAAGTTGGGCTACACTCTGAGTGGTGGAAGGTATGTTGTCCACCGGGATTACAGCCTGCTCTTGTATCTGGCCAGCATATGGAAAAGTGACTCCATGTTGTTTCAGTATAGCCTGAAGTTGTCTGTTTTCTTCCATAATTGCGACTTTCTCCCTTACTGCGGCTGTATAGGCCTCACGAAGACGCTGTACTTCTTGTTCCAGATTGCGGATGTAGCGCTCCTTACGCTCGCGGTGGGACCTACGGTGGATGGAATGTGAGCACCGTCGAAATTGCTATAGGCAGCAGTTGGTAAAGCAGAAGATTGTTTTGCTGCAAGGTACTGAGTCTGAATCAAGGTAATTTGGTAAGGGAATAAGGAAACTATGCAATTGGAACTGATTGAGAAAAGGTAGGGAGAGGGTGTAGGGAGTATATAAACACTCCATATACTGAAATCCCACCTCTGAGCTTTCCGGTTTCTCTCGATCTTGTCATTCTTTGCAGGCCTTTGGTCCGGCTTTGGCCCCCTCTTCTTGGGGGCGTCGCCCTCTGTCAAGCACGATAGTCAGTATTTGGATTTCCTGGGCAGAGTGGCAGGTCACATAGTGCACTTACTGCCCATTCGGGATGAAATTTTGTCACCAAGATTAGAGAACAAACCTGACGGACCCCCAATATTCCCAATTTTGAAATAGTTTTCCAGAGAGTACGGTACCTCTGTGTCGCCCCTAGAGCCCTCACATGGCGCCGCCATCTTGATTGCAAAGGCCGTCACTTGAAAATGGGAACAGGGTACCTCGCGCAAGTATTTGCAATACTCCAAATGAGGAACGATGTACCGCGTTATTATTCCAAATATTGTGATATGTGCTGGCGAACAAAAGCCAATTGAGTATAGTTGCAAATTCTTGCTACGAAGACCGGAGTCTTTAGCTACCGCGAACAAGAACGACCACTTACTCCGAATTAGAATTCACACGGTGTAAATCTCGTGGCAGATGTAATCGGGAGGCGTAACCGTTAGATGAAGAAGAGGGGTCACAAAGTTGACAGATATGATGCCAGTGATTCGTTTCACAATTCACCTTGTGCCTGCAACTGTTCTCCAGGGCATCCTGTAAGCTTGGGTGTATTAAACCAATGCTTACATAGAAGACGGGGATCTAATAAGAAGGAAATGCAAAATAAATAGCATACAGAATTCAGTGAATAGGTCTATGCGGGGATTATTCTTTGATGCATAGTAGGTCCCAAAGCACAGCTTTGATGCGGTTCTTTCATGCTTACGAATACCGGAGTACGCATAGACCTGGCATATGCATCGCCAATGCATGTAGCCTAGATATAAAGTACATACAAGCTACAATACAGGCGATGGAATATGCATTTGTTCCTATGGTCATGTGCACTAAATTTGGCATGCAGTAGGAACTATGTATGGTACTGTACATACTTCGGAGGGTGTTGGCTAACCAGATTAATCTTCTTGCCTGCAACTGTACGGATAGTCTGGTTGGCACAACACCCTCCTTTCTGTATGGAATATACTTGGTTTTTTTAATCCGATCATACCTAACCATAACCCCTGACTGAGGCTTGAATAAACCAAATCAATATATGGCCAAATCACGTCACACAATTCGGGAGATATGATAACTGGTTTATTGAGGTCGAACTATATTGCAGAGCATCAGTGGAAATTGGCATCATGGCTTCGGACATTTTGAGATGGAATTTCAAAACTGTGGCCATTAATTGGAAGCGTTGAAGGGGTATGTGGAGGAGGTATTTTGCGTTTTTATCAGATTTAGAGGGCAGCAAAGAGGGAGTCAGGAATAAGGGTGTTTGATTATTTTTTATGGTTCTTGCTTTTAGTTTTACTTTGTGTTGGTGTTTGCTGCGCATTTATACATATTTGCTTGCATCTACCGGAGTTTTTGTGGCATTTTCCCGGTGAAATAAACAATGGTTCTACTACTTCGTTAACAGCTGTGTGTTCTTTATAAACTCCAAGCGTACACAGCAAGCAAGAGGTTGCAGATACTATTGGAAGTTCCTAACTAGTTGCTACTTTGGAGGATATTTTTTTTTTTTTTTTCCTTCAATACTCGCATATAGCTTGACAATGGCGAGGGGCTAAAGATATAGGTTCTGTGCTTGCTGCTGATGATTAAGAATAGAATCTTAAAACTAGATTACCTATAATTCTTGTGCTCCGGGCGTTACTCTCGCACAGCGTAGCAAATAGCAGTATTAGCCACAACCACCTATATCGACGAAATTACTCACCAGCTACAAGTCTTTGGGGCGATATTTGCTGGCAGGCTTGATCTAACGCTCCACTTTGCTCACATTCTGCTTGTTTTTCTTGTCGTTGATGTCCTGTCCTTCAGACCCAACCCGTATACAATGTCAACTCTCATATTGCTACCTTCCTCTGGAGCTACATACATGCCATCTCCAATTTGTACAGGCCTCTAATCAGTTATAGCGGGGACTTCTTTTCCATCCTACACCATGAGAATGCCCTCGTGATATCCATCATATCTCTTGGTCAGATTTCTGGCTTATTCAAGTCTTGCCATCTGGAAAGGAATAACTGGCCGGTGAAATTACTTTGCAAAATTGACCTTGAAGTGGGTGCCACTGCCAGGGTGGGGGTAATCGGTATGCCACTGGTGTCGAGGACTGGACGAAATATGAGACAGAGTTTAAGGCGCTATTTGGGAAGATATTGAAGAATAAATGGCCTAGATGTAGGAAGCTGATTCTTACTGCTAATGTGCACATGTATCCGTTGGACTAATCGCAGTGCTGGAGTGTACAGGGCTAGTTGCATACAGTGAAGGAATGAGATTCACACCCAAGAAGTGGGCTGATATGATTAAGTTCGCGGAAGCAAAGGGAAAGCCAGTGTTCAAGCATTGCTTATATCCACACCGAAGGGTTAGCATATTTTATTATTATCATGACTCTGTTACAATTATTCCCAGATACCCCGCATGAAGCCCTTAATACACCTTAGGAACCTCCTTTTGGACCAGGTACCTACTGCTTCAGACTAGCTTCGTTCAATTAGGAGGGATAACCCCTTTGCTCTCCCCTCTAACTTCATCCCGCCAGGCTTTGTCACTTGTGTCCAGAACCTCCGCACCTCCACCTCCCACATGAAACACATTTACGACATCACGATAGCCTACTCTCACCCCATTGGCGGGGGCTCCAAAGCCTCTCGCCTCCAACATGGCCTTATAATCTGGCAGGTCTTTTGTCTTCCAATCTTTTCTCCACCCTGGAGAATTCACATTCACGTCGAGCGTTTCTCAATCTTCGATCCCCACAGGATGAGGCGGGCATCTCTGAGTGGCTGGAGCATCGGTGGGGAGTGAAGGATGAGGTCTTGAAGGGGCTAGCTGTGGAGTGGGTCGAGTTTGGCCGTTTTCCGGGTGGTTTCAGGATAAGGCTTTCGTCATGTGGAATTCAGGGTAATAAATCCAAGAATAGAGTGCCAAGGCGATTCTATGCCCTCATGAGAATTTTGAGCGCCAGCTATGACCCAAGGACTAACCATGTAGCCGCTTAACTTAAGCATGTAAGGTTAGATATTATGAGGGATGTTTACATGGGATTTGAGATGTGGCTTGGGGTTGGGGTTAATCTTTCAAATGATTGCTGGGTCGGGCAGGGGAAATTATGGAGACCACCGGCCATTATTTGCCGAATAGCAAGGGCCGAAGGGAAAACCACAAATACTTTTATAACATCAAGGAGCTGAAAATATTTGGACTGTAACGCCATATGTACATGTTTTATTCTCCCTCTTGATGAAAGCCTATGCCTCCGCCAAATATGACCAATGCCCAACTGTGAACAACAGCCACATTACTCCATTCTATCCTATCTGACACCCCTCTAGACAGTGCACCGCCCTCAAGGTAGCTTGAAACCATACCCCGCCATACACATTCGGTAAAGCTCAATCATGGGCTTACAGTCCTCCTCGCCTCGGCTGCTAAAGAGCATGCATTCGTCTCGGCGGGCTTTTTCTTCCTTGCAGACACCTGTGATGTATGGCTTAGTGACTAGGGAGCATTGGTGATTTTTGGTAAGGAACGTACAGCAAGGCTTGGGGGCAGCGCCGGCTTTGGTGCCGGGGGCTTGGGAGGCTGTTTATGCAATTAGCGTTGGAAGTGAATTGTGATTGACCGGGGAGAGCAAGGCCTACGCAGAGGGCAAGCGTCGCTGGCGGGGGCTTGGACTATTGGCTGAGACATGCTGGGATGTTTTTCGCTCGTGGGATGGGGCGATCGGAGTATGGCTACTTAAGTTGGGATATACGCGTGTGGGGGATTGGTTTGGTTTAATAATTTTGCAATGGATGGCGAATGCCGGGAATGGCTGGGATGGGCGGATGGCGATTTCGGAGTCGGGGCCGGATCGGCAGGGCGCCTGGGTAGCGGAGCGTTGTTTGCCGACACCGCATAACCCCACACCAGGTGCGAAGGGGATACACGTTGAAACATGAAGAGAGACAGAGATGACACAGGATCCAATACGCCGGTACAGCACCCTCATGGCCCATGCTCCATCCAATCTCATGGGTGCCTATATACAAGTATCCATATCCGCTTATATACTTACTGTATATACTGTATATACTGTACAGCAGCGCAGCCCTACCGCACCAGTAGCCCTGCCAAGCCGCCCCCTCGTTACTGCAGCGGTGACATAAATGCAGCCTCCGCCAGTCAACCCCCCACCCATGGGATATGTCGCTTCTTTCAAGCTTTCTACATCGTGCCCCACTTGCCCCACGAGCAGCAGCTCCCCCCACATCCCTGCGTGCCACCACAACTCACCCTCCTACTTTACTGAAATTTTCCAAGGACCGCTTGCCTGGCCAGCTAATAACCCTCTCCCCCGTCTTCCTGGGGCTCTCATTAAACACGCAGAAAATACTACAATCCTCCTTCTCATATCCTGCGTCTGACCCCAAAAAACTCCCCGTTTAGTTGCAAGCAAAAAGTACGACAGGAGGCGAGAGAGCAAGGAAGAACCGCTAACGATAGTACTTCAACGATGACTGCATCAAAAAAAGTCTTCTCCCTCGAGGGAAGGGGGTTGAAGCTCAATACTGCAGAGGACATCGAGCCACATATTGCGTCTTTGAGGGCAAATGAGCATGTGGAGGAGGTTTGGCTCAACGGGAACACCCTGGGAATAGGTGCGTGCGAGGCACTAGCAGGTGCGCTAAGGGATAAGAAAAACCTAAAGGTATCTCCTCTCTTCCCCTCACCCACTCTCAACTAGCCCTAATATTTATGTTTTGCCTGTGCTCTCTAGGTAGCCGAGCTGGCCGACATCTTCACCGGCCGCCTGCGAGAAGAAATCCCCCTTGCCCTTACTGCCCTGGGCTCCGCTCTCCTCACCTGCGAGAGCCTGCAAACCGTCAACCTCAGCGACAATGCCTTCGGATTACTAACCGAAGCTCCTCTCGTCGCCTTCCTCTCTCAACACGGTCCCCTAAAGCATCTCTACCTAAATAATAACGGCCTCGGCCCATTCTGCGCCACCTCCGTCGCAAGGTCGCTCACCAAGCTCGCCGAGCTCAAGAGAGCGAATCCCAAGTTCCCTCCTTTAGAAACTGTAATTTGCGGGAGGAATCGGTGCGAGAATGGGAGCATGGAGGCATGGGCGGAGGCGTACCGGGCGAATAACAGGGTCAAGGTAGTGAAGATGGTGCAGAATGGGATTAGGCCCGAGGGGATTGCAATGTTGATAAAGGATGGGCTTAGCAACTGCGCGGGATTGGAGGCGCTGGATCTACAAGATAATACATTTACCTCACCTGGTTCTGAGGCGCTCGCGAAGGCGGTGGTTGGGTGGGAGAAGATGGTGGAGCTGGGCGTTGGAGATTGTCTTTTGGGGAAGGGGTGCAGTAAGGTGGCGAAGGGCCTGAGCGAGGGGAAGAATAAGGGATTAAAGATCTTACGACTACAGTATAACGAAATCGACAGGAATGGGGTAAAGGCGTTCAAGGACGCGCTAGAGAAGGCTTTACCGGTGTTGGAGAAGTTGGAGTTGAATGGGAATAAGTTTAGCGAGGACGATGAAGTTGTGTTTGAAATTAAAGATATATTCGCCGGGAGGGGATTCGGGGAGTTGGATGAGTTGGATGATATGGAGGAGAGTGACGAGGAAGAAGAAGAGGAGGAAGAGAAAGAAAAGGAGGACGTAGTCAAGCGTGCGAAGGAGGAAGAGGAGCAGAAAGTTGCGCCAGAGAAGGATAAGGCTGTTGATGACTTGGCAGATTTGTTTGCGAAAAAGGCGGCGGTGTAGATGTGTTATGTTATTCTTGATGGGATGTGTGTGTGTGCGTAATGGGTGTTTCCTAGAGTGAATTAAAAGGTGGGCTGGTGTTGGTGTATGTTTTTTTTTTTTTTTTGTTTTCTTTTCTTTTTCTTTTTTTTAAAATGGCCGGATGATTCTGGCCCCTGATGGTTTTTATTTTTTTGCCTTTTTTCGATGTTCGATATTACCCTTGCAGATTAGCCCGTTTGGTGTGATGGCTGTGAGTGAGTGAGTGTACATTATTAGACGACAGTATGAAGGCAGTGCTGTCACTGGTAGCATAAGAGGAGTCCAATTCTCGCCGTGAAATAAGCAGATGTCAATGAATAAGTTAGGTACAGGATATCGAAACCCATCCAAAAAACCTAAATCCTAAAACCAAACAACACCAAACCCCAACTCCATACAACAAACAGCCCACTGAGCATGCACAC
The DNA here is from genome assembly GCA_015179035.1 of Tirmania nivea. NCBI lineage: Eukaryota > Fungi > Ascomycota > Pezizomycetes > Pezizales > Pezizaceae > Tirmania > Tirmania nivea. The sequence continues at coordinate 776,909 of WHUY01000010.1, read as the reverse complement.
CAAACAAACCACAACAGGTTTAAAATCCAAACACCTGATATAGTAAATACAAACAACAAACAAACAAAACCCGGTCAACTGCACCCTCAAACAGTCTCAACACTGAATAACCACCTCCCCCCTTGCATCCACCCACCTCAGCCCCACCTTCGTCCTCCGGTCGCTAATTACAAACAAGAAAGCCCACACCAGCTCCGCAACCTTGCCCCAACAATACACCTTAACCGTATCCCCCTCCTCCTCTCCTCCCCCAACATCCTCGCTCCCCAAAAACACCCCCACCATCCCCAATCGTCCTCCCAACACATTCCCTTTCAGTTTATCCCAAAACTGGATCTTCTCCTTCCTTCCCTCCCACCGCAGCTTCCCCCCTGCGCCCCCCGAAGAACCGTCCTCGGTTGAGGAGAGATCAATAACCCAACACCCCCTCTCCCACACTCTCAACTCCCTCCTCCTCACCACCGGCTTAAAATACGGTACCCACGTATGCGGTTTCTCCTCTAGCCGTGCTAGGTAGCTTGTTATCTGTAGCGGGTTGGTGTTGACTTCGCCTGGGCAGAGGTCTGGGGGGAGGATTGCGTGTGGGTGGGGGACGAGGGTTGAGAGTGGAGGGGGATTTGGTAGGCGGAAGGGGGGGGAGAAGGGGGGGAGGTTGGTTAGCGGGATGGAGGAGGCGGTGGAGGGGAGGGAGTGAGAGTGGGGTGGGGGAAGTTGGGAGGGGGAGAGGTTGAGGGGAGCAGGGGCGGGGGGGGCGTAGAAGAATTCTCGGTTTTGCCTGGGCGGGGGTGAGGGGTAAGGGGATGGTGGGGTTTGGGGTTTCTGAATTGGTGGAGGTGAGGCTAGTGGAGGCGGCGGTGGCAGAACTTTGATTTGCTTCCGGCGCGAGTTGGAGCGGGTGGCGTATCGCCCGGGGTTAGGCATGGAGGCAGATTTAGGCTGGGAGAGCTGTAGTGCTAGTGCATTGAGGGTAATCTGGGATTTTGATTTCCCTTTGGCATTATTGCCTTTTGCCTTCTCTATTCGAGAACCCCTGACGGAAGGGGTAGCTAACGGCTTCTTGGCGGTTTGAGAGCGAGTAGACGCAGCTACAGAGCGAGGTGTAGGCGCCGCTTCCCGGAGGCTTTGGGTGATAGGAGATCTATGTACAGCCTGAGCCTGAGCCTGCAATTGTGAGCTGACACTGCCTCTTCTCCCCCCTCCCCGCTTCTGCTTATTACCCTGAAGTGGTGACAGGGTAGACGGAATATGCGGTGAAGACCTCTGCCTCTGTGCTGCCGATGTATCCAGAGCACCTTCCCGCAAGACCTGGTATGCCGGACAACTAAGTCCCGCCTGCTCCCCAAAATCTTTTTTCCTCCCTTTTTTCCTCCCTTCCTGCATCCCCCTTTTTCTTTTCACCGACTCGGAAGTGCAAAACTCCGGACTCGTCAAATCCCCTGTCAAAATTTCCGGAAAACTTGCTTCTGCGATACCCTTCACTGATTCTCCCGGCTCTCCCGGCTGAGAAGAGGGAATATGAATTCCCATCTCCTCACCATCTATATTCCCATCCTCCCTATTCGGTGGAAGTATCGGTGAGCTTGGGACCTCCACAGTGTTTGCGTCTTGGGCCTGAGACTCGGGGATACTTCCCCCCGGCGTCTCCCAACTCCCCACATCTGGCAACAAAAACCCTAACGAAGAGTATTGCGTCGAGCTCGGACTCGGTAGCTTTTCCCTCCTCTGGGCGTATTGCTGACCATCATCCTCTACCTGTGGCCACACGTCTGGGGGCGATTCTATAACCACCTCGTCCTCCTTCACCTTCACCTCCTTCTGGGGCTTCTTTCCTGGTTCTATAGCCTCCACGACCCTTGGCTTATCATACCTCCTAAAAATCGCCTCCAGATCCTCATCATATGTCCCCAACCCCTCCCCCGCCGTGCTCATCCACGCATCTCTCGGATCGACCTGTCTATCAGGAATCGATTCCCCGTCTTCGTAGGTCGGGAGCCCGAAGGAGCTGGATGAGAGGGACATGTGTGTTGCGGCTTCAAACCCACGCAGGACGGCCTCGGCTTGCTTTCGGTAGAGGGCATCTTGGGAGGGGTTGCTGGGGGCACAGGTGTGTATTAGGAGGCGGACTCCTGGCTGAGATGGAGGGGAGGTATTGGGGAGGGGGGATGGGGATAGTCGCAGACGCTTTGTGCTGCGTGGTTGGTCAGAAGGGGGTCCATGTTTAGCCGGTCGGCGGAGGGATTTGTTGTTTTGGGGATTTTTGGACTCTGAGGAGGAGGGTTGGAAGTGTTTGGTTGGCCGGGTGTGGGGCTGCTGTTGTACTTGCCCCGGTTGATAGTTGGTACGCTGGCTCTCTTGTTGACTGCCCTCGAGGCCTACAGTGCTTCGCAGATGTTCGCTTATGTGGGTATGTCTTGTTACTGATGGCTGTTGTGCTGGAGTATGTATTGATGATGCCGGCCGTGCCGAAGTCGGTATTGATGATGGCTGGTTCAGTTGTTGGCTGTCCTCAGAGCCTACGGAGCTTCGTAAACACCTACTCGTATGGGTGCGGCTGCTTCTTCTAGGCTGCTGTGCAGATACGGGTATCGTTGAAGTTGGTATTGTTGATGGTGTTGCTGTCGCTCTTGCCGATGTTCTTGCTGTTGAAGTTCTTCTTGTTGCTGGCCGCTCGGCAGAGCGTATCCTCCTCGCCATATATCCTGGTAATCTCCAAATCACCTCTTCTCTATCACCTCCGCTATCTGCTACCTGTAGTATAAATGATTTGAAAATCAACGATAGATAATAAGTTGTGTGCAAGTTTGCTGCCAGTAGCTATTTAAGTGCGCAGGTAAGTCTGGTGTTGGTCGGTACAGTCAAACAAAGTTTCCTCGCCCCGTCATTCATGGCCGCTATCACTTCAAACAAACCCAATCTCAGCCCTATTCGCGCCGTGTGGCCCCGTCTTGAGGCCAATAGCTCAATACTTATATTGAGTCAACCCTCAGCGTCGCACCTGGCACATCCACCAATTGAGCCTATTCAATCTCATCCCAGCGCATGCGCAGGGAGAAAGAAACAACGCCCAGTCCAGTCAGTCAGTTGTGCAAAGTTACCTACCGGTAGAACCCCCCTACTGTAGCCTTGTCTCTCTAGGAAGACCGGCGCCGTAACAGTACAAGCCAAACCCCACGCCTCAACACCATGGAACACACGACAAACAGTGTGCGAAAGGGAGGGAATGAATGCGCAAGCATCCCTGTATGAGTGTGATACCGACCCCTGTTTTGTTTGTGGGCCAATGGAGGTGTCCTTTGCTCGGGTTAGGCAGCCACTGACACGACTGGTCATGGCACTGCTCATGTTACTACACTATATCACAAGGGCAGAATTATTCAAATCCTATGAATGTTCAATGTGGATGCGTCGTTCTATCTCATTTACATACACTCCTCCGCGCCCAACCAACAAACCAACCGCCCAACCAACCTGGTACTTCAAACAAACACGGAAGGAAATCTCTAATAGGAATTTATATACCTTACGGATGCATGTAGGGAATCGTGTCAAGTAAGGTGCGTAAGGTAAGGTAAGCAAGAGTGGGTACACATTGGCTGCTTTATCTTCCTGGCTATAGCCAGACAAGCGTAATTGCACATATCTAAACCTTCTGTTGGACAATCCCTAGAGGAAGGGGAAAAGAAGAAACAAGTCAGTGACACCCGAATCATGAATATGTGAACCAGGTTCAAACATACTCTCAATATCCGTAACACTCTGCGTCAAGATCTGCCTGAGGACAGCAGGGTTCTCGAGTTCCTTCCTGACCTTGATAATCAAACTCTCCGCAAGCTCCTTCTGCTGGCGCTGCTTAACCTGGGCCTCATAGCGGACCCAGGAGTCAAGGACGGACTTGACCTCGCTGGTGAACTGGACGCGCTGCTCTAGCTCAAAGGTCTTGGCTTCGAGTTCGGCGGTTTCCTATATGGCACAAACACAAAAAAATAAAAAACCAATAATATCGTATCCGGGTAATATCCATACCTTGGAAACAGCAAAAAGGTCCTGGGTAACATCAACAACACTTCCCAGCTGGGAGACAGAGTCAATCCTCTCCTTGACAGCCTGGGTATGGTCCGCCCTAGCACTATTCAAGATATCCTTAATCTTCTGGGATTGAGCAGTCGCCCACTCGGCGTACGCTGGCCCACCGTACTTCCCCACCGCCCAGAAGACAGAGAGAAGACAGAAAGCAACGAGAGACTCATCGTTGACGACGTAGAGCTCGTTTGAGATAGCCGCCACGGAGACACCCGCGGTTGCGGAGAGGATAGCAGCCTTTGAGGCAAGGGTATTGCCAGGGAGGGAGTCGAGAATGGAATTGGCCGTGGCCTTGGGTCCAGCGGGGAGGTTGGGGGAGGTGCTTTGGTAGCGGACCAGAGCTGGGGCAATAGCTCGCGGGGTAGCGGTGAGGCGGAGGCGGGCTGCAGCTCCTGTGGGGGAGAGGTTAGGTTAGTATCAATTGCCTATATATATCAACAACAATTCCACCGCAAACCCATCGAGCCCTTTCTCCCCCAACCTTCCACCTAATTTCGCTCATCACCCTCGGAGGTGGGGCAACTGATTGAAACAATACAACGTACCGATCAATCCCTTGCTTAGCCGCATAGACATTGTGCTGTTATATGTGAGAGGGGAGATGTGTTTAGTCGGAGATTCGCTTGGCGGGAGTGTTGACGTCGGCGGAGAGAAGGGGGGTATGTATTTGCGTACTTGCTTTGCCGGAGATGATATTGAGGTCAAATCCGGCTCAGCCAAGACTTAGGGTTGGTGTCAGGTGACATGGAAATTTTGCTAGACTCCGGCATCAATCATACTTTCAGCAAGTAGACGACTTCGGGCAGCGCACAATTGCTGGGAACGGGCGCAAAGACACAGAGAATACATATTTCTGACGCCGAAGCGTTGAACGAGAAGGCTGGAAGTCAATAAAGCTGGGACGGCCATCGCAACCATGGCACCTTCAGAGCCTGCAAACGGGAAGAAGAGGAAGCGGCCCGAAGTCACCAAACCCACCTCAGCCGCAAAAAAGGGCCAAAGCAGTACTCAAAAGCCAATCTCAGAAGCCACTTCACCTGCTGTAGTCCGGACTTCAGACCAAGGCCCCGAGCTCACACAGTCCCATATCCTCGAACTCGAAGAACTCATTATCGAGTCCCCCCGAAACTACAACCACATCGTCACCCTCCTCACCTCCCTCCAAGACTTCGCCTCCCCCTCCCTCGGAATCACTTCTGCAGTCTCACTATGCCGGACCTTTTGCCGCCTACTCGCCATAGGCAGGATGAAGAAGAAAGACACCGATAACCCCGCGGAAGCAAAGTTGCTAGTATGGTTGAAGGAGCGGTATAAAGACTATCTTAAGGAGCTCGGTGCCTTGCTGGGGAGTGGGGAGGTGTTTTACCAGACTACAGCATTGACGCTATTGATGAAGCTAGTAAAGGAGGAAGGTGCCCATTTAAAGGGTCCTGGGGATGACTACTTCTTCCCACATGATTTAATGGCGAGGATTGCGAATGGGATACTCTATACGGATTTCTCAGAGGATGCTACGCTACGAGATGAGTTTGTGCAGAAATGGCTGGATGAATACCACGATGTTCGATACTCATTCCTCTTTGTCACTCTGTGAGCAATTCCCCAAAAGCTCCCCCACCCACCGAAAGCCTACAGCTAACCTTCCATACCCACCCCACCAGCACCCTTGCCGAGCAAGCCCTCACCTCCCCCTCCCTCCCCCTCTTCCGCTCAAACCTCCTTACCATCCTTCTCTCCCTACAGAACCTCCCCAAAGATCCCAAATCCTACACCCTCTCCCCCTTCTACGTGCTCAACCTTCCAACCAAAAAATCCAAAAAGTGCTCCACCAGCAAAGCCCCTCCCATCATCTCCCCCACGTCCCACCGTACACAACTCTCGGACCTTTGGCTCGCCACCCTCCGCCTCCCACTTACCCCCGACGAACAAAAGAACGTCCTCTCCTCAATGACGCACTCTATAGTTCCCTACTTTACCCACCCACACCTCCTCTTCGACTTCCTCACTGACTGCTACAACCAAGGCTCCGTTATGGCCATCCTCGCCCTCAACGGTCTCTTTGAGCTAATCAAAGCTAAGAATCTCGATTACCCGAATTTTTACGAGAAACTCTATGCTTTATTCGACAGGAATCTCATGCATGTGAGATACCGCTCTCGCTTCTTCCGCCTCGTAGAGATTTTCTTAAACTCAACACATATCCCCGCCAACCTCGTCGCGAGCTTTATAAAGCGCATGTCCCGCCTCGCACTCACTGCTCCCCCGTCAGCAATCGTTATTGTCGTTCCATTAGTCTATAACCTCCTTAAGTCACACCCGAGCTGTACATTTATGGTCCACCGGGAACGATACGATAGGGATGCTGCGAGGAAGGAGGGATATGAGGATCCATTCGATATGAACGAGCCCGACCCAATGAAGACGAATGCAATTGAGTCGAGTCTCTGGGAATTAGTCATGTTGCAGGAGCATTACCATCCGAGTGTAGCTACTCTGGCGAGGATTGTTAGTGAGCAGTTTACGAAGGAGAGTTATAAGTTGGAGGATTTTTTGGATCATAGTTATGCGAGTGTAAGTGTTACCCCACACCAAGAACCCCCCAATATGAATCATATTTAACGAACTAAGCGAATGCTAATTTTTTGGGCGGGTAGATGATTGATGCGGAGTTGAGAAAGAATATTAGGAATGATCCGGTAGTGGCGTATGATATACCGAAGCGGATATTTACGATTGTACCACCAGCAGTGGAGGTGGGGGATATGGTGGGGGATTTAAAGCAGGTTATGGAGGGGAATAATTTGACTGACCTATGGGCATTTTAATTTGCTTCTTTTTTTTTGTTTCCTCGGTTGTGAAAAGAATATTGTGTAAATTATGGGCCAAAATTCAATACATATGGCAAGGGTATATATTATGCTAGTCTAGTTAATATTGTATCGTAAAATGTTGCGCATCATAGTCTCGCGCATACCATAAACACAATAACCAGACTACAATACTCAAGATTTTATATCTAGCGTATCCTTTGCATACTCAAATCCTACCCACTCTTGAAACTCCACCGCGAATTTCGTAGCCGCTAAGAGATAGAACTGCTCGTCCTCTTGATACAGCTTCGAAAACTCTCTCATGGATCTCAGGGCTACATGGACCACACTTATCAGTCTTTACATCCCCAATATCATACAGAGAAAAAATATGACAAACCTTTAATATAATGCACTTCCAACATCAACCCTCTCTCCAACGCCCTGTTATTAACATGCTCCCAACCTCTGGTTATGTCCACCTTCCCACTTGATATTAGCTCAGGTTTGAGGCTAGGCCTCATTTGTGTAAGATAGACGTAAATTATCCACAGCCATTGACTCCGTATTAACCGCGTATGGTGCTTTGCGGGAATGATCGGGAGGATTGTCCGTACGGCGTATAATGCAGTGAGGGCATGGCATAGGAAGAAATCGAATTGCGGATCATAGGGCTTGTGAGTTGTGGTTAGCATTAAAACTGTGGTGGTGGCAAGTGATTGTAGGATGCTCTCTAGGCCTGATTCATGAATTGTTAGTTAGTTGCTGTCTGGCTTTATGTGTTGAGTGTAGTACCTAACCTTTTTCCACAAGATCCAGCTGGTTGTAGTATTCCAGAATAACGTTCTCCCGGATTTTAAACAGGGCGGTCTGGTTATGTGCTCCAGGTTTATCGCACACCCCGTCGAATCTGGGGTCTTCACGAATTCGGGCCAGGATTGCTAGGGGGTCTGAGGTGGAATTATTCGTGGGAGGGGGGATTTCCATCGATACATATGTATGTAGGAAGTCGTGAGATGCTGCAGTTAGGGTGAGGGCTTCCATTGCTGCTTCGCGGCTGTTGAGTTCAATTGCGTACTACTTATTCCGCTAAGCTAAGCATTGAGCGGAGTGGAATATTAAATATTGAATATTTACCCCAAAATGTATAAGTGGATGTGCAACTTATGGGAGTTGATATCAGCACTCATCATTCAAGATGTTTTGCTTCAAGGAATTAAGGATTACTCACATCCACAGATGAGGCTGTTCAGTAATGGACTTTCCCCAACCAACATGTACCCCATCAGGACTTTCTTCCAGTCATATCCCTCTCTCACTAATTCGTCTTCAAAGAAATCTAGAAAAGCTCTCTGGTAGCTTTTCTCATTGAGTCAGTCAATGAATTACTTCCGATCTATGGGACCTAGAGTCGATACTTTTCATCACCCAAATACCTCCTCCAATCCCCCCCCGTAACTTCCCCAGGACTATCCTTCCACGGGTCAATATCCTTATCCTCACGCTCATACAGATCATGCAATTGCTTCTCATCCGCCCCAAACAAGTATGCAGTACCTAGAAGCTATATTTTTAAATATGTATATCCCGTCAATAACCCCTATCCCCCAATTGTCCATATAATATAAGGTGAGAATCATACATACATGGACAATATGATTATGAAACGGAAAGCCCTTATATCCTTTATATAGCATCGAATGTGCAAGATGGTTCAGCCTCAATAGATGCGTCAATGCTCTATCTCGTTTCACGGGTGAGTCATCGATCTGGAGAATATCGACGGAGGGAATTGCGCAACGGGGATAGCGAGAGTCATTGTCGTCGTCGTTCCCGGGGGAGGTGAATAGCCGGTGGAAGCTTTTGAATTGGAGCATCCTTCTTGATACTGGACCTTCTTGATGCTGGATCTTCCTAGTCCGAAGGTTAATTGCGAGTGATGGATTAACTGCAGTTGCAAGTCACGCTCGTCACGGGCGGAAGCTTCTACGTTCGAAGCAATTTTCGCGGGAAGATGTTCGATTATTTCAGCAAGGGTACAGAGATCCGATATTGTGTCAACTGGTAATGTTGTAGCCTAATGACATGGGTTCATGATACTTTTGTAAGCGTTGCAAAAGGCAACATTTTGTTGGGAACTGCTAACCCCAACATATCAGAACTCGAGCCATGAAGGGTGCTTCAGAGGTGAAATAGCAGGAATCTCGTTCTTCACGTGCTTAAGTTAATAGAGTGATGTTAGAGGTCATTACAACCGCACATATGGGACTCAGATCAGCTTCAAAGACCAGCGTTTAATGTACATGTAATCATACAAAGTAGTCTCCTCAGCAACAGCAACGATAAAATAAAAATGAGGTGCCATATCATTTTATACCCAGGAAAAACCGCCCACACGTTATTAACATATAACGAAAAGAAAAACAAAGCAGCACAAGCGTTGGTAACTTTCCATCTCCACGACCCCATCCCAAAGACAGATTAATACAACAAGGCGAATGATAACTTGGGGTACCTAACTCCGTACCATGCATGCCAGTAAAGAATAACAAGGAAATATCATCGTGACAGGGACATTATACCTCGACCCGGCGAGGGTGTTTTTGAAAAGGAACGTCTCTGAGGAAGAAGTATAGCTGAGAAAATGGGACTCTATGAAGGTTGTTTCGTTTCTACAGACTCAGAGTGCACGCCATTCATAGCGCCGTCAGATTCTTCCTTTTTGGGCACGGGAGGCGCTTCGAGAGCAAGAGGCCGCCATTTCCGCAAGAATTTTCCCGAGATGCTTGAAAGCTCCTTGTCTGTGCGGCTATGTTAGTATAACTGAGTTTGAACAGGTGATGAACTGTAGAGCTTACGATTATGGTAAAAGTCCTCAAATAAGTCAAGACATATCTCTCTAACTGGGGGCCTGAGCATCGCATTGTAGCTACAAGAGACAATCAGCACTCTGGAAGCGTTTGTATGGGGTTGCACTGACTGTAATATTTGTATTCCAAGGGTTGATCTGTCTGGGTCAAGACATAGAATCTTAAATTTATTAAGAATCTCTCTGCTTAACTCCGGAACCTCGCTGAGAAATCTTATAACCAAGCGGTCTTTCGCTTCTAAAAACGGTAATATTCCATCTACCACTTTGGCCAACCAAATTGGATACTGACGGGTCCGACTTCCCCCCATAGGCTGATCCCTTAAAACTGAATCATTATACCATTCCTCATACAGCCAAGTTACTGCGGAATCTAGGTTTTGCCTGAAGTCAGCTAGGACATACGCGAGCAGGCGTTCTCGAATATATTGAGCCAAAGGCGATGGTATACTCTGAATACAGCCATCGTCGCTCTTGACTTCGACGTCACATGCGCCAAGTCCTCGTGTAGCTAGTCTTACGATCAGGGTAATCCAGCCATCCCTGTCCCATGTACTTGCCGCTACTCTCATCAAACCTCCCTTATTCTTCCTCTGCACTAATGGGGCTTTGTCAAGACCATCAAGAACGCCAAACATACGGTCAACGTTTGCGCATGCTGCTTCAATGCGCTGCTCAGAAGTTGGAGGTGGTGGCGGAGGCAATTTGTAAGTTCCAACTTGATACTCGTCTTCCATATCCTCATCCTCTTCCATATCTTCCACATCTTTCTCTCTGGACTCTTCAGGGATTGGTGCTGGCTGCCCTACAGGCCTAGGTGGAGAGCCCGGTGGAGTGGTGGGCGTCTTCGCTGCAATCTCAGAGCTAACTTGGGCAGCTAAAGGGACTGGTTGTGTGGTTTGGGCTGATGGTTGGCCGGCTTGGGGCGGCTGTGGTGTACTGGCCCTGGAAAGAAAAGAGCTGTAGCGGTCTCTCACGGCCTACCCAAATATCTTAGTTGATGGTCAAAATCAATATACTTATAGGATGGTATCTCTGACCTGAATAGCCGCGTCCAAGGTCTGTTGATTCACGGAATAGAAGGTGGCAAGTGTAATTTGAACAACAAGGTCAATTGGCAGTATTTGGGCGTCGAAATTGGTCAATGCAGCATCCCTAGTAAGTGTGAAAAGGTTTGCGTACGTTGGAGGACCAGTGAGAGGCAGAGAAGCCGGCGGCTGAACCGTATTACTTTCAAATTTCTGCCGTTTTGCAGCATCTAATGCCTGTGCTATTGGTGGTGCTACTGCGGGCCTCTTTCGTGATGTATCATCAAGGATCTCGGCCTTAGCTTGGCTCAAGCGGTGGAGATGTTGTGATATTTTCTGAAAGTGAGGGCCAGTGGGATTTGGCCTGTACACAGATTCAGTATAGATATGAGGAATGACAATGTGCATAAAATACCTGATTAAATTGAGTAATAATATACGGACAGTCTTTTCAAGGCACTTGGCCATTAGCTTGTTTTTTGCTGTTGGGTTCTTAATGGCCATGCTCAAAGGATTGAAGCTCAAGACAGCATTCAGAATCTTATTTGATATAGAAGATCTGGCCTTGATTAGTACTGAAAGGCTGTTAAGGGTTGAGGTTATTAGGAGAGGGTCCCTGCAGATATAGTGAGCATCCCAGAGCATTGACGAGTGGCATAGGTCTTACATAGGTTCATCGTGGAATACACCCAACAATCGATCCAGGAGACCCTGAGCTTCAGCCTCCAGCGCGGAGATCGGCAACAGAGAATGGTTCGAGGGAACAGCAGCCAGAGATATCTCGCTCTTGTTTGCCAATCTTGGATCAGTTACGCCAGGTGTCTGAACCTGAATAACTCGTTGCACAAATTTTATGCAACATAATTTCACGCCTGAGGGCCCAGAGTCCCACAGCCAGAGTATCCTCTGCTTGATGCTGCTCATTTTCTGCCATTCCTCCATTTTCGTTTGGTTGGCACATCTGTACGGTTGTTTCAGCTCCATCAAATCCAAGACCAAACAGCAAAATTGAAACCAGATGAACCTACATGTACCGAAATATAAGGGGATATATTGACGCGCTACTTTGCACTGCGTACTTTAACGACTCTGCTTCATGCTCATGAATCAGATCTACCAGGGTATCCAAGGCTTTCAGAGCTAGATTTGTTTTTCTTGCATCATCCAAGGTAGGTGTCGAGAATGACTCTGCAATAAATTCCACACCCCATCTTCGGAGTTCAGGCACCCCAGACTTTAGTATCGGCAGGATCCCTTCAAATATCCGCGGCCAGTAGACATCATCCTGTAGACACAGAGTACGCGCTTTTCGCAGCTGCGCTAACTGCTCAGTGGTAGTAGATTGATCGGAATCCATTGCTACCTGGCACCGTTCGCCTGGTCAAAATACTGGTTCTCAATGGAACTGAAGGCACAGTACGGGTGGACGTTCTGGCAGCCAGTTCTAACGTTTAGACGAGGGCAAAGAGCTATCTACACAACAAACACCAGGGGGCTGCCGATGACGCTATAACGGGTTTATGAGGTGCCGAAACAGTAGTAGAAGGTCAGCGATGTTGTTGTTTGTGGACAGGAACAAAGAAATAGCCAGTGATGATCGAAAATAAGTTGGACCTTTGAATTCGCGTGGGCCAATGCCAGCCCTGGAGCCGCAGGTTGCAGTGCGCATTGCACCTGTGGCTTTATGAAACATTTTGTCACGTGATGCACACACAGGCAAGTGCCAAGATTCCGGCCCACATCCAAAAGTACTGCGGCCAGCCTGGCGGCCCCCTCATTGAACGTCTCAGCCACTTGTCAAGTTCTTGTACCTACATTAAAGTCGACAGTCCCTTCGACCTGAGCTTCATCATGGCTACCTTCGATTTCAATGCTATAATAAATGCCCTCCCGGTTGAGGACTATTGGGGTCCCCCAACCCCCGCAGCAGATTCTACCCTCAATGACATCCCATATGCACCCTACTCGAAGGGAGACAAGCTCGGCCGCATGGCAGACTGGTCGGCTGAGGTGGGCAAAGATGGCCGTGACCAGAGGGGCAGGGGAGGCTACAATAGGTTCAGCAGAGGTCAGTGTGGGGTATCGTGGCGGCGTAATTTATAATTTGCTGACGAAGTGTTATCCAGACCAGCAAGTATATGGAGCCGGGGCATCAAGTCTTTTCTCTATCCAACAAGCGGAAGACGAAGCATCATTCTCCATCGTTGATAACCAACGCACATCGACTAAGACTCGTAGTGGCTTTGGACGAGGCACGATTTTCCGTGGCCGAGGTGGACGGGGAGGTGCTCCTACCGCTCGCGGTGGTGCAAGGGGGGGCACGTTGGCTAGACCTAGTGCCCGGAATGACCGACAGGATGGTAGAAGTGCTAGAGGCCGAGGAAGGAGATTTGGCTGGAAAGATTACGACAAACCACAGAGGAACCGTGACTCCAGCGTCGTTATCAAGCCCGACTGGAAGATGCTTGAAGAGATTGACTTTAACCGCCTTGCTAAGCTCAATCTTGAGACTGATGAGGGAGAGGATGTCGAAACCTACGGGTTCCTACACTATTATGACAAGCAGTATGACAGGCCTGCGGTGAAGGGGGTAGAGAGGAAGCTAGCCATCCAAGAGAGGGCCTACTACAACCCCACTACCAGTGAGGATCCTGTGATTCAACAATTAGCAGAAAAGGATGAGGCTCAGATTTTCGCTACCGACTCTATTCTCTCCATGCTCATGTGCGCACCTCGTTCTGTCAACTCCTGGGACATTGTCATTATCCGCCAAGGCAACAAGCTGTTCTTTGACAAGCGGGATGGTTCGCAACTCGACTTTGTTACCGTCAACGAAAACGCGGCTGATGCTCCAGCTGAGTCGGATAGCAACAAGGATTCTATCAATTCCCCGCAAGCTCTGTCAATGGAGGCCACGTTCATCAATATGAATTTCGCTCACCAGGTTGTTACTGAGTCTGACGAAGACAAATACCTCTTTGAGAATGAGAACCCCTTCTATAATCCACAAGATGATACCGACCCGCTTGCCTCTAAGGGTTACAAGTACAGGCGATTCGACCTTTCCTTAACGGAGGAGGAGCCAGTGCATTTGATTGTCAGGACTGAACTAGATGCTGCAATGAAGAGTACTGGAAAACAATCAGACCAATTCTTGAGCATAAAGGCACTCAACGAGTTTGACTCCAAAGCGCAAGGATCTGGAGGAGCTTTGGACTGGAGGATGAAACTCGGAACACAGCGTGGTGCTGTTGTTGCTACTGAGATGAAGAATAACAGCTGCAAGCTGGCTAGATGGACAACACAGGCTATTCTTGCTAAGGCTGATGTGATGAAGCTTGGGTAAGCCTCTCAGCAGGGTCCCTAAAATTCCAACACCTAATTTTCGCTATAGTTTCGTTTCCCGTGCCAACCCCAAGGACAATGGTCGACATGTCGTTCTTGGAGTCATTGGTTATAAGCCACGCGACTTTGCTGCTCAAATGAACTTGTCCTTATCTAATCAATGGGGTATCGTCCGCACAATCATCGACATGTGCATGGGCATGCCTGAAGGAAAATATGTTTTGGTTAAAGTTAGTTTAACCCGTTCCAAGCTGTCTCTCTGCAGATACTAATCAAGGCTTAAACTATAGGATCCCAACAAGCCTGTCCTCAGGCTCTACGAGGTCCCACCCAACACTTTTGATGAAGAGTTAGAGGTTCAAATTGAAGAGGAGGAGGAGTAAGGAGGGTTTTAATTTTTTCATTCTATTTTTATGAGTGTGGGTTGGCAAAGGGGAAAAGCACGATTTCTTTGGGTCCTGGGCTTTAGATTCTATTCGTTTTCATAGGATGGATACTAATGATGTTCTGTCTATTCTATAAATCTTTCTCATAGCTTTAACAGACCTCCATTGGAATATTGGCCCAAAAAAATTACAAGTGAATTCAGCAAACACACAATTCTTAGAGAGTTCTCTAACTGATAAGTACACTCGCACGATCAGATATCCCTCATGATCATCCACTGCAAAGAAACTTTAACCCTGTACCAACGGTTTAGGCATGCACGATAAAGTGGACCGTATATACCTCGAGTTCCACCGACTAGATACTTTGAATAGCTTTGCTTCATCTTTGGTGGGCTATGCGATCTTACTAGCAGATTGTTCACGTGATCATCCTCAACCTCGACTCGACTCAAGGTAACAGGGTAAATGCGAGTAAATTTTTGGAAACCTCACACCTGAACATCAAACGATCAAGCCCCAACGTTAATGTTTCCAGTTCTTTGTCCGTCGTACGTGTAGGTTACAAATGCCTTCCTGGACTGTGTTTATAGATAACATATTTACATTACAGCCCACAGCCCACTCGGAGTTATATAAAAATATTGTACAAAAAATCACCAACCAGTTACCATAGAAAACTTTTTGGGTCCAATACTATTTAGTGCTAGTTAGTAATTGAGAAATGACGAGAAGTAATAGCAATACAACGAAACTATACAATCCACGCTAAAAAGTAGTCTGGTCCGAAAAAGCAGAAATTAACTCCCAAACGATAAGGTATCGAAAAGGGTGTGTAGCTGAGAAGTATATTGCAATCAGCTAACCCAAGCGCTCGCCTCGAGCCCAGGTATTTTGGAACATGAATCATCCTCCATTCCTTTCTTCCCTTCCTCACCGGCGAAGGCTACCTCGGGTGGCAGCCTGAATGTAGCACAGTACATTTTCTTCTTGGGGCTAATGAGTCGAACGTCACGGAATTCAACATCCTCTACTGTCATCTTGTAATTGATATACTTGGATATCCTCTGCTCTACAATTAGCCACCCGTAAACTGAAGAGGGCACCAGAGTCTGCCTACCTGGCATATCGACGGGTGTGCATCTTCATATTCTCTGGCATCAAAAATGTGTAGATGTATTATCGGTAGTTTTGTCTTGGTATAGGGCTCGAATAGACGTTCCATGCCGGTATATACGCCAACAAATGCGTCCAAAAATTCCACAGCAGTAGCAGGTAGGTTCATTACGAAGTGGTTAAAAGTTGGTGGGACATAGTAGACTGCTGGGGGGGGTCTTTGGTCCAAGGAAATTGAATTGGACTTCGAGTATTTGATCTTGGGCGGCACAAAGATCTTGCCCCATTTACTTTGGGAAAGTTTATAGAGATCTTTAACAGAACGCTGAATGAAATCCCTACCATCCTCATTATGTGCCATGACAAAATCCCCAACCTACAGTCCGATTAGCACTATACCCGGGCTAATTGTCTGTAGAAAATATATCCAGGCCAATATACCTTATTCCTCTTTATATTACCAATCATAGACTTATAACTTTCCGGGTTCAAGTCATTTGCCCAAACGAACACTTTTTTCTTCCCCGCAGGTATAGCAAATGGTCCTACTCCCGCCATGACATCCGCAACGGCCTCTCCCTCTTTGAAAGTTTTAATAATCCTATTGTGTTCGGTCTCTAGCCTGCTATTCCAATATACCTTTGCAAAATCAAACCTGAATCTGCAGCCTGATTCAAAGGCCTCAACTTCTGTTTTTGGCTCCCCCGCTAAGATTTCCATGTCGAAAGTTCGAAACTCGGAACTAACGCCAACTTCTTCGGCCTTATTTATAACGGTTTTGATATTAGGATTCTTGTCCAGAATGACTTGTCCTATTATTTGCTTGTAGGGTAGGTAGGCCTCTCGAAGGTTTACATGTGCGATATCTCCAGTCAACGTATATCCGCTAGGAACTTCTTCAAGCAGGTCTTCTGGCAAAATAGAAGTAACGATTTCATAGTAATCCCAATCCTCATACTCCATCTTGAGCTTGTATAGTACCAGATCCACATCTTTGCTCTCGACGAACGCCAGCAAAGCGAGGGGAACTGTCGAATGATCTACTTGGCAGTTAATATCCACATGAGCTGCCAGAATTGAGAAATACCTACCATTGGGCCTGATCCTAGGGTGTAAAGGGATCAATTTCCTCACTTCATGCATCCTTTCTGGATCCTGTTCCATCTCTGCCTTCATCTCCTTCCTAACGTGAACATATTCTAGCCTGCCTCCTGGTGACTTCTCGAGTTTGACCAGTATTGTACCCTTGAATTTGACCCGATCGAGCATGTTGCCCTCACATGCCTTTCTTATAGCTTCCATCTTAGATGGAGTATGTACAATTGCACCTGATATTGGAACAGTTTTGCGAAAGAATGACCGGTCTAATATGCGCATAGTACGTTGGACAGGTGGTGAAAAGAGTCGGGACGCCATATCGTCTTCGGGGTTAGAGCTTGACGTCTGTTCACATTGGTAATTAGAGATACTTCATGAAAAGCGATTTGAGGAATTGGCTGACTTACATCCATGGGTTGTTGAGGTCCTGTGCGTATCGATAACGCAGTGTAAAGTGGGATAGTGCGTTTGGGGATAATGCAACATTCTGGCCCAGGCTACATAAGTACATGCTACCAGAATGACTAGCCTTACTGGTACTAAGTACCTGCTCGGCTAGTCTGGTTGGCACAAGCCTCTCGTAGAGACTGCTCGGCTTGCGAGGAACCAGACTAGTGTATTAGGCACCTGAGGCCTGTTCTAGTCTGGTTGGCACACGACCTCTGATGTAGTCTGGTGTGCCAACCTAACCATCGAGTCTTATAAATCTGGTAAGCCTAATCCGGTTAAATACAAGTACCAAAGGCAAAAGTGCAAGCCAAAGCTCCCCAAGTCGTTATGGACTGAGGATCCAATGAAACAAGCTCTTCACTTTGTTTTGTACAACATCGGAATGTTGGACTGGGGAAGGGAAGGCAACCAGGCTGGATGTAGGCGGCCTCTGTTACTATTATATCTGCGTACATATCCTGGACTGGTGAAGCTTATATGGAGATGATACTTACTGTAAGTGTACACTAAAAGTTTCTTTTTCTCCTTCCTACTTTGACATGCATGGAGCTTGGCGCCAAGACGCACATGGAAGACCGTACAAAGGTAGTCTGGCTGGCGTTAGTCTGGTTGGGCTGGAGAGAACAGAGCACAGAAAGAACAAGTTCAGCTGCAAAACTTTTTATATGCATCCATTAACTGGCTGAATTCATAGCTCAGATATTATTGTACCAGCTTAACTACATAACAGTGCATATTCAGAAAAGTTTCGACTGTTCTCTACATCATCGTTGAGGACCCAAATAACAGTTCTATTGAGCTCTCCCCACTGCATGCATCTGTTATCCGAGGATTTTCAACCAGCAGAATTTGTGGGCCCTGATCGATGAGAGAGTTACAAAATACTTATCTATTGAAAATCGCCGGCCTCGACATAGATTACTTCCCGTGTCGAATTTCTTGATTCAAAGTAGTCTGATTGCACGACTTACCGCAAGTCCCATATCCATTACGCAAAAACATTCCTTTGATCGAGACATGGGAGGTACAAGGGAAGTATATTGAAAGCTAGGTCGCGGCTCTCAGCACGCTCTCTTATCAAGCATTAATTCGATAGAAATATTGCCACTGAAACTGATATGTAGATATGGAAGGGGAGTCTGTGACTCCATACCAACGTGTCAAAACGACGACAATAATTGAGCCTCTCTTTTGCTTATTGCATCCTCTACAACTATTATATCCTCCTATATGCGATTTGTTCTCCAGACTGGTGATGGGGGTAATAATAAATCAAGTCCTCCTTCTCCACTTTCATCAATATAAACTCATCAGCGCTTAAAGTCCATTACGAATCCACAATCTATGCACCCCACTGTTCGGAAAACGCTACGGGAATATGGAAGCTAAAGGTTTGTGACTGTACATAGGTTGGTTGCAGGCCTCACATGATCTGATCAAGTTACAGGCAGGGTACAGCTTGGAATTGATTCCAAGAATAGGAAACTTGACAAATTCTCTACCTCTGGTGTCACCCTCAGATCAATGTACAATTATTACTTTCAGGTTCTCTTATTTGCACGGCCTAGCGTAGTCTGGTTGGCACAAGCCCCTCGCAAGAGGCCTAGTGCATAGAAGTTCGAAAGCTGCCAATAGTAGAGTTCAAGGGCCACCAAACGGTGCGAGACTGCCATGAAATCCACCTCTGCCAGAGAAACAATATCAAATTCAGGGAACGGCATATGTTTGAAACACTTCATGAGGGTTTCAGAAGCATGAATCTGGAGAAAGATTGACAGCTCCATTTTCACGACGGCTTTGATGCTAGAAATCATATTTGATTACGCATTGCTTTGCTTATCTATAAGGAGGGTTGCTCAGAAATTTATATACCAGTATCAGTGTTGTGTAAGGAAGGCTAGGTGTCATTGCAAACAAATTACTCTTAGAGGCCGGTATGCATCTCGAATAGTCAAAATGCGATATATGCCCTCAACGTTCAAGAACACATATGGGCTGGTAATAGATGGTTACAGGGTGATGTAAGGTAGCTGAGAATCGGTGGGCTGCCATGCCGAACAGTACATGAATGGAGCATTAAAGATACAGAATGAGATTTCAAAATATTGATCCAAACTGCAATCAACGAGTATGAAGTTGGCACCAGTACCTAGATTCTATACCTCCGGCAACTGTACTTATGCAACATCGCATGGCTGAACGAGAGAGCTTGTAACCTTAAACTACAGAGACGACTTAGAAAGTACAGTATGTACTTGAATTTGAATGTTCCCTGTTGATATTATCCCCACGTGTCTCCCTGCATTACCTGTAAAGCTCTGTAACTGGGCCCTTACAGTAGCAGCGTCGTACCGTTGAAATATGACATTCCAGGATCTTCAGCAAAACGAGGCAAGCGCTCATGACCAGCCTGACTCGGACTAAGTACTCTGGTATCTGTCTACTCTGCCTTAGATGCAAGCCAATGATCGATCCCCTACTGCTGACCTGGACTCTTTTCGGAGAACTCGCGTCCAACAGCAGCGCATCACCATCCTGTTTCCAATCTGGAAGCGCACGGCGTCAACCAGCTTCCTAGACCACCAAACATTCCAAAGCATCAATTCCTGAAGGCCGCTATCGTGATATCAATTTGAGGTGAGCCTCAGGGTCCTTTATCCTATCTATGCAAATCATAATGCACCTCCTGTTACCTCCTCACACTCCCGAAAGCCACTTGTACGTCTTGTTGAATGTACAAAGCCCCCTTGCGATTATCCATTCGCATTACCCTCATCCCCCTTGGAAATTGAGAGTGCTTTTTCTTTCCCCGAGCTTTATACACCTACCCATATGCCCCTGCTCCTGTCGTTGTGGTGTCTGATGTGTCTTTTCTGAACGTCGAATACCAATCGAGCCAGCTAAACAAGCTCCAAATATTGTTGCGCGAGGACGTTGGTTCGTCAAACCAATTTCCCCCTTTTTGCATTTCTCCCTCTTAGCCAGTGGGGCCCTAATTGTTGGCTGGGCTTGGAGTCAAAACCCACTTCCTTCACGTTCACAGATTAGCACGAAAACGTCATGGCGCTAACAGCTATATGCAATTCTACAGAAGCCCGACAAAACGAAGTCTTGCCGACTCGAGAGCCTCACCCGACGCTTAGGCATGAACGAGACCGATTCCATTGGCCGACAAAGCCCCGAACCGAATGGCGTCAACGGCATACATGAAGAGCATCTAGAAGTTCCAAGCGGGGGAGTGGAGGGTTCTACAACTGTAGGCCGAACGCCAACGGGGAAGAGTGGTAGGGTCATTGAAAGGCTTATGGCCGAGAATGATCGATTGCGAAGAGAGTTGAAAGTGGAGACTACTGCCCGAGCGGAGGAGCGGAAGGCGCGAGAAGCCATCCTACAGTCCCGAGACTCATTACAGTCTACAAATGACATTCTCGTTCACCAGACGAACATCGACAAAAGATCGTTGGAGAAAAAGGATCGGAAAATTGAGGAGTTAAAGAATGAACGAGACACCGAGCGGCAGCTGCGAACTGTCGCGGAAAGGGACCTTCGACAAGTCCAGACTGAGGGTGACGCTGAATTACAAAGCATTCGACAAGAGCTCGTTATGGCATCTACTTTACGGGAGAAGGCAGTCAGCCAGTACGAGGCACTTGCTGCGGGATGGAAGAGGCTTGACGAAACCTACCGGACCAAGGTTGAGGAAATGCGGAGGAAGCTGGATGACATGATCAATGAGCGAGCTAGGGACCAAGCCCTTCTCAAACGTTTAGACATCACAGTAGAACAGCAACGACAAGAAGTCGAGAAAATGCGGCACGCCAAAGCAAAAGTCACACAGCGGTTCGAGGAATGTATGGAGCTAGCGGAGGCCGGAATCAAGGACATAAGAGCCCGAGCAGACAAGCTGGATGCAGAGGCCGAGAAATCCCTTGCAGAAGCTCACCAAGCCCTTGAGGAGATGAGATATGTCATGAATATCAAAAGAAATGTTACAACTTTGTCCTTCAACAGCAGGGATACTCGAGAAGATGATGACTCCGACTGCGACGAATGATGATCAACAATTAGCACTAATGTGAGAAGTTAGTTATGATGCATGAGAGTCTTTTTTCCTAATGTTCCTTCATATACGAGTTGCATGATCTGGGGAAATAAACGGTACTTGTTGGGGAGCGGAAGGAGACAGGCAGGGGGGAATACAATAACGGTGTTCTTGTTTAATCTCGTACTTTGTACTGGCTGAACTTTTCTTTTGGATACAAAAGTTAGGCTTCCATGTGGAGATCCCCTGTCTCTTGATTGTGTATTTTTCTTCCGTTTTCTTCTCTTTGTCTCTTGAATTGGGATTGATGATGCTGTCCGGTCAAAGGGATCTTACTTAATATTTTTTATACCCGTGTACCTGATTGCGATTACAAGTTTTAGAGTCTTTTATTGAGGCCTGGAAGATATCTTGGGACAAATAGAACTAATGGCAGTAGCCTGGTTTTATGTGCGACACTGGCAATATAATTAGTGACTATATTTAATAAGTTTCGGCGATACCAAGGAGGTCTTGGCATACTAGGATTGGTCTGCCGATTGGAACGTCGGAAACTAACTCAACTGGTAGTCTGGTCGCAGCTGCTCCAACCAACCAACATACCCCCCAATCCTCATCATGGATACTCCAGCAGGACAAATGCATGTCATCTATAGATGGAAGTCCATCTATGTTGTAGGTGTCTCAAGGTTTCATAGAAGAGACTCAAGAGCTAACCCTTGCTTAGTTCAGCGAGACTCTCGTCAGACAGCTTTCGTAAGGCCCACAGTCTGGAGCAATGCAGGCAGGCTTGTTATTGACTTCGTGAAACAGGGAGCAATTGGAAGCGGAGCCAGTAAATTTTGAATTCGACAACGTTGGACAGGTAATACATCATTTCTCTACCCTGCTGTATACATTTCCTAAATCGATTACACTCTAGGCTTTTATTCTGGATGGTGAGCGCGATGATGTTGTACATGCACTAGAGAGCATTCGGGAGACTGTAGAGAAAGCCTTTAGGCAAAGCGAGGCTCTCAAGAGAAACCCGGCGGTAATGGCTTCCCTACATCTGATATGAGTTAAGTTAACAGGGCCTTTAGTACATTCCTCTAATCCAGCGTTCGAAGCTGTCGGAGTTTAATGTGGAATCCATTGTGTGGAAGGAAGAAGTTGATGAGGCAGAATCAAGCATCGTATGTAACATCTTTGAGAAGTTTTTAATTAGAATTTTGAACTTACCAGCACATAGAAACATGTCAAGGACGAAGAATTCAGTCACATGAAGTACTGGAGTCCAAAACATGGCACGGACTATGCAAGTATGATTCATCCTCGAGATGCAGAAGATGATGTTCCGATTATGATTGAGAGGATCTGCGACTGTCGCATCGAAAAGGATACTTTCAATAAGAGACTCATTATCCGTGCAAACGATCCTTATGTCATAACAAGGGTTATTGAGAAGCTAGACAAAGTTGAAGAAATCTTTGTTAGTATCATTCTTGGAGGTAGTCTGTGCACGGGCTAACTGACATACAGAATTCTGGAATAACACCGATCACAAGTCATTTGGTATATGTGAATGACAAACAAGACTTCGAACTTAAACTCGTGTCTTTGAAAGCACAGCTCAGAACGACTGGAAAGACTACCCTCTTTGGAGACAAACAAAAGAGATACTACAGGGACAGAAAAGAGATATTCACTCTTCGACTCCTGCGCCGTCCAGATGCTGCGGCAAAACCGACAGTAGTGCCCTTGGAAATCAAAGAAATACCAGGGAATAGGAATGGCAGTGGGCCTCGCGCCTGGAAGGACTACTTGTTCAAGGGATATGGCGCATTTGAAAACGACCCAGCCGTGTATGTGAAGCCGATGGCTAAAGTTAAAGTGCAATATCCTGTTCCTCAGGTAGATTTGCAGAGTCACGCGTTGAATTTACAGAGAGCCCTGGGGGAATTGTCGCTTGATACAAATAACGTATTTGATTTGGGTCACCGTCCAAACTTTGGTGCTCAACAAAATGATGAGTCTCTAGACTTTCTCTCTGGGCCGCGTCCCAACTTTGCCCGTGCGGAAGAATCCCAAGCTACTCCGCCCGTCGCAGCGAAGCGCCGAGTAAAGGGATTTGAGGAGTTGAATACGGCTTCGGATTCGCCACGTATGAGCCAAGCAGCACCACCAGCCTGGCCAGAGGCAGAGGAAGTTGTGCCACTGCCCCCAACAGCTGCTACGGCATCGTCGTATTATGACGGTGATTTTGACGCCCTTTTGGGCCCTCGGCCCATAGCTGCCCCTGACGATGAACTCCTGCCCCCCCGCCCTCCGACTACTAGGCAGCCTGGCGTAGTTCGAACCACCAGACGGCTGAAGGCCCCCGTGGATGAGGTGCCTGAGGAGACGGTGCAGAAAGTGTCAGAAGCAGATACAAGAGTACTTCGAAATGTGAATGCTCAGAGAAAGTCAAAGAAGGATCCCATTAGGAGATACGATGTTAAAGAGTAAGTCATGCCTCCTTGCTGGTAAAATGATTGTGGTAAAATGATTGCTAAAGATTGCGCAGGCATGAGAAATTCAACGTAAAAACAATGCGAGAAGTCTTTGAGCCTTCGTACGTTACCCTCAGTTGCCAACATTTCGCCCTTCCCGCTAATACCTGGCTAGCTTTGACTATGCACGTTTGCACAAATGCAGAATTACATTTGAGGCGAAGTTAATATTCCTAATTCCAATTGCATTGGACTTTTCTGACTGGAGGCTTCAGGATTGGGCGAGTCGTTTATGACACTGCACCTCCAGCTACAAAGTGCATGAATTGGGATGATTTTCTCCCCATTCTGGATGACAGGAGAGATACAATGAAGGTTTTTTTTACTGATAGGGTTACGACTGACTTTGTCGATGTCGATTACGTTAATGACCTCAAACTTGACCAAAAACAAAACTTTTTCAATTATGCTGCTGATAAGAAGAAAATTTGGTACGAGTTTTTGTGCGACTATAAAGGCAAACCTTGGTATGTCTTTTTTGCCCCTCGGAGCCTAATGTCGGTGACCTCTACTTACAACCCTTCTCAGCCTCATCAAGTTTGATGCGGAAACGAGGGAAATGGAAGTTCTCGGGAAATTGGAGACATATGGAACCGTGATGTGGAACTGTCCCCCCCGAAGCTGGGACGCCCGCTTTACCTTCCAGGCCCGCAAGATTCTGAACAGTGAAGACTCAACTTTTAGGTCCTTGAGTGAGAGTCTTTTTATCCCGTAAGTGATGTGAGTGGTCCTGTAATTATACATGGCAATCCTAACGTTAGCACAGACACGATTGCCGACTTCCACAAATCTCATTTAGGACCGAGATCAATAGCCTCATGGTGAAGAAGATCTACTGCAAACGTGAATGTCGATATTACGTTCTCCCCACGGTCCTTACCGGGCCAGGCAGGAATTTTGAGTTTTGCGTGACTGAGGTCCAGGACCTGTGGATGCGGGCTCATACTGCTAGCGATGAGACCTTCAAGGCATCGGCTACTGAAAGGTATTTCTAGAATCAAGGCCAGTGGAGATACCCTGGGCTAACATACCCAATAGAACTGACATGATCGCTAATGAGCGACTCTACTACGCCTTTTCCCTTACCCATAGTAAGCACGAGGAGGCCTTCCAGGCGCAGACAGAACTAGAAATTGGCGAAGTGCCTCAGTGGACCGGCAGTAGCATGCTGGGGCCGACAGAGAATGGGGTCGTCGAAGCAATGGCTGGAATTATAACTGCGCTTATTGAAAGGATGGATGATGTGGGATATAACAATCAAGGTGCTTGGACCGATGGTCTTTAAGGGAATATTGGTTGGACGTCACAGGCCGCGAGTAACATGGCTTGATCCTCCCATTCTCTTTGGGTGGTTGTTTCTGAGGAAGTGAACAATATCGGGAATATTGCAGCAGAAGCAAACCCAATTTCTTTTATCTTTTGCATAGCTATAGCATCAGCCTACGATTGGTCGAATCGTGAATATATCTGAATCATACTTGCCTTCACATGTTACATAGAAAGTACCCAAAACTACTTGCGTAGCTACCAGCGAAAATTTGGCTGATGCTTACTGCGCGGGATACATGATGACTCACTACTACACCTGTCATGGAGATTTCCGAATTGGGATCATACTACCAGAGTCGGGAAGAAGTTGAGACTGCCAAGGAAGTTGTACGTTTGCATGCTACGAGAAGGCAGCTGCATTATTCGAGACAAGAATCCTAGTGGCGAGGCTGTTGTAAGAATTGTTACTCATACCGGGGTGTAGCCTCGTACCCAGGTTAATATTTTTGTAGTTCGTGACCTCGCCATAGACAACACTAGTTGTTGACTATCGGGGGTTGAAAACAAAGTTTGTTTACTAATAAAGTAGAGGCTAATATACAAGTGACAACGCCAAGTAACTAACTAGTAGGTTCGTGACCTCGCAACTCCCCATAGATAAGACTGGTTTGTACGAGGCTACTGGGGGTGAAGGGTCTAGATATATGGTCATTAGACACCATGGTTCAGAGATGCTGTTGAAAATTAGTTCATTTATTTGGGGATGAAAATGCTCGAGGGTTGACTCATTATATTGGCATAACGCATCCGGGTTCGAACATCAGAAGTTCCACCAAAAGGATCACTTCATCTAAACCTTCGTTCTGATATTGAATCCTGCTCCAAGAGCCTAACTAAGCCCACACATACCTCCAAAGCAACCTTCATAAACTCCTCGCAAAGCGGCCAAAATGTCAGATACTCGAGATCCTTCGAATCCACTTATACTACCTCATCCTGTTCTACACTCAAACCTCTGAACGAGATGACGGAATCTCGAAGAGAATCATCCAAATCCCTGCTCGGCAGACTACGCCATAAGAAGGATCGCTCACAAAAGGTGAATGGTAAAGAAAGCAATAAAGCTTTGGAGGGGCCAACACTACCATTAGAAGCAACAAGCAATATGAAATTGATGTGAGAAACACGCTGCATACAAAATAATAGTCCAAATACTCACTATAGATTCAGGCAGTGCTATCTTGGTTAGTTTGGTTTCTGGTACTAGATCCGGCAAATGGGCTTTCCTTAATGATCAGTCTGCTGAGAAGATGAAACATCATGAATGCCCGGAATGAGGGCTCTATATACTTCAGCATTTCCTTA
Organism: Tirmania nivea; assembly: GCA_015179035.1. NCBI lineage: Eukaryota > Fungi > Ascomycota > Pezizomycetes > Pezizales > Pezizaceae > Tirmania > Tirmania nivea. The sequence continues at coordinate 750,520 of WHUY01000010.1, read as the reverse complement.
GATACCACTATATTAATAATATAATTATTTCACAACTTCAAAATCAGCTCACTACTTGCTGTGCTCGGCGAAAAAGAAGTTTGCTCCTGAATCACATTAGCAATGCCATGGAAATTAGCCCGAGCTAAACTAACCGACGAGTGTAAGGTCATGGTCTTTCGCCCATTGCCTTGCACCGTGTCTAGGCTTTCCAGTCCCCCAATTCTTTCTTTCTTTTGGACCCGTGAGATCCTTAGTATCAGAACCATGCCTATACAATAGGAAAACATATCGATGCTTCCCAGTTTCTGAGACCTCAAATTAGTAGGTGCCATCCATAGGAAATAAAAAACGTACTGTCTGGGGGAGCCGGTCCCATGTATTCAATGATCTCCTTTTCTCCTTTGGCGGCTGAAACGTTGAAGCTCCCGGCTGATGCAATAGAATCAAGACTGGGAAGTTTAATGTCTGAGGAAATCCAGTGACAGAACTCTGACCATTTAGGGTCCTTCCTTGATGGCGCATCCGGATCGGTCATAACCTACAAAGTATCAGCAATGTACGGAAATAGAGCTTTGTTATTATCTAGGATTACCAAAGTGTATTTGGCACCTTCATGCTCCGGCTCGGGTGTGATCTGAATGTGAGGCTTCTCCTTCGTGTCATTGGGAGATAGCGTGTCCCCGAGGTTCACTAAATGATCACGGGAATATGATACAGATATCAAAGTGGTGGGGTTAAACTCGTCAACCACTGGTTGGGGTTATGTTAGCCATTGTTACAAAGATAGAGGGAAATGATCACCACTCACCATCAGGAATAATCTCATTTTTCTTTAATCTGTACGATATATTGGTGTCAAGGTCAACTCATGCGTCCTCAAGAGCGCCGAAGCAACGGGAATCTCGGACGACCCACATCTCGATGACGGAGTGGTTAGAGGTAACCTGTGAAAGCGTCTCCGCATTAGAATTATTCAATTTATATGCGGCAATCATATGAACGCTCAGTAAATGACTATCATCACCAAAGTAAGCGGCAATGATTACATATCGTTACTCTTGTCAAATATGAATATATGACTGCCAGATCCCTCATGCGTGCATTGCTACACATATAGACAGGACAAATATGGATACTTAAGAAATTTGGGGCTTCATGACTTACAAGAGGCATCCTTTGCTGTATTATAAATGGACAAAATTGGGACGGTAGTGGTGCAAGTGAGGTTCGAACTTGTAGACGAAGCCTGGTGAGATTGGTGCTATTATGAAGTGTTCGCGTGAATGGTAGTGAGGTAACAGCCTTGAACATGGTATGAAGGATGAATTTAGGGATGTGATGGTTGGGGCGTGGTGGGTTATATGAGCCGTAACCTCACAATGACGTAGAGTGTTAGGCCATTTTACATCAGGAAATTCGCAATGACCAGTAAACCCTTATCTCTCGTAAAAATCATGTTTAAACATTTCTGTATCATATGTATGGTTTTTCGCTTGCCGCTGGAACTATTTCCAAGTAATATATGGCTGGATAAGGGCTATATCAATATGCCAGAGGGTAAGAAGGGCTGCGAGTGGATCATTGCTTTCCACTAGTGTTTGAAGTCTTAACTGATTGTATCTGGACTATATATGTGTGTGGAAGTATTACTGCCCCTGGGTGAGGGTTAGGTTAGGTATTGGAGTACCCCGATCCAAGAGGTTCAAAATGTAGCGCCCGATATCTTACTTTGAGGTGTCCTATTAATATATATCCAAGAAAAAAGAACACGCTTAATAGGAAGAAGATTTTAAGTTATTGGGCCCTGCATTGGGATCTAGAAATATTCTAAGAAATACCTTATCTAGCCCCCCTCCCCCCAAAAAAGAGTAAATAAAAGTAAAAAACCTACCCACATAATACTTCCATTCTAGAGGCAATTGGTTTAGACTTCAAATACCAAGTGAAAGCAATAATTATGGCTACACCTCTGATATGAATATATTTCCTATATCTGGCCACATATTTCCTCAGATAGTTCCAGTAGCAGAGCACATGAGCTCTTGCTTGCGAAATGTATAGAATCTTGAGTAGGTACAGTAGTTCTGATTGCAATGTTTGAGAGCTGCAGTATGCCAAAACCTGTTATTGATTGGGAATCACGTTAGTTCCGGCTTAGTCATCCTAACCTTACTCCGACGTCAAGCAATTGGCACGTGTATAAGCGATAAATGCGCTCATGAGCTGGTGCATTGTGAGGAGTGATAGGTAAGATCGAGAAATGGAACCTGTTTTCATCTTATATCTCTAAACACTAAACATTAAGCTGCTTCAGATATAACATGCATCCCATATTGTATATGCACGAATCTGAAGTAGAAACCACTAATGTAAATTTGCTTCTGATCATGAGTTGTCAATTGCCCACGGCTTAGTAACAAGCCCCCTCCAATGCTAGCGGGTTTGGAGGTAACGCTAAACGGTAGGAACATATGGAAACCCGAGAAAACAATTCGCTACCAACCGTCGTTCGTTTCTTCTTGAACAATTCATAGTACAGATCATATCCAGCCTTCACCAGAGTGTTTTGTTTAGAATTCATCTCACCAACTCTAAAGCTCTCCAACCGAAAAAGACCTAGAGCCAGAGATAGCCGGAGCTTTAACAGCTGCAAACAATGGCGAGCCTCGGCGAAGATTTGCTAGGAACAGTCAACAGGCTTCAGGATCTGGTACACCCTTTCAAGCAGGCGGATTTTTGGTGGAAGATACTTACAATATATAGGTTTTTAATACTATTGGGACAGATTCGGGATTGGACCTACCCCAGATCGTATGCCCCACCATATCTACCCCGCCATTTTACAGCTCGGGGGTACTAAAGTGAATTGGCTAGGTGGTCGTCGGCTCTCAAAGTAGTGGAAAATCCTCAGTTCTTGAAAACATCGTCGGGCGAGATTTCCTACCCCGAGGAGTCGGAATCGTTACGAGAAGGCCGTTGGTTTTGCAGCTCATAAATGTCCCCGAGGATGCTGAAGAGAACCCTTTCAACAACGCTGTGCCCCCTCCTGGAGGTCAGGGTCAGGGTTCGTCACAGGAATGTGCCGAGTTCCTACACCAGCCTGGTCGAAGATTTTACGACTTTGCAGAAGTCCGACGGGAAATTGAAGCTGAAACGGCGAGAATTGCGGGAAATAACAAGGGAATTAATAGGCAACCGATTAATCTAAAAGTCTACTCTCCACATGTGTTGAGCTTGACATTGGTTGATTTGCCTGGTTTGACAAAGGTTCGGATTCGTTTTTAGCTGTGTCAACATGTACATCCATCACTAACTTGAGATTTAGATCCCCATTGGAGATCAGCCAACAGATATCGAGAAGCAAACCCGAAATCTGATATCCGAGTATATTGCGAAGCCCAACAGGTAAAGTTCCTGATGTTCTTGATTTTGCACGTTAGCCCCCTAACAGTGATCAGTATCATTCTTGCTGTATCGCCCGCAAATGTGGATCTTGTCAACTCAGAAGCCCTCAAACTTGCCCGACAGGTTGACCCTCAAGGGAAGCGAACTATCGGTGTCCTCACGAAGATTGACTTGATGGACCATGGGACGAATGCTCTTGAAATTCTCCAAGGAAGGGTGTACCCGTTAAAGCTAGGATTTATCGGTGTGGTCAACCGGTCCCAGCAAGATATTCAAACCAACAAGAATCTCCAGGATGCGTTAAAGTCCGAGCAAGATTTTTTCAGGCATCACCCAGCCTATAGAAACATGGCTCACCGATGTGGAACGCAATTTCTGGCGAAGAGTCTAAATACGGTATGGTAATTCGAGATAATTTATCAGTCTACTCAAGCTGACTTTTGGCGGTAGATTTTGATGCACCATATCCGGGAGAGGCTGCCGGATATCAAGGCCAGGCTGAACACTTTGATGGGTCAAACTCAGCAAGAGCTGGCGTCCTATGGAGACATGCATTTCAGTGGGAAAGAGCATAGGGTATGGCACTATTTCAAAAAAAAAATCACCAGTTAGGCTAACACCCAGCAGGGATCGCTGATTTTACAACTCATGACCCGCTTTGCAAGCTCGTTCATCTCTTCGATTGACGGTACTTCATCTGAGATCTCAACAAAGGAGCTGTGTGGAGGTGCTAGGGTGTACTATATTTTTAATTCTATATTTGGAAACTCTCTGGAGTCCATCGATCCCACAACAAACCTCTCTATCCACGACATTCGCACGGCCATCAGGAACTCTACCGGCCCCCGTCCAAGCCTTTTTGTTCCTGAGCTTGCATTTGACCTTTTGGTCAAGCCTCAAATCCGGCTTCTGGAGACCCCTGCCAACAGATGTGTGGAGCTTGTATATGAGGAGTTGATCAAAATATGCCATACATGTGGTTCAAATGAACTTGCCCGGTTCCCCAGGCTTCAGGCCAAACTCATTGAGGTCGTCAGCGATCTTCTAAGGGAGCGATTGAGGCCTACCAGTACCTATGTAGAGAGCTTGATTGCAATTCAGAGAGCGTACATAAACACAAATCATCCAAACTTCCTAGGTGCAGCGGCAGCGATGAACAGCGTTGTGTCGGCGAAGCAGGAGAAGGATAGGCAGAAAGAGGTTTTACTGAGGAAAAAAGAAAGAGAAAGGCGGAAGGTAAAAACTGCTGCTGGCCTGCTCTATGGGTGAAGAAGGTACTGACCATTATTATGTAGGCAAACGCCCTTACTGGTTCTGGATCTACTTTGAATGGAGGAGAAACTCCCGACTTTGAAGAGAATGAGAGACCACAGTCACAGCATGCTCACAGAACACATCTACGAACGGATTCCAGGTCAGCTTCCCCAGCTGCAAACTTTGCGAGGGGAGACATATCCCAGCTCTCACAGTCAATTGCTACACTTAATGGGCGCAGTTCGTCTCCTCCTCCCCTACCTACACGCTTTGGATCATCTGCAGGTACCAAAGATTCGTTCCTCAACTACTTCTTTGGAAAGGATGGGGCTCCTCCTCCTTCTGGCGTTGTACCAAGGACGGCGCCCTCGGAGTCGAGCTTTGCCCAAGGCTTCAAGCGAAGTACTCCCGAAATTTCTTCTGGGATCAACGGCCTAGTGTCACCCACATTGGAGACCTCACGGTTAGCAAAGGACTTTGAAGATACTTCCATGGTAAGTTTGATTTCCTTGGAAGTCTGTTATACTTTTGCTAAATAATGCCCAGCAAAATAACCCCGATGAACCTGCCCTTACTGAGCGGGAGCAAATGGAGACCGAGCTCATCCGTCGACTAATAACGTCATACTTCAACATCGTCAGAGAAACAATTCAGGACCAAGTCCCCAAAGCCGTAATGCATTTTCTTGTCAACGCCACCAAGGATGCTGTACAGAACAGATTGGTTACTGAGCTCTACAGAGAGGAATTCTTCAATGACCTCTTGTACGAAGATGATGCGATTAAGGCAGAGAGGGAGAAGTGCGAAAAGCTATTGCAGACTTATAAAGAAGCAGCAAAGATTGTTGCTGAGGTGTAAGGAGTAAGGGTATGTTTAATAGAAAGCAAAGCGGGATCAAGAAATGATGGTGTTTATTTTTATTTTTGGATAAATTGTTGTGGGGTTTGTGTAGTTCTGTGTGAGCTTGACTTCAAGGTGGAAATCATGGTTCATATTACTGATTTCATTCTTATTCTATTTTGTTCTTCTCTCCTTTTTTGGTTCCTTATTGATCCGCTGTAGTTGTAAATTCTCAAATTCTTCTTGCATTTCACTCCTTTTTTCCTCTGGTCCCAAGGCAGCTGATCGGGCTTGGAATGTGTTGAGTCGGTTTGTTGGGTGGTTTTATCAGATAATTTTCGTTTATGGTGTGGGCGTATCTAGAGAATCACATCAGACGAAGAAATGACGTGTATACATATACAATGCTGAGGATATATTTATATACAACTGCTTCATATACTTCAGACGCTTTTATCAGCCATAAGGGCCCTGTATTCAACCATCACCAGGAGTCTGGATCTTCACCAGGCATCATTACGCCTGCTTAATGAATGTACGAGTACTCCAAGTCCGTTCCCAACATGTCCGGCTTCTTCCTAAACTTCTCTAGTAAAACCCTCAGTTTACTCCTGTAGGTATCTCCATCAACATACGCCCCCTTCAGCCATCTTTCCCCACTCTTTGCATCAAACTCCCTTCTCGCATGAAGTACCCGTCGATTATGGAAAATCACACACTCTCCTTCTTTCAGTATCAGCCCAAATTGATTTTCCTCCCTCCCAATAATATCTCCAAATAATATTAACGCATGGTAGAATTGTCTCCATTTACTTGCCGCGCCACGTTCATCGGCATCATTGGGGACATCGAAAGGTGCTTGGAATGGGGGTGAGTAATTTACGTGGTCAATACGTTTTCGGGTAAGGTATGTATTTTCTTGGAGGACGACAGTGGGCCGGGTATAGTGGTAATATCGAGAGTCATTTTTGTAGTGGAAGTTAACAGGGAAGGTTGTTAGAGAATTGAAGGCGTTTGGGGAGTTTATCCTGATAAGCTCAGTTGCCCGGAAGGAGTCAGCGAAGTATGAGCTTCCGCCCGTAACCGTATTTTCGAGGCAATGGAGGAACTGGAGAGTTGGGGGGGATGCATAGTAGAGACAATCCATGTGTAATCCGAGATTGACAGAGGTATAGGCGAGGTTTTTGGAGTTGGACATGGATCTAACATCCCATGTCCGCCCGTAAAAGGATCTTTGGATATAACCCACTCGTTCTGCTATTTTTGCGACTGACTCCTCGTCTTTGGGGACCTCTTTGAGGAAGACGAGGCCATAAGCGACAAGTTGCTGGAGAGTAAAGAGCAGGGTTTCGTCGTTTTCCATATAGTCTTTGTATGGGATGAATTGAACGTCTTTCTCCATTAAGGCCTTGTCCCAGAGGACGTAGTTGAGGTCATCGTTGCGCGCTCGTACGCTTGTGCGGAGGCTCGTCAGGCGCCGCAGCAGGTGGTTGGAGTAGTGACTGACATGGGCTGTTCCCATGAAATCGGTAGACCAAGTGATTGTGATGGAATCATCCTCCGGGCTGGCAACGACATTCTGAGGGCGGATGTCGATGGGGATGTCTTGTGTTTGGAAGAGCTTTTGCCTGGTACTGGAGTCGATGCAGCGAGGACAGTTGCAGGCATCTCGGAGGACAACATGATCGAGTGTGACGAATGTGCTGCCTAGCTTTATAGAAAGGCGTTTATCCCAGGAAATGCCTCTGTTGCCAGGATCAATGAGGAGTTTGAGTTTTCGGCGGAGGGGGTCACGGTCGTCAGGAGGGGACCCCGCGAAGGTCGTGGAGGCTTTGCGGGAGGTCGAGTAGGCACAGCGATGGTACAGTTCGAGCCACCTGCGGGGCTGGGGTATACATACCGACCAAGAGGCCAGGAAAGCATGTGGTGAGCTCGATGAGCTCAGGCCTGTGATTGAGCGGGCGCTCCCCACCCCCACAGTCCGAGCGAGAGCTCTTGTGGCGGGCTGCATAATCTCCCGTTTTTGGGCGCTCAATGTGCCTGTCAGTCGGGTATCGCGCTGATCTCCCTATCCCAATTCCTGTTCCGTCCTGGAGATACTGCGAGATCAGATCTAGAGTCCAGGGATATCTCGTTTCACCCCTGCCTAACATCGACCCCACGGGTTTGGAGAACTAAGCATCCGCGACAAAAGTGTAACGCTTGGTTTTGGGGGAAAGAGATTAACGAGAGGGATGTCTTCTAATGCTCATCACATCGGGAAAAAGGAAAAGGTAAGACGCCGCGTGCAGCTGCGTGTCACACGATTTTTATGATATTGCAGCCCCCACTGGGCAAACAGCTGATAATTGCTCCGGGGGCCTGCCAGGCGTCGAAGAAACATGTCGCCATAGCCGGTTCGCTTGCGGGATTGATGTCACGGTAAGTTTATTTCCCGTACTTCAGAACCGAAAAGTTGTCACGACAGTGACCGTCATATAAAAAAACTCCCCCGTTGCACCCTGGACTGACTTATTTTCTCGAATCCCCCAGCTTCGTTACCGCTCCCCTTGACATCGTCAAAATCCGCCTTCAGCTCCAACACCACGCCCTCCCACCAACATCCACCTTCCTCAACCCTCTCCGCCCACCAATACCCCTTACTCCCAATGGACCAGTCTACCATGGAGTCCTCCCTACTCTACACACCATCATCCACCAAGAAGGAATCACTGGCTTATGGAAGGGAAATATTCCCGCTGAACTCCTATACTTGACTTATGGCGCGGCGCAGTTTCTTGTATTCAGGCAGATTACAAGGCTCATCACCAAAACTGGCTATGATGTTCCCGATCCATTGAAGAATGCAGTTGCAGGAGCATCCGCCGGGGCGATAGCTACTACAGTGACGTATCCGTTTGATCTGCTAAGGACGAGGTTTGCTAGTCAAGGCACAGAGAAGGTGAGCACCGCTCAACCCCCCGGGACTCGCATCATAGCTATCAAGGAAACATACGGCTAATGAAAGTCTACGGTAGTAGGTCTATTCTTCTATCCTCTCTTCCATCAGACAAATCTACACCTCCGAAGGCCCCACCGGCTTCTTCCGCGGCCTCGGCGCCGGGATCATTGGCATAGTCCCGTATATGGGGATCTTCTTCTGCACATACGAATCTACGCGGAAGCTCTTGCATCGCACTAGCCTCTCACACGGAACCACCGACGCATTCTCAGGAACCTTCGCTGCAATAATAGCGAAAACTGGCGTCTTCCCTTTAGACTTGATTAGAAAGAGACTCCAAGTCCAGGGGCCGACGAGGGAGTTATATATCCACAAAAATATTCCTGTGTATAATGGGGTCTGGGAAACGGCAAGGAAGACAGTTGCGAGAGAAGGGTGGAGGGGGTTGTATAGAGGGCTGACGGTGGCGCTGCTGAAGGCGGCACCGGCTAGTGCGGCCACGATGTGGACGTTTGAGACAACCATGAGAGTGTTGAAATGGAAGGATGGGGTTGAGGACTGATTTGTGGAGAGTGAGGATAAGTCTCAGGGCAATATAAGTTATTGTTAATAGGGAGACTTGGGACAACCTATACTCCACGCTATTGTTAACTTAACACTTTTATTTTTCTTTAAGTATTTAGAGCCAGCGATAATTCCTTCTTCGTAATACATCATGACACTCCAGTATGTACGGCCAGCGCCGGTCATCTTCTGCATTTAGGGTGAGTTCGCCTGCTCTTAATTTTACCTCTTCCTTCGAGTGTCTCCTAATACAATCAGAGAATTCTTGCATGCTAGAGTTGGGTTAACCGCAATTCTTGATGTCTTAGAACGGAACCCACTGAACTCTCCAAAGTGAATCAGACTACTTCAACATTCAAACATAGGCAGAACAAAGTACAGTTGCATTAAATGCTAACTAAATCCTCACTGTCTGATTATCCTAATTATCAAGCAAGATTATTTTTTTTTGTCGCCCCCTTAGATTAGTTATCCTGAGGAAATTATGTACGTATACAGCAAACAAATCATCCAACTTTTCTACTCCCTTGCCCAAGCTCCTTTAATCATATAACATGCAATCTGGAAACGAAAACGCGAAGCAAATTCATAAGCCTACCAAATAACCACTTTTCTAAATCATCACGAGGTATAACCCAACCGACCCATCAAGCTTCCTCAGCAAACGTAGAAAGGACCAGCTTCTCATGCAGTCAAATGGCCATTAACTAGCACATCCTCAGGAACCTCCGTTGACATTCTCGTCAACATCTCCTCCAAATCCCCAGTACAAGCCGCCACAAACCCGAGATAGGGCTTAGAGGGATCCAGAACCCTAGACATGTACTCTGGGTGGAACTGAACAGCCACGAACCACGGATGATCCTTCAGCTCCACCACCTCCATCCTCTCGGCCTTATCATCCTTCCCGACAAAGTTCAAGCCGCCTGCCTCAAGACGCTCAATATATTCTGGGTTTATCTCATATCTGTGCCTATGCCTTTCGAGAATTTTTGATGCCTCTCCATAGAGTTGGCGAAGCTTTGACCACTCACTGCCGGGTTGGAAAACAGTTGGTCGAATACCCAGGCGCATAGTCCCCCCCAGGTGAGTCTTGGAGCCTTCAGGCATAAAGATCACTATTGGATGTTCGGGTTGTTCGTGCAACTCGGTAGAGTGTGCGTTTTTGAGACCGCAAACATTGCGAGCGTATTCAATCACGGCGATTTGCATTCCAAGACAAATTCCGAGATATGGTATCCCCTTTGTGCGTGCCCACTTAGCTGCGGCGATCATGCCTTCAGTACCTCGGGTGCCGAACCCTCCGGGGACGAGAATACCGCTATTGACTAATGGTTAACAACCGAATTCCATAGGGGATTTCTGTAGGTGTAAAAACGTACTCTGCAGTACAGACATCATGCCATGCCTTGTGGTATTTGGCAGAGTCAGTATGGGCAGCACCCTCCTCAAGCATTTCAGCTTCAACCCAGATAAGATTCAACTTCTTTCCACACTTCATGCTTGCGTGTTCTAAACTCTTAATTACGCTAAGGTAAGAATCGTGGAGGTTGGTGTATTTGCCAACCAAGGCAATGTTGACCTTGTCGAACAGACGATCTTGGGCGAGAGTGAGTTCTTTCCACTCAGCCCAGGAAGCTTTTCCCTTTTGCACAAGGGCCGGAGCGGGCTCAAGAGTATCAAGCCCGAGGGTCTCTTGGAGGAGATTGAGGAGGCGTTGTTCTTCAAGGAGAATGGGAACATGGTAGGTGGAGTTGCAGTCGTGAACAGCAAGGACCCGCTCGATGTCGACGTCACAGAAGAGAGCGACCTTGCTCGTAGTGGATTTCTCAAGGGGTTGTTGACAACGGCAGGCAATCTATGAAGCTCGGATGTTAATCAACCAGGTCATTGTTGAAGAAAGTGAACATACCAGGTCGGGGGATAAACCAGCGGATCTTACGTCCCTGATTGCTTGCTGAGTTGGTTTGGTCTTTTGCTCACCGTTGATAACTGGGACTAGGGAGACATGAATTTGCATGAAGTTTGTTTTGCCAACTCGTCGCCTTAGCTGCCGAAGAGCTTCTATAAATGGAGCGGATTCGATGTCTCCAACGGTTCCTCCAAGCTCAATGATGCAAATGTCAGGCCTCTGGTTGGTATCATCGACAGGTACTGCGGAAACTCGCTCAATCCAATCCTGGATGGCGTCTGTGAGATGTGGTACCACTTGGACGGTTTTTCCAAGGTAATCTCCTTTCCTCTATACACAGCCGTTACTGTCAGCCTCGTGTACGTCGGTGCCACCCTCTAGGTTACTCAATCCGTTCTGGAATCTTATCACCTCTTTCTCGATCACATGCTGGTAAATCTTTCCAGTAGTGATATTATTTTCCCTGGTCAATGTGATGTTGAGGTATCTTTCATAGTTTCCTAAATCCAGATCGACTTCTCCACCATCATTGAGAACGAAGACCTCTCCATGCTCCGTTGGAGCCATAGTCCCAGCATCAACATTCATATACGGATCAATCTTAATGGCAGAAACCTTGTAGCCCTTTGTCTTCAAGAGTAGACCAGTTGAAGAAGCTGCTCGCCCCCAAAGAGTTCAGTATAGTTCAATACCGGAAACTCTTCAACAATCCTGGGTGTAGACTGACCGATCACACCCTTCCCAATACCACTGATAACACCCCCAGAAACCAGAACGTACTTCATGGCTGATGTTGGAAATTCGAAGATTGCTAGTAAAGTAGAATTGGGTGCTAGAAGATGAAGGTACTCGTGTAAAAATCCCAACAACAAATAAGAAGGAAGAAAAACCTTATATCTACCAGCCCGCCGCAAGCGCGGGGGGAGGAGGAAGGAAGGAACGAGGAAAGAATTTCGGGCTACCGTTTTAAGTCTATTGTTAGTCATCACAAGAGAGTCAGAATGCAGCCGACTCCCAGCTTATTATTGACACGACCAAATAAGAAATTTGGTTATGTCGAACGAATCATGGACTACGCAGTTGACATGTACTTAAGAGATTCTGCGAATAGCTGGGCAGCTCACAGTTTCACGTAGTTTCTTGACATCGTCACCCACCTTGTGCAGGGTTTCCAAGAACTCTCTGTGGAAGTAGCCGATGATCCCTTGTTCTGTAGTTCTGGTATATCGGCACCGAGCCGATTCGGTTCCAGCGTGATTGGCACCGGAGATTATTTCTCATTGCCCAGATTTGTTCGAGATGAACTGCTCTGGATGAACTTGCGCATGATATCGATTATGACCGTCGATCCTATGTCACGTGAAGCACCGCGAATTTGGGCGCGTCCCTGAAGAACCTGCAGACTTTGCCCGTCTTTTGAGCCTGGTTTTGCTGTGCATGTAGAGGCACTTGAGACCACGTAGATCACCGCAGCGAGCGAGCATACAAACATGTACTCGGGCATTTGTACAGTAGTTTTGTTTGTCTGGATGCCAAGACGCGCAGAAAAGAAGAAAGGTTATTGTGTCAGACTATCGCTGCCCTATGAAACGCCCTGTCAGACTACTGTCCCCGTTCACCGTAGCCCACGTCCCACCCCCCACTGTGTCGGCTGTCTCCTTACATCTACCTCCACATCATCACACCCATCTCACAGCAAACATCGTCTCGTATCGCCATAACGTCAGTAACCAGCATGTCAGAGAAAGAATACCTCTTAAGCAAGATCAGTCAAGTCGCTGGTACGTTGCTGCGCTGTCACCTAGAGCAAGGGTCGTGTTCTTCTCTTACTGACTCAAACTTGAACAGGACAAATCAATCGCCACAAGAACCAGCAGGAAGGGACATCTACACAACCATTTGCGACACATGGATACAATCCATATAACTACCGTAAACACACCCCCGCTCTTTGTTCCAAAGCCAACTGCAAGCCGGTAGCCGCAGATACTGATAATGTTGCTCTTGGACACATGCAGCTCCGAGTCGAGGGATTCCATCATATCGGGGGTCAAGAGGTCGAGGAAGGGGGAGGGGAGGGAGGGTCGCTCCAGTACATCGAAATAGGACCCTAGTATTGAACAGCGGGACGGTGTCAGGGAATAGCGGTGAATCTGGGTCTCAATCCTCAATTTCGGATTTTCCAAATACACCAACAACACAGCTAGATTCAATGGTCTCAAAAGAATTCTCATCGCCGGTAACCTCGGGAGGGCAACAATGGGTAGCAAAGCGCGACCGACATATGCAACTGATTAACTCAGCAGTATATGATCAACAGGCATTGGCTAGAGCAAAGGCAATGGAGGCTACGAGGCAGGAGAAATTGAAACGGAGATCAGAGAGACAAAAATTGAAACTCAAAATGTTTTTGGAAAGATCAAAGAATGCAGTACCCCAAGCGTACGGGACAGCATTTGGTGGCGTTGGTGCAGCTAGCTCGACTCATGAGGTCAACGTTGGAGGGGTCAGGTATCACGTCTCTGCTGGGGGTAACAAACTGGTCAAGGTTCCTGGTGAGATTTGCGGCTGCACCGATGAGCTGTATGAAGGGGTACATGTGGACAACTACTTACAGCTATGTCTAGATGGTGTAAAATCGGCAACCGCTACTCCTAAGAAAGCTGTAGTTGGGGGAGTAACTTTTATTCGGAGTAAAAGTGGGAACCTATGGAGATCAGGGCTTGTCAAAGCGAAATGGTGAGCATGCGCTCCGCTCATGATAATTTGGGTGGTGGGGGGGATTAAATATTGACGAATCCGTTTACTGACACGGTCGTGATTTCCTCCGAACGTTTTATTTCTTGTAGCAACACCACAACTCGCAAGATCAAGAAACCTTGCAAATATTTCACACTCACCGGTACCAATTACTTTTTTCCATGCACTTTCCCCCTAGGAACCGCTGATACCAGATCCGTCGTACTCGAAGGGCCTGGAGGGTGCACGTTCATCCCTGTGTCTTATTATGATGGATATTCTACGATACCCTAAACTAAGAGGGTGGAAGGGGTGTATGACTAACTATCTCATGTTTCCATCGCAGGAAAATGTCAGCGCGGATTATCATGCCCCTATACCCATGATCCCGACCGAGTGGCGATCTGCCCACGTTTTCTCTTGTCTAACAGTTGTTCGGAAGGGGACGCCTGTGATTTATCTCACGACCCTACTCCGCATCGTGTGCCTGCATGTGTTCACTTCTTACGGGGCAATTGTTCGAACACAAACTGTCGATATGCGCATATACGGGTCAACCCTGCGGCACAAATCTGCAAAGCATTCGCCACAGAGGGGTATTGTGAGAAAGGAGGTGATTGTACAGAGCGGCATGTGCACGAGTGCCCTGAGTTCGATGAGAAGGGAGTATGCACAGATAAAAAGTGCAAACTGCCACACATTGAGAGGGCTGGGCGGAGGCGAATGGCAGCTGCAGCCGCAGCAGCATCCAAACCAGCTATCTCTACTCTAGCATCAAGTAACGATAGCACTGCTGACGAATCACCAAATGGTGCTGAGGACAGTGACCTTTCCAGTGAGGATGAGGGGGAGGCTATTGATAGTGACGACGTGGATTCAGATGTGTTGAGTGACGACGAGGGCGAAGAGAACTGTTTTATCCAAAGTGATGGTCCGAGAAAGAACACTGGCAGCCGCGAAGTAACCCAGCAACTGGATTTCATTCATTTTTAACCGGTGAAGCCAAAGTCATCAGTAAAACGGGTCAAATACAATTCCTGAAGGCCTACGGTTCAATGATTACATACGAACTTATGATTCTGTCATAACATTCAATACAATTGGCATTGCGCTATGAAGATAGCTACAAATCACATATGCAGAGCGAACCTAGTTCGCATTAACAGGCTACAGCTGTGCTCTGCGATGAATGGTACTAGGAAGTCTTGCCGTCAGCCGTCTCTATTTTGCACATTAGTTTAAAATCATGCGCCACCCTCCACCACTACTTGTTGCCGTTATATTGTACTGGCCCTGCTCTAGGCCTTTTGGGCGGAATGTTATTTTGTTTCCTGCACACGGGGATCCTGGATATTTGCTTTTTTCTCTTTGCCCCAATACCCAGTTATTATGTTGTCCTGCAGAATAAGATTTATTGGATTGCATCTTCAGAAACACTCATTCACCGTCTTTTTAAGCATTGACCACCTCCCAGCTTACCCGGGTTTGTGGTTATGGCAACAATGATTACGATTGATTACTTTGCCGTCTACTATCGAGTTGATCGCGCAATTCTTATTGAAAGATCGATACGTACGATACTCATTGTTTAGGGTACGCTTCCACGTTCACATCATCTCCTTCCATCAGATCACCAGTAGCCTTGACGGATAAAGCAACGACTACAACTCACTCGCTACTCCTGCTGACACTACTGTAGTTATTTCAAGGGTCAACACGCACCAACCTCGGACCGGGACAAAAAAGGAAAAAGTTATAGCATTTGGTTAAACTACCTTTGGTTTGGTTTGGTTGGCTATGTTGTCAGACGTCCAACAATCCGCCCTGGCTTCCATTCTAAGGTATCGTCGTTGCTATATAGGAATGTGATAGGTGGAGGGAAGTGGGGTCTCCGGGGTGGATCTGCTAGGTATTGAGGTTGATTACGTGCGCTCTACTGCACTGCATGACTATGTCAATACACCTAATATTGTACCGCTCATGTTTTACAAACCAGCCTCACTACCTTCAAGTTCAGGAATGATTGGATCAATACGAGTTGTGTGACATATATGGCCATGGGTCTGGGTTGGACGCTTCGAGCAGTGCGGGTTAGGATGGGCTGCCATTCATGTGTTGTTTTCTTCTAGGTTTCTCTCTAGACAGGCAAGGGTTGTCGGAGACTAGTCTTCTGTCCCTTAGTTGTATGTTTCACGGGATTACGGTTTTTTTACGAATTTCTGCTGCCTTGCCAGCATATATGCATTTAATATATAAAATATTTTTTTACTACGCCTGCACCGAATTCTTGAGTCCGATCCCGATCTTGCCAGCTTGTGAGACTGACTTACTTATCGTCCCTGCGGGCCAACAAGTGCTGATCGTGATAAAGCTTCAGCTGTTTGAGTTCAGCCTGGCTGGGCTACTATTCTTGGACCACGACCAGTGTTACTGACACAAGGTAGCCAGAATGGCATGGGTTGGATTTGTGATGGAAGCGATAACGGAGGCGAGGGTGTTGAGTCCAATTGCTGGGCATGGGTAGATAATAATCCGAATTCCAACGCTCTTTGTCCACGGCTAGTCTGGTTTGCACAACCTCTCGTAGAGGACCGAAAACATAACCTGTAAAAATGCCCAGCAGAAACACCTTACTTAGTAGACTCAATTTTTCTCCCGTTTCATGCATGGCACTACGTCAGACAAACATGCTGCAAGTTATGCCCACGGGCCAATTCGTTACATGAAGCCGAATGCATCCCCATGCATACCCCCTCACATAAGCCAAGATCCCACACCCCCACCTCTTTGTCTGGTGGCCAATGAACTCCATTGTGAGTCTAGAAGCTGCAGAGCCTCAAATCCACTCTTCGATCGAGGTCCCCCGCTCAGAATCAAGGATCAAGTGCCCAGTAAGAAAAATCGCTTCTGACTATCCGAAGTGGTGGAGATGAGCTAGAGGGGGTATCACGAAATCCCGCGGATGCACCGGAAGAATTCCAGCAACGGTGGATAAAGGACTGGTATTGCGCTGTGAGGACCCGGAACCGCTACCGTTGAAGCTGTGGTTCTCTCTGACACAACTCACGCAACGCTACTGCTGCAGCTGGCCCCTTGCCGCTGAATTTCAGGCCAGGAAAGTTAATGATAAAATATCATGATGCCATGCGTATGCTCGATTCTCCGATAGATGGACTTGAGCGGTTTTACCTACTGGCTAATAAATTGCACATGTAGGTAGGGCCGGTAGATCATCCATCTACTAACACCAAACTGCCTTAAATATTCGGAGCAGGGAGGAGGGGGAGGGGTTAACTAGGGGAAGAAATTTTGAGACGAGCAGTATAGTGGAATGATATCAAGGTGACTTCCAACCGGTCTGGGGCGAATGGAAATGGGAATTATAGATGGGATCCATGGAGGTTAAGTAGATCGCCAGAGAGAGCAATAAACCTATAACCTAACGAGAGAGATATCACTGGTCAGTCAGGGTCCAGCCACGGGTAGAGCTAAAGCAACATTCACTGATGTGCGTTACGGTAGACACGGAGAGCACGAGATCAAGAGGCGGCGAGTGGAGTTTCGCATTCCAATTACACTCCTAGTTTATCCACCCTGCCGATAACTTTAATGTGAAATCGGAACAATCGCCCATCCCAACCACGCTCAAGGCGGCCCTTGCACGCCGCCGATATACTCTGCTCGTGCATTAAGCAACCAAGTGCTCCTAAGTACCGGTAGCCTACTAACAGTTGTGCTGCTGAGATAACCGACAGGAAAGTGGGATGTCCTCCCTTTCGTCGAATAGACTAGCTGAAGGCCAGGGCTCGGGCCACTTATGGCAGAAGTCGCCCTAGGCACATTTGTCGTTGGAATGACCTGCAAATAGATCACGATACCATGGGCACCGACATAGCGGATTTTCGCCGCAGACGGCGTCAGCCGCAATGCTAAACTGCAAAAGACAGTACGGTAACCACTTCCCCGAGGGGTTGGAGTATCTTTCAAGCTTGAAACTACATGGGACTCCACGGATACACCCGAGACCACAGCAGTCAAGCCAGGCGGGTGAGATCCGAGATCAAAGACAAAGCTTCTCATGTCTGTTCTCAATCGGGATATTTACGAGGTCGGAGGTCGGAGTTAGAATACTTCTCCTCGGCACGGACTACGTTAAAACCCTACTCCATACGAATGGTGGTAACTGCAATCTACTACCGAGAAACCACACTACTATCGAAAGCGAGCTGCAATTCCAAAGAGAGTTATCCGGTGCGCCGCCGAGCCTCCCCTCAGCCGTGAGGTCGGGCCGATAAGAAAATACATCTAACCCTTATTCAAAGTATTACATCTTATGGTACCAGTTGTGGGGAGTATTGATCACTTACTAAGAGCCCATACCACAGTTTCAACTGCTGCACGAATATGAAGCATTCAGCAAGGAACTGGCATGGTCAAGGACGCCCACATAGCAGAAAAGGGAAAGACTAAAGCATAAGCTAACGGCAGGGAGCGTTGGCTAGAGGCCAAATGGTGGTCCCGACTGCTGCAGCTTAGGCAGCTGCGTGATAGCACGAAATCGTTGAAAAAAGCGGCATGCAAACTGCAAGCAACAGTTACCTACATAGACACCCATGAGAGTACTAGTATACTGCCTCTTACATATTCTTAGTGTATGCATGTCTAATGGAAAGGCATTCACAGGAGTTTATCCAGTGGGGGCGGTCATGCTTAATGACCGAGTCATGCTCCATACAAGACCCGAATATGGATCGAGGGTTCTAGTCTTGTCTCGCGCCTAGGATTGAGATTGTCTTGACAGTCGAAATATACTGGGTTATGCCTGGAAAAAGCAAAAAGAAAATTGGGTTGACGCTGTCTGCAGCTGTACTGGTACTTGATTTCGTTGAGAACAAAGGGCAAGGCATTGTGACCCTTCACTGTGACGGGAGAAAGAAGAGTCCGAGACATCATGAACACAAGACAAGGCCACGAGCAAACAACATATCTTCAAAGTAAGGCTCACGAGAACTTAAACTCAGTTGCTTATTGGACTGTCAGACAAATACCTTGTTACCTTGCTTCGCCATGGTCTTGCGTAAGTACAGTTACTGACTGTACTTTCGGGGACTCGTCCATGTCATGCCTGTCTCAGTCCCTCTCGGTCAGCGTGGAGTATCCTAATCCGTGCAACGCCCGCGTCTTCACAAGTCTCGGCGGTCGGCTGATCTGCGTCTCTCTTTGGGGTTCAACTTAGAAAAAAAATTGTCTTGGAGAATGTCTGATGGTGATACCCTTCATTGAAACTTATCTCTTGCAAAATATTATTTTAGTTCTTAACCACAAAAAGTTCTCAATATTATACGACGAAAGTCATCACCCGACCAGGATCAGTATATTTGATTTCGAAACCTCAATCGTCAAATGTCGCCGCTATCAAACAGTTGGTCGGAAGATCACTGGACCTAGGTTATGGTTTCTAAACGCCGTAACCAGTGAGCTGCCGACTTTTTTTATTTTTATTTTTATTTTTAAGTTATTCTTATTATTCAAGGGTGCAGCTCCTCTTCTTTTTTGCTTTTTTCGTGTTAGCCGAACAATTGACCATGTAAGTAGGGTGGTGTGCTGTAAAGAGGGGAACCTACCCCCCCGCAAGAGAGTGAATGATAATCTGTCAAACAATGCCCATGCCCTTAGAGGAGGAAGGCTGACCGCGTGAGTGGCCAAAGCTCTCTACCATTAGTTCATTTTGCATTTTGCGTTAAGAAGATAGACTGACGAGGTGACTATTGAGGTTGAACAATATTCAGATAGAACAAAAATACCGCTGCTTCGACTGGAGTTCCGGAAGACGTTTGGGGGCAACGCCAGATTTAAAGGGTGAGTTCAGTTTTTTAGGATTATTGAGGCAGATCGAAGAAGGGCCTCCCATCAAGCAGCACAACGGTATTTGAGCCTTCAGGATAAGGTAACAGATAGCAACTTGCAAGGCCTGCGGCTGGGGAGGGCCAGTAGCTCGTGCGCGCGTGCTCGTAGTGGTGGTACTTGCAGAGCAAGCCCGACACACTCGATCGGACTTCTATGGCCAGTTTGGCTTTGAGAAGCGAGCATGCAGTGTGGTGACATACTCGCACAGGAGATCATCAACCGAATTCTTCTATTGTCGAGCGGATTTAATTTTATTAGTTTATTTTCTCGGCCGATTTTACTATCCGCTATTCCCCATCTTCACGGTGCCACAGGAAAAGAGTGGGGAATCGTGAGGAACATTGCCATTAGGATGGCCCATATTACCGTATCGTAACTTGCCGGGCCATGCTTTTTTGAAGCGTGCTCCGCGAGATCCCCCCGCCTTGCCTACTGCCATTCACCTGGGCTGGGCGCCTTCCCCAGGCTTAGGGATGACCACGACTGGCCGGCTGTGCTTAGAGCCCAGTATTGTGTTTTGCCCTTTCTTTCTTCTTCCTGACGGCCCCGGTCTTTCTTCTGCATCACTCACATCTTTCTACACTCCCTCAGACTCGTCGTATCCAGCCATGCCCATGCTGCTTCACAGGACACCAACTCTTTTCCGCTTTGTGCTCTTGATACTCACCTTGCCTACGCTTCTGCTTGTGATTTCCCGATTTCATTGGTGAGGCCTTCCTTCTGCTGCAGCTCAACAGTAGTGTGCTGCACGGCTTCTGCCCTCCCCGTTCTCATGAGATTTCTATTCCGGTTCCCCCAATCACAGTGCAATATCCCAAATCTGGTGCATCCCTGCACTGTGACAGCAAATACAACCAATGGGACAGGCCGGATCCGCTTGTCCTTAGAGGACTTGCAGTGCAGCCGGATGTCCCACCCTTAGCAAGGTCAGGCATGATCAGTCGAGAGGAACAAATGGAACACCTGCTCTTGTCAGTATATAGGCACTCATGGGTCCTGTTACAGCGTCGTCTCTTTTTCCCTCCCATACCTCCTCACACTCCAGCGTTTTGCTCACAGTACTAGTCTGTTTTTCGAACAAGAAGTACCTGTTGGCCAGCTATTTTACGACTCACGACCCCTACACGCATAGCATTCATTTGCTGCTTCCGTTTCTCAGACACGAGACATAATCGACCTATCCGTGTAATCGACAGAAACATCCTTATCTATCCTTATCTAACGATTCCCTTTTAACGACCTCTCAAGCTGTCGTCGACATTTTAGATCCCTCACATTCTCGCAATGACTTCTTCTTCATTCTTTAACCATAACATGCCAGACTATATGCACGCACATCTCAGCCTAGACACCCGATCCACATGGGATGATGATGTTTCGTCGATTCTTGATGATAATATCCTAGAAAATAATCTGGATTCGGCGTTGGAGTTATCACCTGTTGAGCAAAGGCGACGAGAGTCTATGATGGAGCGTGCCATATACTCGCCATCACGAGATTGGACTGACTATGATCATGACCATGACATGGGAGGTGCATCCTGTGACGGTCCTTCACCAATAGCATCTGCCAGCTTTGAGCACAGCAATGGCACAAACAATCCATTTATTAAGCTTGAGGCTGCTCAACAGCCATTTTCTCCCCAGCACAATGGATGGAACTCACGAGCAATGACATCCGGGTCTGTGACACCCGCAGGCTATGATGCACCATTTGCTTCTGCTCATTTTGATACTTCTTACCTCACCTCATACGGCACACCTGCTCCAACAGGCTTCGAGGCTTCTAATATCACACCTGCGTCCATTTACCAAGCGTCGGTACCGTCGTCACTACCAACCTCCGCTCCACAGTCAGAGAGCTCATGGCCACCAGCTTCCATTGCATCTGCTCAATCCAGCGAAGAGTCACGACCACTGACCAAGAGGATGAGGCCGCAGAGCCCTGGTCCACGATCACACTCTCCTCTTAACCTCAGGCGTGATGGTATCCGAAAGAAGAATGCCCGTTTCGATATCCCAGCTGAGCGAACGCTTCTTAACATCGACACCCTTATTGCACAGTCTGCCGATGACCAGGAAATCAAGGAACTCAAGCAACAGAAGCGATTGCTCCGAAACCGACAAGCAGCGTAAGTAAAATTTATATAGGCTAATCAAACTAAAAAAAAAGCTAACTGTCATCTAGTTTGGATTCCCGACAACGTAAGAAGCAGCACACCGAGCGATTGGAGGAGGAGAAGAAGCTCCATAGCACCATCATTGCCGAGCTTGAGGAGAAGCTTGCTCTTCTTTCTTCCCGGGACGACGAGTGGAGGAAGAGGTTAGATGAAGTTTCCAACGAGCGAGACTTTGCCAGGCACCAAGTCGATGTTCTCCAGATGGAGAAGGAAGAGATGGTTAAGAATCATACCCTTGAAACCGGTGAACTCCGCAAGAAGAACAATTTCCTTGAGAACCAACTACAGAAGATGGAAACCGTTATCGAGCAGAACAACATCTCATCTGGAGGTGCTGGTGGTGCTTACACCGATGAGTTCGGATTTGAGGATATGGAGATGAATGGCTTCTGGGGAGGTCAAACCTTTGGTACTGCTGATCCATTCGATATTCCTCCAGAGGCCAAGAGTGCCGTTATCAAGAAGACCAAGAACGTTGAATCACAAGAAGTTAGTGAGGCTGACAAGCCCGCTGCTTCTGGTCTTCTTCTCATTCTTCTTCTATGCGGAGCCTTTGTCGCGTCCTCTACTTCTCAATCTGGCTTTCTCCCACCACTTCCTCAGCCAATCAAGACCGCATCTGCCAACATCCTTCAGTCCATCTTCCAGGATGCTGGTGTGTCTCAGAACGCCAGGGTTCAGGACCTCGAGGCTTCCATGAGCGAATCATGGACTGACTCCAAGTCTGCTGTTCCTCAATTGGTTGGTTTGGAGTCATCGGTTGCCATGTTGAATGCCCAACTCGCGGAGTCCTCTCTCGAGGGGGATCACCAACAGTTCATGCAACTCACTGCCGCTGAGTACAACGAAGTTACTTCTAAGGAATTCGGCCCAGCGAAGGTTGGTTCCATCAGGGGTCGCAAACATTTGGCAGACGGTCTCGCCTCTCTACAAAGCCACAGCAAGCCAAGCCTCGCTGAAGTGTACACTAGATCACTTCTATGGGATAAGGTTGATGCCGAAGTCGTACGTCGCTTTGCAGCTTTCGCTCAACGAGCTGCATCAAATCGAGCTGCCGCTGGTGAGGGTGTTGACATGATCGTATAGATCTCTGGTTCGGTTGATATATCCTAACTTCTCTTGTAAGAAATATCATTAGTACCCTTTCCAATTATACACAAGAGTATACACGGTAATGTGGTGGATGGGGCCAAGACGAGCGAGGCGTTTCTTAGTCGCTAATCTTCTGGCTTGTTTTATCACCTCGCTTTTCTCCTATGTTTTTTTTTATTTTGGTCTGTTTTAGCGATTTCTTTTTTTTTCTTTTTTTCTTTTTCGGTGGGTTATATATTCTCTTCCTAAATGTGTTGTGAGGTTATACTCAACACTTGTGTTCTAGGGATCATGGCGGTGGGGAGTTAATCTTTTATTTTTCACATGTATTACGCCTCGAGTTCTTTTATTCTTTGTACACGCTGGGCGGTATTTTTGGGATTAGGTTAGGAACAGGGTAACGATGGATTATGAGTTATGACTACTGGTACGATATGGGTTGGGACTTGAGTTTGTAGGTTATAGGCATGGACTGGAATAGGGTACGATATGCGTTGGATGAAGGACTGGCATTGGCATAGGATGGAAAATGGACTTGGTACGATATGATCGGTGGATTTCATTTATTTATCTCAGTTGGTTCCCTTTATCATGGGTGACGAGATTACCCTCCTCAGCTCCTGAGTCGATTGTTTGCACTGCTTTGCTTTACGCTACTTTCTGAATTTTTTTTTACTGGTCCTGGTTGGCGATACAGAAGGGTTCGAAGGCAGTTTATGGCCGGCGCTTCCCATTACAGGATCACCGTCTCCCTCTACCATCACCCAAGCCGATCTCCGGTGGGAGATTGAGTTTGGGAGGAAGAGAAGCGGATGAGATCAAAAGCTGCAAGTTTCCTTTGTCATTTTCCTCCTTACTTGGGGGTTATCTGCCTTTTTATCTCTGCGTTTCTTCCCCCCCTTTAACGAAGTTACGCGACCATGATGTTATGACCTGACGGGTTAACGACCGTTTACGAATCTCCTTGCTTCAGAACTTCTTTTCTTTATATATTCTTTCATATTTAGTTTTTATTTCACTCAGATAGCTATCGATTAGTTCTGCGCGCATTATCAATACGACTCGAGTTATATTTGTGTTTATACTTTGAGCAACATTTAAATATATAACTTTGCATGCATAAGTGTGATTATGGTGGTAAACTTGCAAGGAGATGCAAGGGATCGTGATCTGTTGGGGTGGAGTTATTATAGTTATTGGGGGGCTGAGAGGCTATATGGTATAATTGAGGGAAATGCACGTTAAATTGTTGAGGGCATTTCACCCTATAATGTAAAGCTCAGTTTCGAACCGGTGACAACCCCCTATCTCGTCTTATCCTCCAAATCGTCGTCCGACACTTGACTGCTATGTGAGTATGACGTATGAAACTGCAACGGGCACTGCATCATTCATTTTGGCGTCTCCCCCTTATGTGAGAAACAATCAAACCAGTGAAAATCCATGTAATGTTCTGTTGTATGTAATTGGGACCCCTCTTGCGGTTAGATTAAGCTTAAGATGTCGAATTAGTCCCAGACTCTCAAGATGACATGGGAATTATGGTTCATGGTCATGACTCTCGCTTGGGATAAGCGAAGGTCAAGATTGTGTGCGGGGGAGGGGCGGGTAAATAGCGGCCAAAAAAAACTTCTCACATTCTCTATCTCGCTAAGTAACTCCATCTATTATTACGTTACCCCCCTCCTCCCGTGATTTTACCCACTTCTGAGCCTGCGATTGTTTTGATTTACACTTCTGTGCGCAGGCTTGGGCCTCGATAACAGCGATTTTCTCCTTGGCCTTCACAGTTAGGTGGCATAGTAGGTGTCACACTTGTCAGTAAATACAGGGTCTAAACGCTAGCCCTCTCAAGCCACGGAGAATTACATGACATATTCTTGCACAAGCCCAACTGTATCTCCTGCATAATGGTCCTTGCACTGCAGCTGCTTGAGTTTGAATGCACAGCTTATCACGCCGCCGACCTCGGGAATATTAAGCGGAGATAGAGATCACTACGTAACTAAATGTATCCAAGGTCGATTACATATAAATTTGTGATTTTGTGAATAATGATGAAAGCACATGTATTCGCATGCATAGATCATTGTCGGCCATGGCGGCCATCTGAGCTCATCGATGCAGCAGAAGCCCTAGCCAGAATTTCTCCACTGGTACCAGTACCGGCCGATACAAATGAAAGTTAAAGTAATTGAAAAAAAAATTAAAATAAATAAAATGGCCTCAAAGCCTACACCCTAAAACACTCAGAGTATGTTAAGCCGCACCACTGCTTCATATGCCAATTTATAATAACATATTGCGCGACCACTCACGTAGCATATTGCGGGATCAACGTGTGTACAGCATATTGTCTAATTAGCTGTTATCGGCTTATTAGGGCGTGCGTAAGTCATGCTATATTGGGGAATCTTCGCATTGAAATGCACAAGAGTTGAGTTTAACTTTGATTCATCCAATTGCATTCCAAATGCACAACTTTTACTTCCTCCTCCTCGCACCATCTTGCTCGTATTTGATATATTTGTCTTTGTAGATCCTGTTGTGCGGAAAGGCTGTCAGCCTCATACTAGATCACAGTCCAAAAAGTGGGTGCATAGGAATGCGGGATACGAATATCTTTGTGTAGCCGACTCAGCGTGCTCATCGTATGCCAACCATTGGGTGTGTCCACGGAGAGACATGTGGGTGCGGTGCGGCGAAGGAATGAGATGGGATGGCAGCTGGGGAAGGTGTTTAGGAAGTAGGAATAAGAAAAGAAAAGTGGGGTATCATGGACAGGAACATGGCTGTGAAGTTTTCCGACTAGGGTAGATGAGATACAAGAACTCCCGATGAATGATGACCAGCAGGCCGACCCATGGAAGCTATGGATAGCCAACCAAGTACCGAGGTCGCCCCATGCGGTCCGGCTCATCAACCGGTTGGGAGGAAGGCAGCAAGGTGTATAAAAAGTGGAAACAGGCTTGCGATTGGTCTGGAGCTCAATTGTAGGCCATTGACCAGGGAGAAGAAGAATGGATGCGTGAGTGATGAACAGTAAAAAAAATTTGTGTACATACCAGGAATTTCCAACAGTTTTGTTTCCCTTGTTCTCGGCGAGGCGATAATATCTCGCGGCTTCAAACTATGCAATTCCAACGAAAGTTAGCCCATCATGAATAGTGCGGACTTGCGCTTCTGCTCTACCGCACATGCGGCGCTCTCGTTCTCGCACAGCGGAGCCACACAAGGCGATCCCACCCCCACATCGCCGATCCCGTGCGAATAGTGTGTGCACGATGGTTCCAACACGAACTCTAGCTGAAACACCCATTCAATTCTCAGCCCAACTTCAACGTACCTTGTCTTTCTTCGTCCCATACCCTTCCAGATAACACAATGCGACTTCATTCATCGCATCAGTATCGCCTAAATTAGCTGCGGTAAGATAATATTGGAATGCCGCTGCAAGGTCCTTTGGAACTCCCCAGCCCTGTCGGTAGCAATTTGCAAGTTCATAGATAGCAAGGATAAGTTCGCCTTTCGCGGACCCACCCTTGCTCATACCCGCGCGAAGAGCTTCCTGTTCAACATCTGCTGCATTACTAGCTGCCAGACGGAGGTATTCGGCTGCTTTGCCTTCGTCTGTTTGACAGCCCCATCCATGCCTGTGGTTAATGGGTATTCCCGAGAAATCAGGAATGTATACCGTTAGCGATTGCCTTCCATATCGATAAAGGAATTTCTAGAAACATGGGAGATAGGGTTTTTCCCGGGTTGAACCAGAAAATTCTCACCTCAGTGAAA
Source organism: Tirmania nivea (assembly GCA_015179035.1). Taxonomy (NCBI): domain Eukaryota; kingdom Fungi; phylum Ascomycota; class Pezizomycetes; order Pezizales; family Pezizaceae; genus Tirmania; species Tirmania nivea. Next base: position 723,912 of record WHUY01000010.1, on the reverse strand, counting down.
GTGCATAGAGAACTTGGCTGAGAGGATTATTGGGACCATTCGGGTCAGCGAGTCTCTTGAACATTTCTGTTGCTTCGCTATATTCTTCATGAGTAGTTAGCCCTATCGCATCGGGCACATAAATGCGCAGTGCTACTCACTTTGTCTCTCATGAAGCGCGATAGCCTCTTCAATCGTATCCTGGTAATACATTGCACCCAAATGCATTAGCTACATATTCATCTATCCACTCGGAAGTTTAAGCATCAGATGAGAAACGGTTCATGCTCAAGTCATGTGCTTAAGCAACATTGTAGCTATAAATACCACTTAATGTGTAACACACTTACATCCTGACCCACGATAGATGGTGCGCGTGACCTGCCAGGGGCCATCAAATCAGCGGGACTAGCTAAACCCTTAGCCAATATGGTAGCTCGTTCCTCCCACTTTGCCTCATCTTCTGGATTCCCGTTATTGGGCTTCGTAATCGTCGGGAGTTCCGGAATGTTAAGTGAAGGGTCAGAATTCTTCTTGTGGTGACCTAGAAAAGACTGCCTAATCCGCGACGCAGTGGACGCACTTCTGCTGCGCACAGCGGACGATGACAGTTCTTGCTGCTGCTTTCCATCACCTTGCGCAGGAGGGTGGAACACGGTTGCGGAAGTCTGTATCACAACAGCAAGGACCAGCAGACAAAGGCTCGGTTCTACGTCAGTCCATGTCATTGGCGAGTAACCGATGTGGAGTTTCAAAGGAGGCATGGTATGGGCTGATGGATGGTTAGACTTGCAGTATCCGTTCGGACAAACATGATTTCCGCAGGAGCTGATGCACCTGTGGATTGGGACTCCGTCTTTTGATGCTCCTTGTCATCTTTATTGCGGTGAAAGAACCGGGACATGATTGGCTGGCAAGTTCTCTGCTATGGGTATCAGAAGATGACTCGTTTGCTTGATTAGTTGACGATTGGTAAGGGCTAGTGTTAGGCAATTGACAGTTGTCTGTTTGTAGGCGCGGGGTTAGGGGGAGGTTGTAAGTATTTTCATCCCTTGCTTTGCGGGAACGAAAAGCTATGTCTCGAAATGTGTGAATAACTGAATAACTGCAAGGGTATAGTACAGTAAACGAATTCAAAGCAAGCTGATGATGTTGAACATGAACTTCCAGAGAATAGATCGTTTGACGTTTATATCTATTCTCACTGTTTCTAGTACACTGGCAGAGGAGAGCTGTCGGCCCCGAGCCTTCGAACTGACAGGGTCCATGGTGCATTTCCACATCTATTATCAGATGAGGTGAGGCTTTGCAGCTGTTCTATTCTAAATTCGTAGGTCAGTGGGCAGTGCCATTGTTGCTCGGGGCTGACAGGGGCGTGATAACTAATTTATCGGAGATTTGAGAGCCCGCAAGGCACTGTTAAGTTTGTACCGTACGTGGCACGTGGGCGGGGTGCACGCTATAGCGGCTCTTGTCTCCCTTTGGCATATAGAGGCGCTTCATAACCGCTTCTCGTCTTGGGGGATGTGAGCCCTGTAACGTAGCGATCGGCGATATGGCTGACAGGTCACGTTGAAACCTCGTGGTCGGAGCTGAAATGCAAGGTAGCAGCGCAAGTAGCAGAGGGGGAAACCACCAAATCGGCATTCAAGAATCGCACCCACGCTCGCATGAGAATGTAAATATCTCGAAAATATAGGTAAAATCCAATAATATGTATAATAACGAACGAAAGAAGAGAAGAGCAGCCCCCCCAAAAAACAAATGACTAGCATGTTACGCCTTGCCCCGTCCTTCCAGTAAGAAGTAATGACTCTAACCAGACATCTCCGTATTCCGCCCGCCGATCAAACCCCCACAACTGTAAAACCAGTGTTCTTCTCCCAAAAAACAACTACATCCCAGAAATAATCAAAGAACGCCTATCTAAAGAAAGTATTTTTACTAAACCCCAAACCAAATCAATCAAGCTATAGACCAGTTGTGGTCCGGTTGGAATAAACAGAAATGGTGCCTTTTCGACCGAAGTACACAACTGCCAAAGAAACTGAAGACTGCCCCTGCTCGACTCAACCCCATGAGTAGATTGTCGTTTAGGTGAAAACCAGCTTAGAGGTGACCGTATCAGGCGTATCACTCCTCGATGGTGTTCCAAAGTAAAATTGATCCAGCTTCATGATCCACTCTATCATCTCTCGCTCATTCCTTGCCGCAAACAGGTATGTATTTAAAGGAGTATAAACCGCAAAAACGTTCGCTCGTCGTAATATTTTTTGCACTTGAGGTTGGTGGTCAATCCGGCAATTGCAGAGATTGATAGCCATGACTTGCTCTCCTTCTAAAACCGAATAAACATGCATGTAAGGCCGCCGTAGTTCAAAGTATCGCTTGTGCCAATATTTGTTCGACTCATCTGGCATGAGGAGATATCCTGCCTTGAGAATGGTGTCGCTGTACGTGCGTTAGGTGATGGCGCATGCAACTTGGGCGTTCTTACGATCTTCTGGGGGGCTAGTATACCTTCTCGGAACATGGCGAACATCGGCGATTAGGCGTGGAGGTTCTGCATCTGTTGGCACAGCAAAGCAGGCACCATTCTGTGGCGGCTCGCAATTCTGTTGTACTAGAATCGCCTGAAGAAGAGTAAGACTACGATCACGTGAGATGAAATAAGATTAACCACGTACCTCGCTTGGATCCTTCCATGATGACCACAAATTTAGGTACTTCGTTAAGACTTGTTGTTCGTGGCTCTCTGGAGCTTCACTATTAGGGCACTCCGGATTAGACCCTTCTGTAGCAGCTTCTGTAGCAGTATTGCCTCGGACACTTTCTTGTGTAGCAGATTCTTCTGGGGCAGACGCTTCTGAGGAGGACCCATGCCGGCCTTTTTCTTCTGTGTTCTTCACTCCATTAACATTGACACTTTGCCCATTGGTGATAGGGCGGCTGCTGAGGAAACCCTTCGCATTTTCCACCTCCACAATCCGGATTCTCCGTTTCCGCGCAGTGAGATAATCCCGGACAAGGGAAACCCCTCGAGGCGTCCAACCACCCAAATATTCCTCTCCCTTGACATAACGCTGCAGGGTATTCATTCGCCATAAGTCTACAGCACGCCTAGCAGCTGCAGGGCGTATGACCAATACGAATAAACCAACAACAGCATGAACAATCCTCACATTGGTCCAGTATTGCATCAGCTTGGATGGAGAACGAACAACCCTGGGCTGGATCTGCAACGCTGTGTCCATAGAAAACACGATTGGCTCAGATACTCTTCCAGATGTTACGCACCATTGCACAGACATCTGTACCCTGTAATTTGGGGCCGTCGTGCGGTCCAGTAGGAGCGAGTTGTGTAAGCTGGAATCCCATTGGGCGATGATTGTAACCGAACTTGTTCCATCCGGGTTCAACTGAATCGTGGGATCCTGACTCGGGTGAAGAATGATTTCTTTATCAGTTGACATATCTGGGGTCTTCCCTCGTGGATCAAGCAGTCTTATCGAGCTGACTTTGATATCTGAGATGTCACGCCACTGCAGAGAATCACCCGAGCTATGCGTAAGGGAAATCTGTATTCTTCGCTGCAAACCTTGGTGTAACTGGAAAGCCCCTGGATCCACGTCATTCTGTTGGAGGACCTCTACAGGAAGGTATTCACCCGTTTCTGCAAGCTCGAGCACTTGAACCCTCGTAAAGATATCATGCCGCTCCTCGGTGAAGAATTCAGTCTCGGGTATCCTTGTTGATTTCTTCCTCCTTTGTGGGCTGTGAGTATGATCTCTCATATCATCCCAACTGATCAGCTTTTCCAGATGCATTATGGTGATCTTCGCGAATATGGACACCCTCAAAGTGACATTCCGGCCAGGGTTGTTCAGTGGTATTCCCATACTGTGCACACTCTCGAACTTCACTGGCCCTTCATCAAAACCGGACACCATATGAGTCGTTGTAGCCCCGCTTTCATCTGATATGCCTGGAAGAAAGAGCTGAGCATGGACTTCAGTCCCTTCTCTCTCGGCAAAACCAACCAGCTCCTGGATCTCCACGTTAAATTTGAGTGTAGATGCATGTGTAGAAATTATCTCGGACGGCCTGAGTGACAATTTGACAATACCGACAACGCTAGATGTGAACGGCGAGGTTACGTCAAGAGTGAAGTCTTGTGTTCGGCTCTCGAAGACGGCTGTAAGCGGTACATCAGCATCACCGACCAAGGAGTACTGCGGTAATATCGGCTCCGAGAAAGGGTCGCCAAGGCGGAAATGCTGGAGATACTCAGGTCGATCGAGGTATTGGTAAATCTGCCGCATTTGACGTACCCTTGTCTGCAGTTTCTGCGGTGACCACAGGTGAACTACTCCATTCGCAAAGTCCATGACCCGTATTCCAACACATGGCTTTGGTGTGATATCGAGAAACTCATCATCTCCCCCCTCTACGCCATTAAGAACCAGGTCATAATTGGACAACCGCTCGTGTCCTTCATCCACAATTGTGAACTGGAACACTACTTGCTTCTCCATCTCGTTGCTCATGATTTGCGCCTCCTTTAGGGTGGCAGCATTTTGGAAGATTGCCTCTGCCATGTGGACGAACCTTCGCCTCTTCCAGTGCTTTGTGGCCTCCTTAGCCAACTTCTGTTCCCTCTCTGTCAAGATATCCTCCTTCTTCTTCCTCGGCTGGTGCGTAATCTCTTCTAAACGGGACTCAAACTCCTCTTTTGCCCTCTGAAGCTCTTCCTGCATCTTTTGCTTCTCGGCTTTAATTTCCTCAATCTCCACATGTGCCTCTGCCGCTGCTTTTAACTTCTCCTGATATTCCACCTTCTGCTGCTCCAGTTGAGACTGCATTTCTTCCTTGATCAACCGCATTCTTTCCTCCACCTCTCCTTGTTGCGGTGTGCCCGGCATGGTAAGAATTGTATCTAACGACATGTCGTCCAATGTGGCTATTGATGCATATTTTTCCCGCACAGGGTACGACATCACCGACTCCAAATCGTCATCACATACCGATTCAAGTCGGCTATCGGGTCTCCCCCTCCTTATGGCTTTCTGTCTTTGCATCTCCTCCAACAGGTTATCAAGTTCATCATCCGACAGTGTGGCAATTTTCGTATCCCCTAACCATGCACCTGCAGCCTCACGACGGGCAAAAGACCAGTCTATATCTCTAGCGTTAGATGGTACAGGTGCCGGAGAGTCTGGTCTGGAACTATCAGCATCGGTCTCTGCTCGCTCCATGATTACGTCTTGAGATAAACTATGGTGATGATGCTTTGCATCGGGTGAGCCCAACTGGCTCGCTTTAACTGATTGGCGTAATCGATCGCGTTCTGCCCTCGCTTCCTGGGGATGATTGAACCGGAATATGTGAAAATCCCCCAAAATGATACGGTACCCTGTTCTTAGTCGCCTGGGTTCTTCAATTCGTAAACCGTTCACCATCACCGCTGCCCCTTCGCTAGGTATCAGAGTGACTACGCCATCATGGTTTTCAAACCTGCAGTGTTCGTCTAAGATTTTGGAGCCATTGAGCCGTATTTGGGCAGCATTTGATGTATCTTGGTTTCCCACTTTAGTTATTCCTGGTTTGATGTTATACACGAGACATTCGGCAAGGAGAGGATCGTCACTAAATGGCATTAGCATTGTGCGACTCATGCCACATAAAGAAATCTTGCCAAACCTTAAATTCACCAAATGCGGGATCTTTTTTGGTGTAGATATGCCTACGGAGCCCTTTTCTATACTGATACCAAGCTCTTCCAAAGCTTGTTCACGCTCCTTGTGAATTTGCTGTGTCTTCTCCAGCCGCTCCTCCCATGTTGAATTTATCTCCGTGAGCAGTTTCTCACTGTGCGACGTTAGTGCTTGGCGTGTATATGGTCTGTATAGGCTACTCACGAAGATTGAAGTTGTTCCGCGATTTCCGCTTTTGACACCTTCTTTACTGTGCCATCTGGCGCTGTAATTGTGACAATCTGCTTTTCTAAAGGAACATCTGGTGCATAATTTTCTTCTGGAAGAGATTCTGCACCTCCAGAGAGCTTCGCTCGTAATTGTTCCAGCTCTTCCTTAAGCTCTCTGATCATCTTTGCATTAGGGTCTTCGTTAACAACAGCATGATTTTTGATACGCTTGGCAGAATCTGCGTATCTAAGTGTCGATAGTGTTTCATCCCAATTAATATCTGCTGGTGATATAGCCGCTATCATAGCAGTCATACTATTCCCACCAAGTGAATCCTTCAATAGCCATGTCAGAACCGAATCCCGATAAGGTACCTGGGGTTTCGCTTTTTTTCCCTTCGCCGATGAGAATTCCGCCAACGCTGCAATGACACGCCCCAGCGTAGACAAGGACCTGTTGATTTCAGCACCTTCCTTCAATCGCGCTCCTGTTGCTCCTGTTGAGTTTGCACGTTCGGAGCCTGCGAGATCTACTAAACTGATTCGGGAAACTTTCTCAGTGTCGAAACCAGTTTCAACATCATGTCGCTTCTGGGATAATATCAGGGTAAACACAGCATGTGAACGACTGGATGTCGCATTCATATTAGTGGCAGCTACTGTTCGGGCCTTGTTTCCTTCGTCCATCAAGTGTTCAATCTCTTGAAATGACCCAACAACTAATTTCGCCAGGTCCTCGACATATGGCCCTAACGAAGGATGCTCTCGGACTTTCAGATTGCCTTTCGTAGTGGGGTTCAAAAGGTCGCGCACACGCTCTATTACCAGTCAGTAACAAAATATGATTAGACAGCGTAAACCCCACCATTGTAAATTTCGAGATATGAGACTTCCACTGTACATTTCGTGTGGGGATTCTTGGTTTGCACGTTTTTTCTGGCATCATCCGTTAGTCCCTCGAAACTAGCTTAGAGGAATAAGTCCCGCAAAAACACACATCCTCTCGAACATATGCTGGCAAATTTTTGGAATAACACCATGCTCCTCTCCATACCCCATCTATAACCGATCATTAGTCCCTGGCGTTAATTTATCGCTCTCTCCGGAAAGTTTCCAACGGACCATCGAATATGACTTCCCCGAACCGGTTTGCCCATACGCAAAAATACAGTTGTTGTAGCCCTCGAATGCATTATCTAGTAACGGTCCGCCCAGGTCCTGAAATAAGTTATCCTGCCCGGCTAACTCCCCCCCTCCATCAATTAGCTTCCAGAGGTCCATTGAATTCCAGGTTTGTAGTAGCTGACCATAATGCGGATCATTTCGATCAAATGACCAGTACGACCGGTCAAAGTTGAATACTTTTGGCTCTTCCGGCGCGGCTTTGGCACCTTTACCCCCCTTCTCCATCATTCCCGGCGGCGGGGTTAATACCGTCTGACTGCCTTCCATCTTGACGATACATGTTGCACCTCTCTCCTTCTCTGTATTCCGTAAAAATTTATCAGCACTACTGAATATCCTTTTCAAGTAGAGAATTGCCGAATTCCTTTCGACGAAAGCTACACAATCTCCGCCGCACAACCCACCTCTGCTATTAAACGGCCGACACCGTACCACCACCTTAATATTTCCCCCTCCACCTGGAGCCATAGCTAATAGCTTCTATGCCGTCAATACGTCACGAGTTATTCGTCGTCCCGTGTATTGTTATTGTGGGGTTCTCGTTTCGAAAATCCCAAGAAGATAACGTATACACGATGCCGACCAGGATTGGTATATAAGGTGTATTGATTAGATTTTGCGATAAAGTATCGCCTGACGCGGAGGCAGGTGGGGTTCGCTGGATTTCGAAATCGTTCGTGTGCTCAGGTGCCTGACTTAATGAATGATTGGACTCTCCTTGTAGGGGGATAAAGGTGGTTGGTGAGTTAGCAGAGGCCCATTTTACGGGGGATAACTTAGCCTAAGATTACAGAACCATAGCATACAGAATACAGCCAACATTAGCTTGGGTAGGCGAGAGACCTTGTCTACTATTCCGGATCGGACAAGTACAGAGCGCCGACAAGCTGCTGGTAGACGTGAGATTGGGCAATGCTGTGTGGACAATATAACTATTTCCCGGCGGTTCTGAGGTATATAACGGGCAAAACACAACAGTTGGGGATGGTGGATGCAAAGTAAATTGGTGCTCCGTGAGACTAACCTCGATTCCATGATGACTTCTAAGTAGCACGTGACTAGCGGTTGCTGAGTCAACTGACGGCTTGGCACTCGACTGGAAAGGAGCAATTCATTGTTTACGTCTACAATCGACCCATCGTGCACTCATCACCACCACCACCGCCCTACTCGTCATTAAATATTTAGTTTTGAGCCGGAGTCTCGTGCTCTTCAGCAGTCGCGCGCAATCCCCCCACACTCAACAATATGGCTCCGGCAGTCCGGCGAAAGAAGTTGTCCACCACTCCACCGCCCAAACTCAAACCTGCACTGTCCACAGCAACCCCGCGACTCTCCCCCTCAAAGATACCCACCTCCACCAACTCCCGGCTGCGATCACCGATACGGAAAATTAATAACAGGGGACTAACAAGCCCACAGAAGCGAATCATAATTGATAATCTATTGTTGGAGAGTACGGGCGGTTTTCCCCTCCACAGCCGACCTAGCACCGCTGACATGCTTGGATTACCTCTTCGCAGTAAATGAACGTGTCAGACGATTACGAGCACAATATGAAGTACAGGCCCAGGCCCTACGGCACCGAATTGAGATGCGAATAAACCGTGTGCCGAAGAAACTCTGGAATGCGAAGATGGGAGACTTACTACTGAAGCACGCAACAGCTGCATCCTCAACTATCGTGAATCCGATTCTGGCAGCTGGTCCTGTAGATGCTAGGGCACTCGTGGAGGAGGTAAAGAGATTGAGGTACGTCAGGAAAATGATGCCCAGCTATCCATTCTAAGCTAATCATCGACCAGCAGTGGAGATCACGAGACTAGCGGGAGTCGCGAGGAAGAGCGCGAGTCTAAGAAATCGAGCGCTTCAGAATCATTGGTGGTCGCAAAGAAGAGGGTAACAAAGAAGGTGACTTCAACTACCTGCCGCACAGGTGCGTTCGTTTGTGACTGATCCCTATATCTCCACCAGTCCAGACCAGTACCAAACTGACATCTTCCTACCAGACCTCCCCCTTCCACAAGTCCCAGTCTCAACCAGCTATACAATCAGTACCTCCAGCATCTCTCCTTCGAAAACAAGCATCAGCCGTGTCGTTACCCATCCGCCCTCGTCGCCTGTAAAACGCGTCTACTCTCCTCTAGCTCGTCAAGAAACTGTCCCACGAAAATACTCTCCTCTTCCATCTTCCCAAATTCCTCATACAGACTCTAGTATTATAGAGGCTCCCCTTACACCTCTTTCTGCAAAATCAAGCAATGTGAAGCCTGCTGCTAAGGTATCAAGGAGCAATGCCGTCAAGCAAAAGGCTCTCAAATCCATATCTTATGTACCGCCTCCTGTGCCTCAAGAGAATGAGAGGCATTACATCAAAAACACATTGAGCTCAGGCAGTCTAAAGGAGAATAAGGTGGAGGGGGTCGTGAAGAAGGATAAGCTGGATAAGGATGTGAGTATGAAAGCAGGAAAAGTCACAACAGGCAGTGACCGAAGCACGAATGGTGGTCGGGGAGTATTACGACAGCGTAAGTAAAACCAAAGATAGCAAGGATGAGATTTCATCACCTTCAATCCCTTGCTAGGCTCTGCAACTGTAGATGCACTTGGGTGATCATATTGATGATGACGACTAAGATGTGCTTTGGGCCACGCAAACCCCAGAGCTAATCCCATCCATCTATCACTATACTTAAGCGCCCCGCATGTACTTCCTGGCTGTGAGTACTTATACCCGAATGCTCAATGCAGGCAAAGCATACATTATTTAATATTGAGGGTATGTCGGTATGATGCAACCTCAAGACATACTGGAGGCTACCTAGATTGTAAGGAAACTATCCTATGTTTATATGCTCGAACCGAATTACCTTATTTAGTTTATTCAACGCTGATCATTTGCTCATCTCCCAACTTCTTTTTTTTATTTTATTTTTTTCCCCATATTTCAAGGGTTCTAAATGCTTAGGCTAGTTGAGATTGATATCATCAGAGCACTAGATGTATGTCTTCTTGTTCGTTTAGTCGTTCAGCTGTTCTGTTTGACTACACTGAAAAGCTTTGCGCTGCGGGGTCTGTGAATGCAGGCGGGGCTATTCTCCGGCTGTAATAACAAAGGCCCCATTCTTCTTAGTCCTTTTGTCCTTGACCCTACCAGGTTCCTTGTTAATGTGTTTTTCTCAATTTCGCCTTTACGTTTGTCAGATTTGTGTTTGTTTTATAGTGTCATACAAATGCCAGCTATTCTGTTCTGTCCGCTGGTCGTCAACACATTGAATCTCTCTCATTGTACAAAGGCTCTGTTTATTGGTAGGCAGCTCGCCCCTGCCGTCACGACCCTTTGGCTGCCAGTACTAATACTATGGTACCTTTCTCTGCGCAACTACCTGAACCGCAGATATCACATGTGCCGGCTGTTGCTTGTTCTTGATCTTCAATCTTGCCTTCTCTCCTCAGCTTAGGACACGGCTCGGAAATCACCACACAAAAACAGACAGCATCCAGCGGCCGGTCTACGGATCAAAAGCTAGTGAATGTGGCATCCCAGATCGACCCACCGACCTGAGACCATAGAGGTGAGAAAGAAGCAACATTGAAAACTCAACGAAAAAAAAAAAAAAAAAAGAAATTATAAAAACGACGCAACGCATGCTAATGAAGCAGGCTACCTATCTACTTTACCAGGACTAGGTACATACATATGCTTGCAGTAAAGTATCTGTACCTCCCTGATGGGCAAGACTGATACAACTTGAGCCCTGACCTTGGAGCTAGAGGAGCCTGAGGGGATAACGTTGCTGCAGCAAGTGGCCGGCCCGGAGAAATCGCAATTGGTTCCGAGACGTTGTCTCAAGTCCGCTGGGCTGGCTGTAAAGTTGCCCCAGCTGTAAGCCCATTGGATAATCTGGTTGCACGAGTCAGGTGTTGAAGGGTGGTAAGTCTTCAGGATGTATCAAGTTACGAGACAATTCATCCAACCAGAGTTGTACTGCTAGGATATTGCCCTATTTTCTCGGCCTCGTACGACTTGGCACGTAAATAGTCATGGTCATATTCTTTACACCATGGATTCATATGAAGTTAGGGCTTCACGGAGAATTCATGAGACCCAATTGATACCTCACCATAGCAAGGCAGTGCCAACCAGACTAGCAGGGTAATCATTGAACTACCTACTATCTAGGTACTGGGGCTGAGGCACTAAGGTATCAGCATATCCTTCTTACATCCTTCCGGTGTCTTTATGGGCAACCCCAAATTAGTTTGTACCAGGACTAGTTCGAAGTTGCTTATGCTCAGATGCAACTCATTTCCTGCCCCCGCAATTCTTTGTTTGCTTACCCATTCGCTTGCTGCCTCTCGATTCTCCCGGCGAACCAGCTGGCGAGTAATGATCCTTCCACCTATTCCATGATGTTACTCATGTCACTGCAATGAAGATCACGATCACGGGGCCGAGGCCAGATGCCGGCGGAAATGGAACGGAGCGTGGTTCTTGCGGACAAACTCTCATCCGGGGCCTACCATCAATAGATCTGGCATAATGATGGCGGGGAATGTTTCAACAAGAACCTGGTTTTGCCCAAACCATTAACGAATCAGCCGAAATAAACCAACATTAAACTTTATAGGGAGAGGCTGTTGGCTCAGGGTTTAATGAACAGTGTTGATCGAGTAAGATTGTGTGGTTTTTCAATGACAATAAACGTGATTTTTGAACTTCTCAGGCCCGTCGTCATGTCAACTTCATTCTCATTTGAGCGAAGACGATATTTGTTTCCTTGATGAGGGTATGAGACGTTGTGAGCTCCACGCGCGTGGTCACGCTACACACAAGAAATTAAGAAAATCCTGAGGTGGTGTGCACGTGGGTGGCAGCTCTTTTCCATTGTTATCAAGGGCTGGTTTGCTATCTCGGACCCAATCCTCTGGCTTGAAAGCTATGAACTTGCGCAATGTACTGAGTACAGCAGCTAGTGTTTACTGGATCCTGCATTCAAAGTAACGTTTAGGCTAGCAAGCGACTGACAGCAAAGCAAGTGGGTGGGACACGGGAATGGAGTCCCATCTCGTGGAACATTTAGTCAATCTTGCCTCCCTTTGTTTCGCCTTGGCTTTCCTTTGTTTCGATTCCACTACAACCAATTAGTGCGTCCCACATCAGACCCCACCGGAGGAAATCAATGCAGCTCCATCCTACAAGTTGTCTGTCCCAGCGTCTAGCCAGATATGGACCCTGGCAATGTCGATTGTTTCTGCGTTAGATTGTTTCCTAATGGAAATTGTTTCTAATTGAAAAAGGATAAATCTGAAGAAAATGAGTTTCGAGAGAAGTGATCCGACATGACGAGGGGCCCCGGCCTGACGAGAGGAAAGCCCTTGTGGAACGCCAACGGATCATCCTCGGAGCACGAGTGGGGCTGCGACAAGCCTAGGGTGCCGTCCTTGGTTTTCTATGCGTCTTTCCTGAAGAATACTGAACTAGGAAATGACCTAACTGGATATGGTAGAGTCTAGTGAAAGCGCGTACCAAGATGGGATAGAGCAGCCAACAGCCAGCCTAAACCGAAAAAAGTCGCCATAAGGAAGCTTCTCGCGAAACCAGACCATTCTCGCGAGCAAACTGATACAAGCCTTCACCGGCTGTTATTCGCCAACTGCGAGCCAGGTTAGCTTTCCAACATCACAGGACGGTGACGCCGGAAGCAGGTGGGTTGGGTTTGCATCATATGCACCCACATGCCAAGTGTACATGTTACGCGATTATGTTGTCTGGCAGGTACCTACCTAATGCACTTATGTATCAACTTCAACCGCAGCAATTCAGAGGGTAGCCCTAATACATGCTGACATGTGAACCATGTCAATAAGTAGCATAGGTGGTTATTATTAGTAACTTTGCAACAGGCCTCAAATTGCACTCACAATTCCATGAAAATATGACGGGCAGTCACTTCTCGATCTCTGTGACATACAACGACCACACAGCCCTGTTGGACATTCAAGTCCCACCGTAACTCTCTCTTGGGTACTTGTGACCGAGATGAAGGGGTGCTGTACCTATGGCAGAGCTGTAACAATTTGACCTCCATCTCTAGCTAGCATATCCCACTTGTATAAATATCAATCAGGCTTCATTCTCCAACCTCACTTCTTCTGATACTTCCAGCAGCCGCTTAGTAGGTATCTACATAATATAAGCCATTGCTAGTGAGATATGTGCAGTTCACTCCGCCGTTGAGTCTTATAACGATATATAAATATATTTCCTGTCATGCCCTGCCCTCGAAGGCAACAAAATAACAAAACCTAAACTGTTTTCTGTTTGTTCCCTCACACGCTAAACCTTGCCAGCAAAATTACCAGGCACACAACATCCCATCAAGGCTTGCTCGGTTCTAACGATCTAAAATCGGCCCTCCCAACTTACTTACACCCTAGATCGTGCCTCAATCTCTTACACCAATCATTCTTCGTTTCCCTCTCTCTGCTCATCCGCAACCCCATAAACCAGCAGTCCCCGCCGTGCATAAAGTGTATTTCGCACCGCAACAGCTGCAGTACTTTAATTTTCGACCCTTTTCAACATTATTTTTATACCATTTCGCTAGTCTACGAGAGGCTTGTGCCAACCAGACTACCATTTCGCACACTTCGAGTGCCCTTCGGGGTTTCAACCTTTCACATCACGACCTGTAACCCACCCGATCAGAGCGAAGCCGACGGTATCTCGAAAGCCGTCGCTTTTACAACGTATCTTATTTGCTCTCTCACTGATTTTGGGATCCCGTCCTGGTTAAAAGGGGATTTATTAGGTGCGTCATCCCTACCGGTATACCTTCCTGGTACCGTAGGGCTGGGTTTCCGCGCCGCGGGTTGCTACCTCTTTACTGGTCGAGAGGCAAAACAGCTGACCTCGCTGCTCCCAGATACTCATACTTTTGCAGGTGAACGCTCCGCGTCGCCAGACCCTGAACAGCGAGTAGGCTCCTGCAGTGACAAGCAAACTTGCTCCCTTCCAGGCTACCTACTGCCTTACCAAAAATAAAAGTACCGAAGTGCAGTTTAAAAAAGAGTAAGTTGAAGTCATCTCCCCCACACTCCACACTCCACACTCCTCTTTAGCCTTGAGCGACAGAACACCACCACCCCATCGCGATCGTCTTTTTATTACATACTTTTTTTCTTTTTCTCATTATAATATCATCCTGCCACAATACTCTCGCACCGCCATCTCATTGAATTCATGTAAGCGTTTCAGCGTGGCTGCAAAACCCATTCTGCTGGTGCTGGCGAGCGAACTACGTACTGTGCATAGGCCGTATTTTGCCTGCAGGGCGTACGACATCATCGGACAGGGCCTCCAACGAGCCCATCCCTACTGACAATTTCTGACCTACATATTCTCTATATCCATCTTCACTCCTACCTGCTTGCAGTGTACTTTGCTTCTTTATGCGTGGCTTCCCGGCCTCAACAGCTCGACATAACAGTACATATCTCGTTGCTAACACAACAGGCGGTGCAAACTTACGGTAGGGGCGATAGCTCAGGGACAGTCTATATAAAACAGCTAGTGCAGGCCAGAGGAGGCTGGCGAGGCGAATTTTACCTGGTGCATTCAGTAGCAGAGCAAATACAAAAAAGAAAAAAATTAGAGTAGCTGAGATCGGCAAGGTGAGTCGCGCTGGTGCAGCATTGCCAGCGCATCACCCACCAATCATTCCCCCGTGCGTATTTTTCATCAACTACTATGTGCTAATCATCGGTATCATTCTAGTGGAACCCTCAATTTTGATCCTATTCACCTTACCCAGTCATAGGCCTCGACGCCCCTACCTGGAGAGGGCGAAAGTCACCCAGGGACGAATCAACACCGTCAACTGGGACGTGACGCTGAGCAACTCCTGGTTCTGCTGCTTCATTCGCAAGGAACAGTGCCCGTCGTAGAATTGGTATGTAGCGTCATTTGCCCGTGATAGCTTCCTCACAAAACTATGTACCCTTCTGTGCTATATCACACCCCGCGCCCAATCCCCCCCTCCAAAACCAAACCCATATCCCCCCCACCTACCCACGCTGCAAACACTAACAACTCATCGATCTGGGGAAAGAAAGCTGCAGGTAGACAACCCACCCCACCACAATACAAACCCATCTATTTCTTTTTCCCACATTCCATTATTCGCCAGAGCCAGCAAAGCAACAGAAGACACGTGCAGCAGTACCGACAAAAACTCGAAGCTGCCAGGACTTGAGACAGCAGACTGGGCATCGTGCAAGTGAACGAAGTCGACGTATTCTCTCCCGGAAGCAGCAACAAGTCCCCTGCTGTCAATCAGTGGTGACGGCATATTTTTTTTTCATTATCCAGATACACATCATATCCACCACGCAGCTACTTTGCACCTACCGAGAGGTCTCACTAATCTGGACCGCTGCCTGGCTCTATCCTCAGGCTTCCAGAAAAAGTCAGCTTAACAGTCAAAACTCCCCCTGCTGGCTATTCTTGCTCCTAGTCTCGTTGTCTTTCGGCCATTAGGTTCCTGTCTCTGTGTCTCTCACCCAGTGAAGTCCCCTCTGTCCGGAATAGATTCCAGCAACCTACGAAAGTGGCAGTGAACCGACAATAACGTTGTACCTTCTTTTTGACAGCATCGCCCTTGTTCCCAAACGTACGACATCCAAGATTTCCAAATCAAGAAGCATATAGCGTTAATTATTCAACCCTCAATATACCTCTATTGCTACCTGGGTCACGCCGCTACTCCGCGGCATAGGCATTCACATTCAGTGAAAGCAAAAACTTACCCGTGTCTAGATTGACCATACACCTTTTCCAATTGAGATCTTGAACTTCGTTTCTACTATCACAGCGATGGATTATGCACACACACAGTTCCATCGGCAACCTCCTCATACTCACCACAGTCAACATGTACATGCGGCCGTAGGGGCATACTCCCCACAACTTAACGCTGGTAATGGACCGACTAGTGGATCACTCAGTTCACCACAATCGCAACATGCCGGGATACAACAGGCTGCCCACCAGTCTCCAATTCTCTCCAACCAAAATCATCAAACACACCATCAACAAACACACACTTCTCCTTACCAGCCGCAGTATCCTGGCGGCCCATATGCTGCTTTGGCTGCCGCCGCAGGGCAACCACAGTATTACATCGCACAAGGTCATCCAGATGTCCAATTACAACAGAAAGGGTTACAGGGGTCACCCAGACTAAATGCTGCAGCTGTGAAAGTCAAACAGGAAAGACAGGCACAACAGCAACGGTCACCCCAGCTAGCTGGTGCTGTGACTGTCCAAGGCGGCCAAGTCATGCCGCCCCAGCAGGTGTCGCAGCCACAAGTACCACAGGGACAACCTATGCCCCCACAGAATCCTGCTCAACGAAGGATGAGTCAGCAACATGGAGGAAGCCCATCGATACAAAATGCTCAGCCGGTTCAGAACTCACGGGGATCAGTTCCTCCACAGATTCAAGCACCAGTACCACCACAAGTTCAACAACCACCACCCCAACAGCCGCCAATGCAAAATACGCAAGCCCAGCCTCACCAACATTCTCCTGATATTATTGCAACTGAAGAGTCGCCTCTATATGTGAACGCTAAACAGTTCCATCGGATATTAAAACGCAGAGTTGCAAGGCAAAAGCTTGAAGAGGCTTTACGGTTGACATCGAAACAGAGGAAACCTTACCTGCATGAATCGCGACATAATCATGCCATGAGGCGGCCAAGAGGGCCAGGTGGCCGATTTTTGACAGCGGAGGAGGTTGCAGAGATGGAAAAGAATAAGAAGGCACAGGATAGTCCGGAGGCTCAAAGCACTGGTAGCAATGGGAACGGTGTTAACCACCATCAACATCACCAGCAGGGTGGGCTTCCCAAAGGGAAGGAGCCCCAACAAGGTCAGAAGCTGGACCACACCAGGACGCCACAACAACGGATAGCAACACCAAATACCAACATGCAAATGGCATTGAATAGTTCGGGTGGGTCAGGAAAGAGGAAGGCGGGGGCCATGACAAGTGGAAATCAACCGAACTCGGGAAGTCCGTTAAAGAGGGCTAAACCAGGGAGTGGGATGATGTCGATTAGAAGGGTTGATGAAGAGGACCTTAGTGAGGAGGACATAGATGGACTAGGTGAGGATGATTAAAGTTATAAGGAGGATCAAGGTTATTGACTGGAATAGATGGATTACGGTTGGGTTAGGAAGGGAATGGGGCAAAATAGGTGGAATCATGGATGGACGGTGGATTCGGCAGCGTATCCACACTGTGGGCTTAGGACTATACCCGAAAAAAAGGCACAAAAATAAACCAACGTCAACACAAACCAACATACAACTCGACTCTTAACCATGCATGAACTTTTTCGATTTCCTTTCTATTTTAACGGCAGTCTCATCACTTCCCTTTGTTCCTCATCATATCCTTTCGTTGACGACGTCATGAGGTCATGATACATATGACAGGTTACTTTTAACCCACAAAAAAGCTTCTAAATATTCATCCCTAAGTTCTTCCTTTTCTTACGATCATTGCTTCTGACGGGCGGGTCACAGAGGGCGGGAAAGAGGGCTATATTGGGAGTTTCAGACATCTATTTGGTATTCATTGCGTTACATTCTTATATCCTATGGGCCTTTTTTCCTCTTTTACCTTTTTCCTTTCTTTTCTTTCGGAGGCTAATTGCATTGCATTCGATCTTGGTTTTGGTCGTTTGGAAACGTGTGTGGTTTGATATTGGAGGCAGTAGGCGATGGGGCGTTCTGGTTGGAAATTCGTTTCCCCACTTGCTCTGTCTGCGCTTGTCTTGCTTGGGTGGAAGTGAGTTTGGGCGGGCGGGTCAATGGGAACTACGGGTTTTCCGTTATTGCTTCTTCGTGTCTTTAGTTTTTATATCCTTCTGTTTAGTTTTTCTGTGAAAGTTATTCTTCATAACATATATCAATTTTTTCTTTCTACGTTTTTCCTAGTGGGTTCTCAGATATTATAAGAAGGTCATGTTCTAACATCAATGGGAATATTTGGGTTTTTTTTTCTCTTTCTTTTTTCTTTAAATTTTTTCGTTTGACATCATTACTAGGGAATATCGTTACTCATGGGGCATTTATTTCTTTTCCTTTGGTACGCTTATGTTTGTACTGATCTTGTTTAATATTTTTTTTGTTACTGGCATATATCCCTATAAGAGAAACAACTACCTCTCCCACGCAACTTTCCACTTTCCACGTTCGCATTCTGCTTCATTCCCCCGGTGTTTTCGCTGGCGCGGCTCTGGATGTGCTGTCGTACACAGTGCTGGGACTTCGTACTTCAGCCTAACTAACATACCCGCCTTGGTCATTAGACCTCTTACGTGGCAGTCGCTGATGCCCTCCTGCTCATCTCTGGGTCATTCATGCACATGCACATGCATGTTGTTTGACATCTGTACTTTTATCTTGGGAGCCCCAACGATTAAGTACATTGCTGCCTGTGATGATAGGGCAATAGGCAATATACTTACCTGACCCGGCAGACGGGAAGCGCTGATGTCAACCGGCGCATCGGTTTTCGATCTTGTCACTAAAAATGAGATATTGGAATCGAGATATACGGGGGAATCGTCAGGTGCATGGATTGTTTCTTCTGGATTTCTTTTTGTGCTGTGTTTCATTCAATTGTATGATGATTGATGTGCTGTTTGGATAGCCATATGCAGGATTGTTCCGGTTTGTACTAGTTTTGTGTTTCTGTACGTGACCATGAATCACCAATAGCGTGAGTGAAGGATACATGTATTTGTTAGGCTTATATATAAACTTTGTACTACCATTTTACTCATTGCATGATGAAGAGAGGATGGAACTGTGGCTTGCTGCCCGTGCATCGAATCTTGAGCCATATTTGCTCTCCAAGTGTACGCATGTATATGTATGCTTGGACTATATAAGCCCACATTTCTCGCTGCATTTAGTACACGTTGGAAGTGCGGCTGTATGTATCCAGCTGTATGTATCGGCAAACTGAGGGTAACTGGAACATTTCCCATGGAGGCAAGGTCTGACGTATATAAGTATAATATCGCACGAAAGTCTTCAATTCCAGCATACCGTGTTCCACCGTGTTTCATCATGTAAGAGCACTCTTGTGCTGTGTCAGGAGCGGATATGCCTGGGTACCTTGTGTTCTCGTCCATGTATCGAGGACGAGGTGAGTGACTGCAATCATGTTCTGTTCTCCAATTGTTAGCATCGATGATACACCCAGCTGCTCTATCTACCACCAATCTAAATTAATTGTACCTCACTCACATCACTAGACTTGAATATAAGTCAATCTATGATTGTAGGTCATGGCTCCCCAGCCCACATCTATGAGTTCCCCAAAGGCCTCAAATCCTTCATGGTAGCTTTGGATTCCTAAAGGTCTAGATTCTATTATACTCGAGCCTCAGGTATAGTTTCTATAATTCAACAGAGTTATTGGCTCTATTGGCCTAGCGAGGTTGCAAATTCAGTACTAGCACTACATGATGTCACTTTGGACTACTGTAACTTCCTTGAAATGAACTGTTTTGAGCTATGATAAGCAGGAATAATAGGGGATGATATGTTATCTCAATTGATATATATATATAAATAGACAATGGATTGGTGTTCGGTTGTGAAAGAATTGCAAAGTGGACTTGTCAACGTGAAAGTATCTTACTAGTATTGCTGAAAAAAATCGCTAATGTAATTGGCAACTTCAGGAACATCTCATACAAGTTGGACCGAACCATTCCTATTTAAGAGAAATATTCATTCTCTCCAGTTCATCACCTCGATATTTCCACCCACTTTACATTTCACTTGGTTACCCCAAGAAGTGAGTGAAGACCAGTCTGCACACGCCGCCTTTGTATGCATCTAACATTAACTCTTCCACACAACTAGGAAGCTTGATATAAGAAAGATCCTACCTTCGAAAAATGAATGTAGTGAAGCTTTGAGTTTAACGGATTTAGCATTTGCGGTGAACGGACATAACTTACCATGATGTTGAGACTGTTCTGAACTAAAGAGAAATAAATTTAGACAGAAATAAGGTTGAGTTTATAAAAAAACTTCTCAGCTACTAGCACCGAGGATTTATACATATATATCAATGAGATTCTGATGCTTCAGATCTGCCTCAACCCTACGCTTTTCAAGCCCAGCGACTAATATGATAAACAGTATGCATCTTGGAAAAGGTACGGGGGTAATATAGTACATATATCATTGGAGAAAGCCCCCCTCCCCTTTATTACAGGAATGACCCAGACTCTAAGTATCTAAGAGCAGTTAACCTCGCTCGTCGTGCTGATATTACTGGATCCGGAAGTAATGCCCTTAGCGCTATGCATTGCTATAAGCTCGCAGGATAGGGCCCTCGATAGAATCACCAGTCAAGAGTTTTCACGATTTGCAGTTTTCTCACAAAAATGCGCTATTGCAAAAGTCCAATCCAACTCCAAGCAATTCCAAGAACAAGCAAAAAAAAGACCTTTTTAAAGAGTAATAACAAGGTGGATAATTATCCTTACATATATGTTTTATGAGGGAAAACAAAACCCTTAGCCTATCACCCCATAGACTCTCGCACGTGGAATGCAGGCTCGAGGGCCTACGGTCCCTAACACCACAGTGCACGGTGCAGAGCCTCCGGCTCACCCTTGCCCGAGTATTATCTTTCTAATGTTTCCAGGCCCTCCTTATTCTGCTGTTTGCGGGGCAGTTTTTGAGGCTATGGAGATGTTAATATGTACAGGGTTACGTGTGAGGCTACAGGGCTTTTTAGGGGGTTGATCTTTTGGAAGGCGGTTTTAGGAGACCAGAAGTACTCTACAAATCTTGTGCGCGCAAAATACTTCACGCGTGGGGCTTATCGTCTCCCTTGGGAGGAAGATTAGAGATGGACACAGGTAGCATGTTGGTCAAAGGGAGTATATTGAGGGTAAGCTGAGCAAAAGAAGGTCTAGTACTATATAGGGTGAATCGCCCTTAGCTATCTGAAGAGAAATCGAAATATTGAAATTCAGTAACGTCTTTTAATATAGTGCAACTATGAACGTTTATGTCGACGTGTGGATATTTTCACTTGACTTCAACTCTGATACTATGATTACCCTGAGATTCTGGAGAAAACGTCTCCGCAAATCATCTCACAAATCCACAAGGGCCTATTCTGTGGCTCAAGATTTCTTCCGTTGCCTCGAATTTTGCCACAGCTTTGCGGTCACCTGTTGTCGTTCGTTTTCTCTAAACATGCACTACTACCTTTCAAACTGATCCTCAGGAGACACGTCTCAATTCCACTGCTTCTTGCATCAGCATCTACACACCCTTGCTTTGTACCAGAACATTCCTTGATACTCGAGTCAATCAATGCTGTTTCGGTTCACTGATTTCACTTTTCGCAATGGAAGGAGGCTGTAACAGAGCATTCCATCCCAGACTGCATGACAGCCTTGCCCATCTCGTAATGCATATCTCGGCTTGCCGCATCTCCACTGCATCGACGCGATTTTGCAGATGCCACTGACTCAAAATAGCCGGCTGGCATGGATAAGGCAGTCAACATATTGAGATTGATTCGCTTAGCCCAGGATACCAAAACTTGCTAGGTAGGTGATCGCCGCATGTGATGAAGCAAACTAGTTGGATATGAAATGGATATCTGCAACACATGATGGGGAAAATAGCCGTACCCTAAGCTCAAGCATAATCAAAACAGCCCTAATTGACAAGTTGTTGCACATTGACTAAACTGGGCAATCTAGCTATGATCAGATACGTAGTCTCGGCAACCTGGTTAACGTTACCATGTTGTTATTCTTGACCGAACATTTTTGCCTGATCAAAGGCACGGTGATTGGCTGTAAACAAGCTCGGGTGGATCGCCGGTACTGGAACAACGATTTACAGGGTACCGATAATAATCAGGTAGAGCTTCGCGTATCAATCGAGACCCTGGCATCGCTCTTGTGGGAAATACGATGATGCCGTGCCAAGCTGAGACGTAGATTGTGGTTAACGGCACTGAAAGTTTCCAGAACATCGGTGATCTGGAATATGATGTCAAATGGAAGAGTTGTCGTCAGCGCCTTCAGTAGAGTCAGTAAATTTGGCACGTGCACTGGTACCAGTACTGTACCGCACAGAGCAATGCAGGGGTAATTGACTATTCACCAGAATCTTTTAGTTATTCACGATTGGCGAATTCAGGAGGCTTGGATCCAAGATACCTTTCCGCAGGCTTTTGCTGAACCAGTCGTTTTCCATTCTTCTCATACTCGTAGAATTGAAAGCGACCCTGGTTCTCAAGTCAATTATATTAACGCTTCCATATTTGTTTTTACAAATTTTTTTTGTAAGTGTTTCGATGCATTAACATTTATATATGAATTCGCAGGAGGACTAACTCATCTTCATATAAGCCACATAGTGCTCAATAGACATCACTTATTCAATGTATGTTTCGAATTTTCTGCCACCTGCAGTCAGTGATAGGCATATAATCAAGTATTCTTCTGCAAGTGGTACAGTAGGTACCTGAGTATATTGGGGAGCTACGAAAATTAACTGAGAGTAAAAGGTTGTCTATTACTCTAATTGTTCATCCAGAGCAGTGAGGTGCATGCTACATTTCAGAATCTACAATTGACTAACTCGATGTAACTACCGTTGCAGCATCGGGTCTTTCCTGTGGATACCCTCTGCTTTGCTCCAACTTGTCCATGATCTACAACCACCCTCATGAAACAGACCCATACCACTCTGGTAGAATGCGGGGAAAATGGATGGCAGCCACATCCTGGGGTTGGCTGTGTTGACCTAACATTGCCGATTGTTATTTCTTGGCCCGAACCTGCGATAATAATATGCATGCTTACATACAGTATGTATTAATGGGCCTTGTTTGTTTTTTTCACATTCGTCTTGACTTCCTGACCTCACTAACCTTCTCACGATGCCTTGCAGGTTGGTGTGCGACGACGGCGATATCCACGTAATTCCACACTCTCAACTAAGCAATTGCCCACCCGAGTTTGTGGAGTATCTCGTGTCTCATTTTGGTCAAAGATAATGGGATGCCCCACCTCCATGGTTCCTAACTATCCATTATCCAGACTGATGGGCCAACCTAGTTGCAGGATTAGAGCTATCATAGCGTAAAAACCGAATAAAATAAATTGACAAGCCGGCGGGGGTCGACATTATGATAAACAGATAGATCTTACTATACAGTCATGAATCAGATTTTGCCATAATTTGGTGCCGGGATCCATACCAAGTGTAACGAAACTAATAGTATCAACTTGGTCCATTATCAGCAGCAGCAGTGACCGTATTGGCACATATTTTCAATTAGACCAGTTCGGAATCGGGGTGTGGCACAAAACATCTGACAGAAAGTTACCCAACTTTGTACAAACGCAAGCTCCTAGTAGTTAAAGGAACTTGAGCTGGTTTCGAGACTACTTGTCATCTCACCGTCATATTCGAACCTATTTCTTCGTATATGGCCTTAGAGTTCAAGCCTTTGCGTCACACATCTGGAGTTTCTTGTTTGCATGCTAGTCTCAATATGGACTGGCGGTTTAAACTGTGAAGGAGGTTACCTCCACCTGACCTGTTTATGTTAGAAACAATCGTACAGTAGGTTGGAAAGAAAATTTCTGAAGCTTGGGACACAGGGGTACATACCGGCCAGTGATGGGATGTATCTCAGCAAGTTATACATAAGAAAATGACAGTGGGATACCTATTATCAAGAGATCATGATCAAGAATGGGACAAGGTTGTGATATGTCGCTCCAGCAACCACTGGCAGAAACATGCTCCGGGGTCTGGCGCGGACTCCTCCCTGCCGACAGGAATTTTTGTTTGTTTTTATGAGATGTTTACGCTGAGGACGACTGAGGAGGAGAAAAGGTTCCATGATTTCTTTTACAGTACATTGCAGCCTGGCCATCTCGCTGGCATGGGGTCTCTGGGCAATGTAGGTCGACTGGCCACGGGGATGCGTTTCCTCCTGAGACAGGCGGGCTTGTCAAGCGGCAGCAGAACCTGCAGCAGAAGAAAGTGCATCCAACGACGGTCTTACTAGGTACAGGCGTTTAAGAAGCACTTGCTCTCTCAAATTAACGAGTATGGGACAGAGCGTGGGAGGGAAAGCGAACATCATAAAATGGTTGCCAGTGATTTCGCGGGTTGCTCTGGCACGAGTTGAGTTGGTTACGTTCGAGTGAGGTGTCCTAGCCTTCGCCTTACAGCCAAATTCCACCAACGAATTCCAAGTGCGTAGAAGTACGTAGACGAGCCCACGTCCCTATAAGCTTCTGCTTCTCTACTTCTGACCTCCTGTCTTGCCGTCCTCCCGTCCTTCGCCCGCCGTCACCAATACTTCATTCGCCTTTGGGTTTGCCTCTCGAGGTACCCTTGGCCTGTGTCCAGTCCCACGGAGTTTATCCTTGTGAATTTGGGGGCTAATAGCATCAAAGCTTTCCGGTGTTGTGCTCACCGCTCCGTGCCTACTTGCAGAAGCTGAAGCAGGCCGTTGGACAAGAAAAGTCGGCAGATCATCAACTCATCGTTGGACACTTCTGCTGCCGGTCAGTGTTGACCAATTTCCTCAGCGTATCACCTCTGCAGTGGTGGGCTAGCTTTATACATTCACACTCATCCCACCTTTGACTGCGTCGGGCTCCCTCCAATCCTCAACCCCCAGCTCTCGGACATCCACCCACCTACTCCGACCTGAGCTATTCCTCTTTTTTATCAAACATCTTTCACGAGGGTTTGTTAGTATAACACAGAACTTTCGTTCCTGCGACAATGGCGATTTGTGAATATTCGTCCTAGCTGGACTTATTCTGACAAGAATTACAATATACCCCAAGTAATTATACCACTGATATTCAACAAATCGAAAGCATCGAAACGTCATTTCTCAAGACCTACAGCCGTGGAGGAAAGATATCATTTACTTGCAGAGCAAAAGCGGTGTCCATTGTGTGCCCATTGTGTCGGATTCAGAAACCTCAAGGTGGGCGAAGGGCTTGAAGCTCTAGGGAGTAGCTATATCCGAAGGAGGACCAATGGCAGATAGTAGCACAGAAATGAGTCGGTATCTTGAGGTTGGAGATGAACCGACTGTGGTCACTCAGGTTAGCAACATAGTTGGATCGCCGCCCACCAGACGGAACATGGATCGAACGCCTAGTATGGCTATACAGGCAGAAAAGGAAGACTTGAAGGAAGCGGCCCAACAAAGTAGCACTGTGATTTTGGACCTCAATCTGGATGGGAGGGTACGGTGGGTCAGTCAATCATGGGAAGATGTGATTGGGTTTGTACCCCTACTTGCTGGCTCTACTTGGGCGTATGGACTGACATAGACTTAAGGACTCCCCGTGAATCGATCCAAGACAAAAATGTATCTGAAATACTCTTGCATGATAAAGATACATTTAGAAACGCTGTAGAGGAGATGAAGAGTGACGATTCCCGAAGTTATATGCTACGCTTTGCAGCAAGGAGTGGGCCACTATCAAAGATCCCCAAAGACCCTATTGATACCCCAATGAGCCCTGAGAACCCGCAAACACAGGCAGATACCCAAGAGAGGATATTGACTGTTGAAGCGCAAGGGATACTGGTAAACGACAGAACGACTGGCGAGCCGAGCCATGTGAGTTTTGGTTCCGCATGATGTAACGTCGGTGGTGCTAACGTATGGCCAGACAATGTGGGTGTTACGGCCATTTGTTGAACGTAGTCCCACAGCTTTTGATTTACCAGCCGTACTGGTTGAGTCTTTAGGTGTGGGAGCTACGATGCTAGCGAATTATTTAGCAACACTTGCGGAAGAGGGCACAGCAGACCCTGAGAATCACCCCCCACCGATGCCAGTGTTGTGCCGGATATGCGAACGCCCTATCCAACCGTGGTGGTTTGAGAAACACTCTGAACTTTGTCTACTAGAGCATCAGGCAGAAAGTGATGTTCAAATGGCACAGGACAATCTAAGTGTCCACAGGCATGCAATTGTCAAGGTCTTGGATGCCATGGAACGACAACAGTCGACCCGTAGTGTGCCTGGTGATCCAAACAGCGTCAACAGCACTACTGTTGAGTATCGTGGCTATGCTATTGGACCTTTGTCATCGACCTCATCGGGAAGCGCATCACCCAACATGACACCTTCTCGCTCCAGAGACTCGTCGGCCTCGGGGATCAGGCCTC
The DNA here is from genome assembly GCA_015179035.1 of Tirmania nivea. Lineage (NCBI taxonomy): Eukaryota > Fungi > Ascomycota > Pezizomycetes > Pezizales > Pezizaceae > Tirmania > Tirmania nivea. The sequence goes on along the minus strand of WHUY01000010.1, from coordinate 697,534 downwards.
GGTCTTTCATTCAGAGGAGGCCCCTGGTCCGAATTGTGGAGCTGCTCCTCGACTTATGTGATACCGCCCTGGAAATCAGCACTCCCGCAATTAAAGAATGCCCTAGCACCTCTGAGCTTCGAACGCAGTCGCCCCAATCCGAGTCTCGGATTCAGCAAGTATTTGGTTGGCAATCACCATCAACAAATACTCTCGAACAGGAGCATGGACTTGCGCTCTTGTGTGCCGACACGGAGGCCGCAGCACGAGCGAAAGTTGATGCTGTCATACGGCATCAGCGAACGATTGAATACTCGGAGAGGATTAAGTCAGAGCTTGAAAACCTGGTGGAACACTGCATCGATGAAGCCCGGGCAAAGGCGGAGGAGGATATGGGAGATGCTATCATAGAAGAAGAAGAGGGAGAAGACGAGGACGCTACTTCTTGTAGGGAGGACTCGGAGCCAGAGGATGAGACAAACTTCTTTCCAGGATCCTTCAGCCAATCTTTGTCTGGAAAGCTTGGGGAAAACGGGTCGGAGGCATCAATTGTAGCTAAAGTTGCGCGGCATTCTTCTCCAGCGGATTCCGAAGGGGCAAACAGCCCACAGGAATGCCCAACACCTAAATCCCAACATAGTTTGCGAAGCAGGGCGGGAGATCCTCTGGGAAGCTTTGGTCGAAAACATGGCCGATATAGCCAGCGCTCAAGTATGATTTTTGATACTGAGGCTGGAGATAGTGACACAAGTGCAATATCATCATTTGCTCCTACAACACATGGGACCACAGAGAGCCCAGGTTCTGAGACGGAGTTGAACGTTGTTCGTTCAGGTTCCATGAGGGAGAAACGGCGCAGTATTTACCAGCCTGGATCTCCCCGAAGACAAGCGTCTCCTGCAAGAATTACCTCCTCTTCCCCTTTAAGGATCCAGAAGCCACGTATACAAAGCCTGTTTGATAACACATCCTCGCCGCTCCTGTCTACAGGTGACTCCCCCGCCATTGAAGGCTTCCATCATCGCCGACAGTCTTCTGCAACTTCCTCGGAGGCGATGCTAACGAGACCCCCTCTCTCTCCACGTCTGTCCTCTGTCAATCCCACTCAGCAGCGAGCTGTACAGCCCTCTATCAAAGACTTTGAGATAATTAAGCCGATCAGCAAAGGTGCCTTTGGAAGCGTTTACCTATCCAAGAAGAAGAATACTGGCGACTATTTTGCTATTAAGGTCTTGAAGAAAGCAGACATGATTGCTAAGAATCAGGTAACGAATGTCCGTGCGGAGAGAGCAATCATGATGATTCAAGGCGAAAGTGACTTCGTCGCGAAGCTGTTTTGGACATTCCAGAGCAAGGACTACCTGTATTTGGTCATGGAATACCTCAACGGCGGTGATTGTGCTGCACTTATTAAGCAACTTGGTGGACTCCCGGAAGAGTGGGCCAAGCGGTACTTAGCAGAGGTTATTCTAGGATTGGAAAATCTCCATGGACGTGGGATTGTGCACCGTGATCTGAAGCCAGATAATTTACTGATTGACCAAAAGGGGCATCTCAAACTTACTGACTTTGGTCTTTCAAGGATGGGGCTTCTGGGAAGACAGAAGCGTGCACAACAAACCCAATCCAGCGAGTCTACTCCAGATTTATTGAAACAGGGACCTTTTGCGAAAGCTAGGTCCCTGAACTCCTCTAGGTCTACCTCATTTGATTTTCCTGGCGGGTCGCCGTCGCAAACACCCCTGATTACACCAGAGAATCACCCTCAGTTAATTGCACCATCGTACTTCAATCTTACCCGAGAAGGGACCTTGAGCCGGGAGCACTCTCGGCGATCTTCAATACCAAGGAATGATACTCCAGGTAGCGAAAGTCTGATGTCCATGCTCAACAGTTTTTCGCTGAACGATACACCTACTGTAACTGCGTCAACACCCAAGCGGAACGCAATGGAGGAAGATGCACGGAGTGAAAGTAGCACTTCCAGTGACCTCAGTGGTTTAGGCCTCCAACATGTGAACACAAATTCCTCCCAGAGTCAGAGCCAGATACAACCCCCTGCGCAGCCCATAGTACCACCGTCAATGGCCTTATTCGATCCAGATGACAATAATCGAAAGTTCGTGGGAACACCTGACTATCTAGCCCCGGAAACAATTAATGGGACTGGACAAGACGAGATGAGTGACTGGTGGTCTCTAGGGTGTATTCTTTTCGAGTTCCTATTCGGCTACCCTCCATTCCACGCAGAGACTCCTGAACACGTGTTTGAGAATATTCTGGCGAGAAGAATTGACTGGCCGCCCGATGAGGATGAAGATAATCCGTATTGTACTCCAGAAGCGAAGGATCTCATGAATCGTTTAATGTGCACGGACGCGAGCCAGAGGCTGGGTGCTAATGATGCCGAAGAGATAAAGAAGCACCCCTGGTTCAAGAATCTCAATTGGGATAAGCTGCTCGAAGAAGAGCCCTCCTTCGTCCCTACGCCCCAGGACCCTGAGGATACCGAGTATTTTGATTCTCGCGGAGCAACCCTTCAGTCTTTCAGTGATGAGTTTGAGGATCAGGCACATTCTACGGCAACAAACACCCCTGGAGCAGACCTTCCAGATCGCCCTCATGATGCAGTATCGGTGAGCAGGAAGGAGTCTGGTGGTAGCAAGAGAGGCCTTATTCCGCTCCATATTCCGTGGCATGTCCGAGAAGGAAGGAATCGGAGGCTTAGCGAACCCGTTAATAACGATGACTTTGGATCCTTTGCATTTAAGAATTTACCTGTGCTCGAGAAGGCCAACAAAGATGTCATTCAAAGGCTTCGCACGGAAGCTTTGAAAGCTCCAACTGTCACATCTAGCCCTTCCTCTCCAATGGAATCAAGTCCAAGTTCTTCCACAAAGCCACTTTCTCGAACTTTGTCAACCTCCTCAAAGAGCAACAGCGTTAAGCGCCCAGTGTCTCCATCGGGCCTGGGTGGGCAGACACAGGCAGCGGCATCAACTTCTAGTCGCAGTTCTCAACCATCTTCTCCTTTGCTAATGTCTTTCACACCTGGCCTTAGTGGGTCTTTGGATCGTAAGAAGTCGTCTAGTAATGCGTCTAGTCTTTCTATGCAGTCTTCTGTATCTGTCCAGGCTGGAGTACCCGTGGAGGTTCCTCGTCTCGCGACTGCCTTCTCGACCTTGAGTTCAACCTCTGCATCTACATCTCCAGTGAAGCATACGCCGAAGCCTTTGGAGTCTCAGTCTACCTCCCCTATAAGAACGCACACAAAGCAATTGTCTCAATCTACAAGTTCATCTCCTGCCAAAACAGCCGGGATGGTAGGCCGTTCGAGATCTGTAACGGTTGGGTCACAAGATTCGGATCAAGCTGTACTTGATGATTTGAGGCTTAAGCAAAAAAGAAGAAGCCAAGTTTTTGATATGTCCCCTTCATCCTCCGAAAATGAAGAGACTAGGTCAAGTGCCCTTTTACGTGTTCAAAAGAGGAGGCAGAGTTCAAGGCGCATGTCAAGCATTAGCGTTTCTGATGGGCCTGTCTATCGGCCATTGGATGTTTTAGGTAAAATTATCCTTTCCTAATAGGGAACCCACGCTAATACAATCAGTTTGTGAGGATCATCCGGTATCCCGAATGGTGATGGAGCGGATGTTGGAAAAGTTACGCTGCAGGACCATTGCTGTTGACAATGGGTCAGAGGCCATGCGATATGCAATGGGGGAAGTGAAATGTTCGTCCTTCTCCAAATTCAACAAGAATTCTACGCTGACCAACTTGTAGTCGATATCATCCTGATGGAATTTAGGCTCCCACAAATAAGTGGAGAGGATGTTGCTCGCATGATTCGCACGAGCCAGAATACTAATTCCACTACACCTATCATTGCCGTGACAGGATACCTCAAGGATTTGATGCAACCACACCACTTTGACACGCTGGTAGAAAAGCCAATGACTTTTTCACGCCTTACCGAGATTCTTGGGAGATTCTGCATGTGGAAGCCTCCTCCACCGGAAAGGCCAGGACTCGGAGAAAGAAGAGATTCTCTCAGCCACCATAAGTGCCTTGAAGAGCCCAAAAAGCATCCTGAAACAAAGTTGGAAGTAAAAGCATCGCCAAACTTGGACAAGGCTGCCAATCCCAGGCGAGGTAGCTCGTTGGGCCAGATGTCCTCTTACACTGATGATGATAGCGACCCCCCTGTTCAAAAATCCGGCCCACCACTACCCATTCCTCCTGCAGCAAATACAGAGTGGGACAGTTTAGGCCGTAAAGAGCCAGCCACTAGCCAACCGCTAGTGAGGAAAGCATCACCAAAACACCTTGAGCCGCCAGGGGCGTTCATGCACAGGCCAAATCTATCACCGGCTCTCCCTTCACAAACTTCGAATGCAACCGCATCAGCATCCATTATACCCCCCTTCACATGCACAGCAGGGCAGACTTACCCGACCCCCATTGTAACTCCTTCCAGCCCAGAGAAGAAGTCGAAACGATCGTCACTCGAGAAGAGGCATTCAAAGCACGAGACTGATGTAGAGGACGCGGACGATGAGTTGTCCAAACAAAAGAAACCCTCGAAAAGCAGAAGTATCAGCGATTTTACGGCACGAATCAAGCGTGTTTCTGCAGAAATGAAGCGCAGCAAGAGCAATATTTCTGAATGATTTCGATATCATTCATAATAGCGGTACTCGTCTCGAAAGACTCCTTTTTATGATTACTTTATTATTTTGCTCAGTTAGCCCTTTATCTGCCATGCGAGTTTGAATCTTCCGCAACCTGCACAATACCATTTTATATATAGCCGTTCTTTTCAGTGTATATTGCGGATGATTCCATTATTCTTTTTGTTGATCTTGTTGGGGCCTAGGGAGAGGAATTGGCGTTGAGTTCTTAGTGCTATTTTTCCTTCATCGCGAATTTTATAGGTGGGGGTGTCAATGCAATTATTGTGTCCAGTTCTGCAAGTCGTCACGTTGTTTGATGTGTTTTGTGCAGCATATTCAAAGAGCATTAGCATTGCATATCGTTTATGTTTATTCTATCCTCGAAGGTTCGTTCAGAGCGAGCAAGTGGCCTGTTTTGGCTTTGTGCTCGAAGGCCTTGATGTCTCGATTTGTTGTTTCATTTTCGTCCAATGGTGATTTTATTTTCTAACCTTTGCCTTGCTTTTGTGTGGATGGGGCTAATGCCCTTTCCCATTTATTTTTATATCAGTTTTGATCTTGCACTATCGAAAGAAAGAAAATTAGTGAAAAAAAAAGATGGATTAAGTTACTTGATATTAGTTACTGGGAGAAATTATATTGTGGGCTTGCTCTGGATCAGGCTGGGGCGTTGGGATAATTTGGGTTTTTGTTGGTTCGGTTTAAGTTTCTTGAGTGAGGAGTGAAGTGCTGGGGGCAGGGGGATAGGGAAGGATGGATTGGGGATGGGAATTAGGATTGGTATTTGGCATGGTCTGTTGTTCGTTTTAATACCAATTGTGAAGTGTTACCGGCCGAGATAAACTTTGTTGATGTTATTGATGTTACTGTTGTGATTACCCCTAGTTGATGGAGATAGGTATAGCATAGTTACATTTATCTTTATTCTTTGATCTTTCTATCATACTTATTTATGCTTTTACTCAGTAGAAGTACTTTTTCTGATTGTGATGAATATAATATATTATGAATCCCTGACGGAGTGGAAGAGGGGGTGCGATTGCGCATTTGTGATTTACTTAGCTGTCGGAGGTCTGTTCAGGGTAATGCTATTTGCCTCATATCTCAAAGCTTACAATACGAGGTGGATCACATATGTATATGCGTAATTAACTTACTACAAGAGTACTACGGACATACGGAGAATTCGATGGGTTATTCCACTCGACACAAATGAGCTCTATCTCATCGCCTACTTGTGTGATCCAAAGCTGCTTCGTAGATCCTAGAACCGATAGAACTCTGCATTTATTTTCTGTCAAACCTAAAAACACCGAACCGTACGCTTTGCTTTTCCTAGTGCGAATCCATATCCATAAGGTCTTAGGGTTGAATACCGGTACTTAGTACTAGAGTTGGAGTTATTGCTCGCGGCTAACTAAAGCGAGGGAAGAGTCGCAGCTTCTAGCATTTGGTGCTGAGTTTAGGGTAATTTTTTTGAAGCTTACTTTCACAGCGTGGCAAGACTTCTTCAAAGACTCAACGTTGCCACGTGATGATCCCCGGTGCGAACATTCCCGAGATACTTTTGTTTCTGCCATTCAAGCGGGGAGGACTAAATTCTCTACGAGAGGCGGTGTCCGCCAGACTAGGACTAAATAAAAGGGCAACGCCCGCGTAGGAGGCAAGGGTTGCATGATAATCAATCAGACTTGTGACTGTCGTCGGCCCCCGCTAGGTAGTCTGGCTTGCACTTGCCTCTCGATAGAGGTACTTACCATATTGTACTCCAGTCTATAGATTTCCGAAGCCCATCATAAAGTAAGCACCCATTGCGCCTCCCCCCCCAAAACCTGAAATTTGCCCTGATGAGGCGAATGCCAAGCCTTGAGACCAAGATAAGCAGTTTGACCTTAGAGTTAGGTTACCCTGAACCATGATCTAATTATTCCCCTCGGGTGATAGGTTTAGGGCTAAACAACTAGTGTTGATAATACTGAAGTTTCTCCCCCTCACACCCTGATCCTTTGCGAAAGCGGAAAGGTGAGCGCTAAGCTAATGTATATAAGATCTTTATCTACAACCTATCTGTTTTTGTTACTACAACTATACCTGAGGCCTCTTATACTCGTGCCCGAACAGAGGCCTCTCTCCAACCAGACTAGCCCCTCACCAAAAAATAAAAGAAAAACAGATACCACTATTTAGTCTAAGTTGGTATAAGCCCCTAATACGAGGGGCTTGTGCTAACTAGACTAACTACTATCGGCAAAGTAGATATATGTAATAACCTCAAACTTTATATATGCATTAGAACTAGAAAACTAACAACCAAAACTTGCTGACTTCCATACACATAAAAAAAGAATAGGATATTATAAAGAATTAGAAAAATATAGTATATTATACATAATATTTATAGAATAATAGGAGTAAGACTTTTGATTTTGATTTTCTACTTTCTTCTATTATTATATAGCTAAAATTATTAAATCCACTTGAGAATATAGGGTATTAAAATTGTTTCTAAGTCTTTTCTCTTTTTTTAATATCTCTAGTTATTATACAGTCACATGAAAAAAGTCTTCTGCGGACAAGCGCGCAGCATCAAGGCCGCGGCTCAAATTGCATGCATATCGTATATTCCATAAACATACGCATACATGAAACATGAATATAAAAAGGAAATCCCTAATATTTTGTATACCACCCACCTGCCTTAATCACAGCTGCCGCTCGACGTGGCATAGATTCATATAGTGCTTTCAAAAAAGATCTAGGAATTATTGGTCGCGGTCAGATATATGCAGCTTGCCGCGCCTAGCTTGGCGCTGCGCGCTTGTCAGCAGAAGTCTTTTTTCATGTGACTGTATATACTATATATTATACTATAAAAATTCTTTTACTTATCCCATATATCTGAATCTATATATAGATATTTTATATTACTTTTCAAACTTAGCTAAATTATTTCTAAATATTATTTAAATAAATATATTATTATTATTATTATTATTTTTTAATTCAATACTCGCATAAGGCAAATATATTATTATACTCTAAAACAAACTTATAAAAATTAGCTATACATATTTTCTTTTATAACTATACTTAAAAAAACTTAATTTTCTTTTATATTTAAAGATATGTCTCAACCTTTCATCGTCTGGTTATGTGAAGCCAATTTTGCCGAACGAACTCATCAACGAGGATGACCCCGATGTCGGTGAAAAGAGCAAATTATTCAGCGTGCTCGCGGGAGCATACATATCTATCTAATTTTCCAGCTCCAATTCTATAAACTACAAAAGTTCCCCCAAGGGTCAAGTTCTCAACTCAACGCATGAAAAGAGGCGATTACCCTGTGTCTCACCTAAGTGGCAACCGCCCCAACCTACATTGGTCAGGTTGTTTCACACCAGGTTCATAAACTCTATATGCTTGACCCTTTGGTTAACTGCTAGCGAGAATGACGGACAGGAAGGCCCTACTCTACGGGCCAGTCAAGGATTGGAGAAAGAGAGGGATTAAGGTTCTGTTGAAGAACGAGGAGGAGAGTCGACAGTATACCCTGGAAGGAGTTACCGATTGGAAAAAGGTGGAGAGGTTCTAGACTTTGGACGGGGAAGGGAAATTGCGAGCTGCGATGGAGAAAGTGAAGAATTTAGCCGATAAGATGGCAGGTGAGGAGGAAGGTTTTGGTATCATTTATTCCCGGGAGGAGCGGGCATCGAGGTTGAGTTGTGAAGTCTTGACGGTCACAGATAGCACCTTGGCAGAGAAGGCCATAGAGATAATTTCTAGCGGAGTGGTTATCCAAGACGTGATGGATTCCGACAAAATCCCAGTGACTGCAATCTCGTCGGTTATCAGGGAGGAAGGGAATGTAGATGTACAGGAAGTCTCGGTGCGTACTATCTACGGAGTCAAATCCTAGACGATTAGGATCCCAAAGACAGTTAGATTTGCAAAGCCCGGAAGGACCGGTGCCACTTTGGACAAGGCGGCGGAGGGGGACGAGATGTACGAATCGGACAACGAGGCGATGAGGGTCAGATCCGCGAAGAAGGGGAAGGGCAAACTGGTCGGAGAGAGTCTGTCTCAGATGGTGGAGGCTTTGGGATATTGTTCGAGATTTATGAAGGAGCCCTCGGGGACCCGATCGCCCGGAGCTTGTTTCCAGGGGGTCGGAAAGTTCCCGTTACTCGGGGGAGGCTTGAGGAAGTAGCTGATAGCGAAGATGACTCAGATATTGAGTTAGGGCCCATAATTGAGTTCTCTTTAGACTTAAATATATTTCTTCTACTATTAATATTCAAAAACTAGAAACTAGTAATTAAAATAAAATCTATACTTCTCTTTTATAGGATACTATAAGACTCGAACTTATAGTTTTAAATACTAAAGAATCTGTTTATAAATTTCTTTAAGAGCCTAACTATGAATAGGATAAATATGAAAAGATTATAATAGTATATTATTTAGCTCTTAACTTTAGAGTTTTTAGTATAAATAGAGGCTATAGAGAGACAAGACTAGTATTAAAAATTTATATTAAAGTATACTTTATTCAGTCTCTCTATTTAGGGCAAAAGCTTTCTTATATCAAACTTAAAAAGATGAGTGTTAGTATAGATTTAATACTTGAGAGAATTAGAAAACTAGAAAATAAGATATAAAAGAAAGCAATAAAAAAGATAAAGAAGGTCAAGTTGAGGACAAAGAAGAATGTTACAATGGATATCATGGAAGATAAGCTTGGGTAAATTCATACTGGAGAACAGGATTTGAGTAAGTTGTAGAGTAGGAAGATAAAGGGGTTGAAGAGGGGAAAGGAGGATGATGAGATAGTAAAGTCAGCCTCACCCATACAATATGTTCTAGACGAAGCATCATCATCTTCCATTTACCTGCCTTTCAGTCATTCTCAATTCATCTAATTATCTTTCTCATATCCCCCGCTGTGGAATCCTCCCGCAACCTTGAAACTGTAAGATCACGAGGCTATGAACAGAAGAATCGCGAATTTTTGGTAGAGAGAGTACTTGTATTAGCTTTGTGCGCTATGGGGAACTAAAGACTCTATTTTTACGAGTGCGATCCAGTCACTTATATGTTTATTCTTGTCCCATTTTTGACCCATTCCTTATTACGTGCGTGAGAGTAGTTTCCTACAGAAACATGCCAGTAACTTGGGGTGATACTAGAGTTACCCTGAAAGTCCGGTTCTTGCTCATTCTGCTTTTTCCTCTCCGAAAGATTTTCTTAGTGGTAGGTTTTACTCTTTTCAGGTGCAGTCAAACGGCTCCATTGCCCAAGTGGGTTGTGATTTCAATCGTGCAATTCACCAAACAGGTAATTTTCAACCCTTCGAATTCCTCCATAACTCTAAAGCCTGGTTCTTGATGTTTGCTCTATAGTCAGATGCTGGTTGGAATAACCAGCTTCATTGGATACCCGAGAGCCTCTCCTATCAAGCCTTTTAGATGGACAGTGCAGATTCTTGATAGTTACTGGAACAACTGAGGGCCGTATATTCCGGAGCTCATCTGGGACTTTTCATTCCAGCGAGCGCGGTAGCTAAATCTATGCACTGGGCCTTAATCTTGCTTGTGGGTGGTGTGCTACCGGCTGTGAGCCTTGTGGGGAACTGAGTAGTGTTGGTATGACACTGTAGATTTGCACCAAGTGCAGCTGTTTCTCAGTAGGATGGCAGGTAGTGGGGATGGAGGGTTATTGTAGGAAGTTGGTGCTTTACTGCCTCGCGTCGGCAAATTGTATTCAAATATCCTGGTTGGAGACCACACCACGGCTTAAATGCCATTTTCAGCTCCTGTTCTGCCGGCACCTCCTCCTCGTTGTCATTGTTATTATTATCACCATCGTCACCCTACTCCTTGATATGGTCTTCATAGTCGTTCACCCCCCCTCAATGCACTGACCGCCGGCATTAGGAACACAATTTCCTTCTCTCGCGAATTACATGCCACTCTAGGCACGTTGTCACAGTAATATAACTACTACAGTTGATAAATGACGGCATCTGAAAGGGCAAAATATTGTGGGCACGATGCATATAATCCCGTAGTTCTTCCACCTTCCAAGTCAGGAATACCGCGAGATATACAAGGTCTCGACACGCCGGAAAATGCATCGGTTTCGATCCTGCGTATTCAGTCCGCTCTTTCTATTGCTAAACTGTACACAGACCTAACTAGTACGGACATTGGAAAATTTGAGGAAATGGAAGGTGGACAAACCTTTACCATCTCGCTCTAGACCCAGTCAGATCTTCTCTTTATGGGCAGCTGAATATCTCAAGTATCAGGCACTGGGCTTTCCAGAAGGCCCAGAAAAACTAGCCTCTTTTGCATGATGCTTTTTACATTAGCTTTAGTTTCTCGAGAATACCTTTTCCCGACATAGTAAAATTAATAGATTTATGTGCGAACGATTGCACAGGCTTGAGGGTTTCAAGCCTAGATAGCAGTTCCTTGATTCCTCAGGGCTGAGTTGGGGTTCTGTGAATACCTTGCAAACCTGTTATGAAGTATATTCAATCATTGTAAGTGCCTTGCTCGGATAAGACGTTCAGGAGCATGTTATAGATGCAGTTGACTAGATCGAGCATGCAATCCTGGCCTTGTATCCCGCCCCATGGGGGCTGCTCTGATAGTGTAGCTCTGAGAGGGATCATAATATATATGAAGAAGTACTTGTCAGATTGTTTGCCTTTGAAGCACAAGGTAGGTAGCTATAGCAGCCTGGCTGTGAACCATGGCAATCGTAGGGTAACCTGGGAAAGCATAAATGTTATAGCTGTTGATTTTGTGGTCTGTACCAAATGTATCAAATTGCTTGTCTAGAGCTTGTGGTAGGCATGTGAAGTTTTGTGAAGATGGTTTGCAAGGCTGTGGTTTGGAAGTTCGACTGGAGTACTGATAGCCATACCCTCAGCCAAGGAATCAAATTATAACATTTGTTGCATGCATTCAGGGTAACCACTTAAGCGAGTAGGCCAAGCTCATTGGTGCGATCGCAAGCAGCTAATCCCCACACCACTATGTAGGTAGTGAAAACGACATATACCTGAATAAAAGAAGCACCTCAACATCGCTAGCAGTGCCAGGGGCTTTCTTAGCCTTTTTCTGAGAACGTTATTGAAGTTTATGCAGGGTGACAGGGGCATGCTTGTTATCAGATGAAAATTTTTTATCAGATCGACTCTTAGGCAAGATTGAGAAATCCAGTTTTGCAAAGGCATAGTATACAACGGCTAGAGCAGAATTCCATACCTGCAGGCAGACTCGCACCACAGGATGTGATAATGTTTCGCTTCTGCACGACGCCTTTGTTCCTGTGCCTGAATGATCTGAATTTTTGCGGTTTGAGAGACAGTACCTACTTGTATGGTGGCAACTCCGAAATAACAGTATAATAACTGGCTTAAGCCTCCGATACCTTAGATCAATCCATCTTACATCTCGATGTAACCGGACTAAGCTTGACGGGGGTTCACTCTAAAAGACCTCGACTAAAGTTAAATCAATCAAAAAAATCGCCCAGGCCACATACAACCTTCGTGCTAGACGTCCCAAACCTCCATCTACCAGCGCATCACCGCATTTGCGAAAAGGACCCACATCATACATAACACAAAGTTGACAAGTCTCGACCCCCAACCCCAGTCAGCGATCAGGCAAGGCCAACTACTACTCATCCATCCATCGCAGGGCACAGATTCCCCGTCTCACTTCGTGAGGACTTCAAAAGATTGTGAATTGTGCCCCCACTTTTAATATATAAAAAGGAAAGAAGGTTCTACCGGAGGTACTTATAGTGTATAAATAAAAGCTATACCCCCCGGATTTTGCTTCTCCCACAATAATGTCCTCCGGTGGCTGCTGAGTTCCTCCTTTCCCCTCTTCCTTTTACTTTTTCTGTCTTGTTTGTTTGAGTCAACAGTCCCCTAATCTGGTCTACGCTCACTACCCATACCTGGTTCTTGCGATTTATTTCGGTTGTGGAAAAGTCGTTAGGGTATTTGGTTTCTCTAGAGCCCAATTGGAACGATTTGGCTACGGAGGAAGACATGGCCCAAGAATTAGAGCTTCGGGGGGAAGGCGTTACTACTTCTGGTGTTGTTCCCGTCACCCAGAATGAAGGATCTACGGCTTTGGACTCCGTGAAGAATATAGTTTTTGGATCAGTATGTATATTCTGTCTAAAGTGATGCATTTGCGTCTCCACTTGGTTGAATCCTGGCTAACTACGTTTGTTGGCAGGTTGCTGGTATGGTGGGCAAAGTTATCGAATTTCCCTTCGACACTGTCAAAGTCCGACTACAATCCCAACCAGACACACGGCCACTTCGATACAGCGGCCCCATCGACTGCATTCGTCAGAGCATTGCACAGGATGGCATTCGCGGGCTATACAGGGGGATTTCCCCACCCCTCGTAGGAGCAGCAGCTGAGAATTCTGCCCTTTTCTTTGGTGTGAGTTGCCCCTCAAAGTAGTCAGCAATGGGGAATGTACTAACATCCACCCAGTATAGTGTTGCCCAGAATCTTGCGCGAAAATTTACCTTACCCAGCAAATACACCGAGAACCAGGACCTGAAGCTGCCCATTGAGACCCTGATTGTCTGTGGAGCATTGAGTGGATCATTCACATCCTTGGTATTGACACCAATTGAGCTCATCAAGTGCAAGATGCAAGTACAATCTACTTCAGGGAGCAGGCTGGCAGCTACTAGTTCAGCCGCCCCCTTAGCGACGGGGAAGGCAGCTATTCACACGCTCTCGGTCCCACGACCGCCGGGGCCCATTATCTTAATCAAGGACATTATTAGAGTATATGGCATTAGTGGACTATGGCATGGCCAAATGGGCACATTTCTCCGCGAGACCGGTGGTTCCGCCGCGTGGTTTGGGGCTTATGAGTACACCTCGATGAAACTACGGGCGTGGAGGAATAAAGAGAATTCATCATCTACGGACCAGATGATTGCTGGTGCAATGGGTGCGTAACTCGTCCAGTTCTCTGTAATCTTAGTACTAATGATCATATACAGCTGGTGTGAGTTACAATTTCCTTTTCTTCCCCGCCGACTCAATCAAGTCAAAGATGCAGACACAGGCAATCGGTGTACGAGGCGAGCATATGAAGGGGTTCTGGGATGTGGGGAAGGGCATGTACAGAGCCCATGGCATCACGGCCTTGTATAGGGGATGCGGGATCACGTGCCTGAGAAGTGCGCCAAGCTCGGCCATCATCTTTCTATGCTTTGAGACATTGAAAGAGACGTTCAAGGACGTCAGGAAGTAATTGAATTTCATATATAGTGTTGAATGCTTTATCAATCCACGGTGGTCGTCATTTTGATGGTAATGACTTGAGCGCTCTATGTTTCTTTTTCTATACTTGTGGTGCATACAGTATATATTAGTTTTGATCTTGAAGTTCATGAGCAGTTTGGGTACATAAATTTTTTTGGTCAGTTGGGTGTTGGTGTAGGGGGTTTAGAAGAGGCGTTCTTTTGTTCATATGTTTTATCGAGATGTGTCCTATTTTTTACCCTTTCAACGGCAAATAGACGGAAATAAACTTAGAGATTGTCCGGATGTATGGATGTCGAGCCGAACACTTCACATATGCATGACTTGTGTCTATATTAATTCACTGATCGCCAGAATGACAATATAGAAGTAATCTAACAGGGCTACCGGATGTCGGTTGATGCATGTATAGTCGCTATGCAGCTAGTGTGACGATGAAAATTGCAGTGTCCCCGGATTACGAATTAAGTGTCATTAATTGCGTATTCTACCTGACCGCGGTAATTGACCGACTTGGCGGTGCAGATATTCACATAGTTACTTTGTTTGGCTACCGAAACTTGAAATGAGCAAAGATATGGGTAAGGTGCTTAGTTGGTAAGTAGATCTAGAGAAGGCGGGAGAGATTAATTGCAAAGTGGGCATACTTTGCTGAGGAATGCGATCACGAGGCCCGGGGAGAGCATAGCAATAAGTCCTCAGGCTATTCGCATTTGAAGCTAACGTTAACTGATTGCACACGTTAACGTATGTGTACGTTGAAATTGGTTTCCTTGAAAGACATAATATCGTCTTATAATTACTTAAGACCGGAGTGCAGTCACATCTTTCGGAAACCTAGAGATCAGTCATGAAATCAGGGTAACCCTTGCCTCCCATGATGAACTGGAAGGTAAATTTGCCGACTAGTCAGAACATCCTATTGTATGAGGAACCAGACTAGTATGAGGCACTGAAAAGCGCCCCAGAGAGGGTAACTAAGGTGAATTCAGAGGTCGTTGTGCCAACCAGACTAATTCACTCCTTGTTCTCATCTCTACTCTGAAATTGGTCGGAAGCTTAAGTCTGGCGGGCACCAGCCTCTCGTAGAAGACTTCACCACTACCGAGGGGCTAGTGCAAGTAACAACTTAAGTACTTAAGTAATTACTAGAGTACACCGCCACTCCACCCAGTCTAGCACTACTTCCCTTTCAGGAAATCTCCTACAATGTGACTCAGAATGGGCTAAGCTAAGCTCTTCCGCTTCCTTCGCCTCTTTCTCCCCTCTCCTCCACTTTTATCCTATTTCACCTCAACCTCATTCTCCAACGGCCTACTTCGTAGCCTTTTCCTCCCTTCACTTCAAGCCTAGATTATCCACCTCATAATGTAGTATGCCATTTATCATGTCTACCGCACATTAAAAGTTCCAGATGAGCTCCAGAATATACGGCCCTCGGTGATGCGTAACTATGAAGAATTGACAACGTCCATCTTAAAGGCTTGATTCGGGAGGCTCAGGGTATCCAGTGAACCTCTACAAGCATATCGTGCCCCTGATATTCCTTTGGCAGATGACTGAGTTCTTGGGGATGCCTACAAGAAGCTTTAGGTGCTTGTTGTTCGGAGGGCCAATACTTATCTAAGGTCGCACCCCTAAAAATATTCTTTCTAGGAAAGGGTGCACCGGTGTACAGGAGGGTAGGGTCCAAAGTCTAAATCATGAGGATAGATATAATTTTTAGCAGAGGTATAAATAGAGAATCTGCTATATTAGCATGGTTGGCTCACTGACAATAGCAGGCGCAGGGGGTAATCATATCGAAGCTACACGAATTTACATGCCTTGCTCTAGGCACACGGTTTCAGTTCCGCATTTCGATGCCAGTGGCTATGCCAGCAGTTGGCGTTACCATTGTTTACCGCATTTTCCTTCACAGAGCTTTCCATACCGACTTGCAATGATTTGGTCCAGCTGTCATCTGGTGTATTTATCACGAATAGGGCAGCAGGAGAGTGACAGGGCCTGAGGAGGATTATTAAATGAATTGAAAAGGACCGAAAGACTGCTTGACTGGCTTTGCAAAACTCCGGAGTCCACAGAGGAATAGAGGCGCGGGAATCAAACCCGGACCATCTCTATGCCAAAGAGGTATTATACGTTCCCAAGGTCTATTCTTACACATAGGCGCTGTCGGCGAGAGGGAAGGAAAAGTGCAGACAGCGCTTGAATTCGGAAAGCTTGAAGTG
Source organism: Tirmania nivea (assembly GCA_015179035.1). Classification (NCBI taxonomy): domain Eukaryota; kingdom Fungi; phylum Ascomycota; class Pezizomycetes; order Pezizales; family Pezizaceae; genus Tirmania; species Tirmania nivea. Next base: position 681,331 of record WHUY01000010.1, on the reverse strand, counting down.
GAAAAGAGATAGCTTCACGGAGATGGAGGCGGGGACGCTAGACAGAATCTGCGGAGCAGGAGAGAAGGAAGTAGGGTGAATTTGTGGTGACAAAAAATCCTATGACTATGCTACCGATAAATATTATGAGTCCTGCCAAACCGCCTTCTACTACCAATTCACCACCTTAAGCATCTTGACATGGACTATTAATATTTTCGCACCTTAGGAAGCACGGAGTTAAACTGTATTTTGGTAAAATTAAAAGTTGATACGAGATGATTCCAGAGATGAGCCGGATACATGAGTGCCATCCCTATACATATATACATGCCGTGTGATTATTTGAGAATAAACCAACTTTGTGTATAGATAACTCACGATTAAGCTTTTTTAATTGCATACTCTACGGTGGTAATTGAGGTGCAATATTCGCATAGCTCTGTTTTGAGCAAAAATATAGATATAGATATAGATAGTCTAAGCAAATCTGCAAGGATCCCAGCAAGGAGTTATATTACATAAGGTAGGTCTAGATACTTAAGCAAAGTTGGTATAATTTGTTAAGGGACATGATAGAGGAGAGGATAACTAAGTATTTGTTTGCATTTAAAGCTAACATTCAAATCATTAAAATCCCATCTCATATTTAGCAAGTACTCAAGACCAAAGTGCAGTAGGGAGTTTGAAGGTGACCTATATTCAATATTTATTTTTTGGACTACCATAACTAGACAACAATAGCAGCCGGGCGAGTCCTGGGCACTGAGACAAAGAGAACGGTGCAGAGGTTAGGCGGGTGGGATTATTGCTGATGAATATGATGCCCTTCAGTAAAAGCATGGAGTTTATCGCGGATGCTAACGATGCTCCTATGTCCACTTCGCCGCAGTATCCTCGATGTTACCCCCCAGCACTAGCTACTCTATATACTTAGAGTTTATTTGTTCCCGATGCCAACCGTCTTGGTTATTTTGGTGAACTAGACATGTTAGCTTGTGCACATGATAAGATGATGGCTGGGGTTGTCACAATGATGAAGTAAACATGGCAAACGGCATACATGTCGGCCGCCCTTGCTGCAATTACACAACCCCCCCCGTGCAGCAGCTCATTACCATGTATAGCACCACCATGGATAAAGATTTGTTGATCAACTTTCAGATATCATTGGATAGACACGTCTCCTGTAGTGATAATGGAAAGAAGCCCCAGCCGTGAGCCCGTGGACGAGGCAGCGATTTCACCAGATATACCTCATAAGCTCTGCCAGGACCCAGCAAGGGTAGGAACTTGGATAACGGGAGGCCATAGGGATAATAGAATACATAATCGGTTACCAATTGCATAAAATGCAGTTGCGGTAGAACAAGGGGTCTGGTGAGATATAGCCATGTTGGTGCAGTCAAAATTCACGCCTGCTAAGTTCCTGATATTGCCGTAGTGTCGGTCCCGGTAGTATGCCCAACAAAGTGCCAACTTCGTAGGCATTTATTAAAAATGAGAAACGCTGGTTCGGAAATGCATGACGCAGATTCCGTGGTTGCTGATGTTGGATATCTACGTAGGTAGTGGTTGCACCACGAAGTTCTTCGTCACAGGTACTGCCCTTTCAGCTCCGAACTGCGAGCTTCAAGCCTTGCAATCTAGTGTAAGATCTATGGCAATCGATCATCTTCTAAAGTCACCTCAAACCTATTGTACCCTCCCCAGGCTCAAATTTCTCTATATATTGCATGAGTTCAGAGGTTTACTATCTAGCCTCCGAAAACGCTACCTAGAGATGTGGTGTGAATAGTAAAATAACCCTAGATAGTCTGGTTGGCACAAGCCTATGAGCGGCTTGGCCAACCAGACTAAATAAACCCATGGAACACCTCATTTATTCAGTAATGTTACCTACTGGTTCTGCCCGTTACCCTGAAATAACCATTACTAACCTCAGTTCGGCTAAGAGCTACCTACATGTTATTGTATGCCAAGATTTACAACTTTCGAGTCCATCTATCAATATCTTCCCCCGCTGACATCCAGCTGCAAACCAAATGGCCGAACCAGTCACCACCACTACCTCTTCCTCCTCCCCAGCAGCGACACTGCGATCCAGCGCTGCCACCGCTGCTACAGTAAAGGGTATTCGTGTGAATGGTACACGCCACTCCCACTCTATCCCCCGCTCCCCTCAAACATCCTCCCAATATCCTCTTTTCATACATCTCCCTAACCCCCGCTCTCCCGTAGGTAAGAACTGGAAGTCCCCCAAAACCGCCTTCCGCCCACAACTCGGCCTCAAGACCACGTGGGAACAGCGATCAAAGGCGCGAAAACACCAGGAGCTAGTTAAGTTGAAGGAGAAAGAGCTGCGGGACGAGAAGGAGGCGGTTAGGCAGGTTCGTTGATCTTTCCTTTTTCCTCGCCGAGAGAGTAGGAGAGAGAGAGAGAGAGAGAGAGGAGATGGTGGTGCTAAGCGTGGGAGTTGTAATGGTAGAAACATATCACTACGCTCAAAGAAAAACGCGAAAAAGCCACCGAAAAGGCGCGGTATGCGGCGCTCGCGGAGAAGATGCACAAGAAGCGTGTGGAGAGACTGAAGAGGAGGGAGAAGAGGAATAAGGCGCTGAAGGAACGTTAACCCACTCACCCGCCAGTATTTGCGGCCCCAACAAAGTTTGTTGGTGTCATGAAAAAGGGTGGTTTGTATGATACGAAATACCTGTACGATAGAGGGCGTTCATTCTCTTTGTTGTCGTTCACTTTGGTATGTTTACTTCGATGGGTTCCTCATATATACTTCCTAATGAGAGTAATGGCGGTCCCGTGCCTCATAGCTCCGCCTTTTACCCCTCGGGATCAATATTAGGATACTCATGTGGTTCGGTTCTGGGAAGGCCGAAACCTATCGGAGTTGTGAGAGAGATGGATATTGTAGATCCTGTCCTGTTTATATCATTTTCAACATAGGCAGTTGACAAAAAAGCTCGGTGTCTTGTAGGGTTAATCTGTCTGACAAGATGGCACGAGATGGCACGAACTCAGGGTAACCCGGGATGGTGACGCACTGAAGGAAGCTCGCAAATGTGAAGTTCTACCCTATTATTAAGCTGAAAAGCCATTTTCCCTGCCTTTGCACAAAAACATACGTATCACAGCAACGACTACCAGTACCATCACGGCACCAAAATCAAAGCCCAGCTATATCCATAGCCATAACCTGAAAACATTCAAGAAAAGGAAAAGAAAAGCGCTATGATATACGTTATGGTTCCCCTCCCCTCCAATCTATCGCACTATATCCAACCTTCCTCAAATACTTAAACCTCATCTTCATCATCACTCCCCAACAACTCCCCATCATCATCATTCACCACCGCATAATTCCCCCTCGCGAAACTTCCTCTCGTCGTAAACCTCTTCGGCCTACTCAACTTATTCGCGACCCACCCCACCGCTAGCTGCACAATGGCCGGTATCGCCACCGCTACAGCCACAACTGCACTGATAACAATAATCGGGTAACGTACGAACGGTGACTGCCCACCGCTCGAATCTTCCCCAAGACGGATAGCACTAAACGACCATCCCCGTTAGCATAGTTCTTGCAAAAAAAAACCCTATAGAGAGATTATAGTAAACAGAGACATACCCAAACTTCCCAGTCCACCTATTCCACACATACCACCCAGTCGCCCCCGCCACCGTAAGCGCAAAAATGATGCCAAAGAAAATCGCCCATCCGCTCGGCCCATGCCTCTCATTGAACTCTTTCTTATGCCCCGCACACGGCTTAACCTCACCCTTATCCAGCTCCATGCCGCCCACACACCTCGTGAGCGGAATCTTCCGATACCCAGTAGGCTCATACCACTCGACAAGGCTCTTATTCTTCGCACAAAACTCCTCATGGTTTGGCTTCTCCAGACCAAAGACAAGGTGACACCGCCCATCATTTCCCCTCTCATAGTTAAAGTCGCACTCAAAGTCATGTTTCTCACAAGCGCATTTCTCACTTTCGATAGGCTCATGACCCTTTGGTCCAACATAGCAAAGATGGTCAGTTTTCTTGCGGTAGTACTGAACGTGGTGACCAAAGAGGCATGCATGTTCAGCATCGAGATTAGGATGTTGAGGTTCCCAGGGGAGGAAGTCACTGTCCTCATCATTAGGGTCCTCCGAGAGTTGACATTGCTTATCAGTAAGACCAGTAAAGTCAATCTGGACAGTAACAGCCTTCTCTCCCTTCCCCACAGGATTTCCCCAGAGAAGGAACTTCCTGCTAGTATCAGAAGGAATGGTAGTAATATCTGTGACGTGCATCTTATCTCCAAACTTGTACTCATTCCAAGTCTCACCCTCATCCAGCGTATAGTACACAGTGTCTGTTGGATCATCTTCATCGACGATAGCAATGATGGAACCTTGATCTCCGTATTCCCACATGTAGGAACCCTTGCGGATTTCCTTCCAAGTAATACCGCCATCACGAGTAATGTAGGTATTACCGTCACTCTTGCTGGTCAAGTATTCGCCAACGTTACCAACGCCAACGAGAACGCCCACCGCAGACCCCGAGGAGAAAGTGTCTCTTGGATCCTTGCGCTCGGTGTATCCATGGAGGTTAAGCGAACATTTTTCAAGCTAGACACCCAAGTCAGTAAGTCTCGTCCCCAATCAACTCAAAGGATAAACCAACATCCTTGACATTACAGTCATACTTCTTTCCATCAACATCCTTCTCTGGTGGGGGAAGATAATTCCAAGCACCGCCGTCGTTGTGAGTAATCTTCGACTTCAGCTTCTTCTTCCCACCCTTATTCGTCTCATCCACATTCTCCACAACGTTTACAATAGCAACACCTTCCAATCCCTGCATCTTCTCAAAGTCCACGAAGCCCACCTCGTTCCTGTTAACATCCGGTAACGACAGAACATAGGAAGTACCATTTGAATTCGACTTGAGAATAGCACCATACTCTGAGCCCCTCATTGGATTTACCGTAACGTGCAAGAAAATTGCATGCGTGACGGAATCCAAAACGGTGTACGCCTGTTGCTTGTCGACCTGGAAGTTATGTGGGAAGTGAGCCTCCGCAAATATCTTTCCATCAATTGAAGCGTCCAATTTCAAGCTCGATTCATCCTTGACCTCCGCAACGACAATAAACTCTTCCATAGTAGCAAAACCCATGATCTTCTCGAAGTGTGTTGTCTCGGTCTTAAAAAAGTCATCACTGGCGACCAATTTGATTTGGTTGGCATCAGAGGGCCTTTCATCCTTCGCATACCTCTCGCAGTAAATCAACTTTTCTGGTGTGTTGACGAGTACCTTAGAATGGACCCAAGCGCAGTTTCTGACATATGCAGAGAGCATGGACCAAGAGCGACCGCGGTCATTAGTATAATAAGCTGCAGCATGACACGCTTTGGAGCTAGGAATCCCGCAGTCTCGATCGGAGATCCAAATCATGTAATCACTCTTCGTCGGGTGGAAGCGGAGAGCAAGCAGAATATCGTCCCTTCTGGTTGGGGGATCCGGACCTTCGCCCTCCTGGATTGTCTGCGCTCGATCGATGCTGTAGAAGAATTTCTTGGATGGTGTAGTGAAGAAGACAAAATCATTGTTGTAAGGGTGGGGGTATATAGCATTGATCTCTTGACCCTTCAGTTCCTTGGGTATATCCCAAGTGGCACCTTGATCATGAGTTATGTATATTTTGTTTTCATCTGTCCTCATAACAATGGTCTCCAAGAAATCAGCATACAGCACCTTTGCACGACAAGCTGTAGCACCCAACTTACCTCATCACTCCCAGAAGCACTCCTTCCACGCTCAAGGTAATAGTATTCCACGAATCCACCGGCATCAAAAGTCTTGCTCACACTCTTGACCTTTCCGGATAATGGAGGTATGACACTCTTCTGGCCCTTTTCACAATCCCACTCTTTCTCCTCATCCTTCTTAATGCCCTTAGCGCAAGTATTGCCAGGAATTAGTCGGTATCCACTAGAGCCCTTGAATGTATCCCCTTCCTTCTTGCAAGCCCCCTCTGGAACCTTCAATTTCCCAATCAGCTCGCACTTCCCTTCCCCATCTTTAGTCGCGAACTCGAAATCGCACTCATAATCCTCATCCGTGCAGGGACAATTCTCTTCCTCGGGCACGGGATCCTTGTACTCCGCATTGACGAAGCAATCCGCATCCTTCTTACGTCGGTAAAAGAATTGCTTATGGCCCATCAAGCAATGCGGGTTTCCCTTCTCATCCAATCTCGCATACCATTTCTCATAATCACTCTTCTTCTCATCATCATCCTTCTTGCACTGGCGGTCCAAGACACCCTCGAAGTTAAAGGAAAAGATATAATTCTTTTCATCCTTCCCTAGAGCAATCATAGTAAACTTCTTCGCAGTAGAATCCGGGGCAGTAGTAAGCGCCGCCACTTGGAGTTCAACATCCAAATCAACAGATTCCCAGTCTTTGCCATGATTCAGCGAGTATCTGAGTTTGTCGGTTTTCGTTTTATCCGCCACGGCAACGAGAATTGATCCAGAGTCCCCAAATTCATACATATGTGGCCCCTTCAGGTCTGTCTTCGACCATGTGAGCCCCGCATCATCCGAGACGTAAACGTCACCTTGATCATAGTCGGACAAATATTTTCCGGTGTTACCCACAGCGAGCAATATCCCTGGTGCTGGAGAAGAGAAGACTCGTCCTCCGTTCCGGGCATCCGTAACTGAATGCACATGCAATTTGTCGTCTTTGTTGGTCTTCAAGTCCTTGAAAGTACGGCCTCCGTCGAAGGAAATCTGGGATTTTATTTTTTTTGTGATCCTATCATTTCCATTGCCTTTCAGCACCTCTTCCGCATTGTCGACGATGTTGACCAGCACAATCCCTTGAATGTTAGCAACCTGTTCAAAGTCCACATTTCCATGCATGTTCCTATTCGTATGATCAATGTTCTTGGTGAAGTAAGTCCCATTAGAGTTACTGGTGAACAAAGCACCCATAGGGTTCCTGTTCCACGTGGTCAAGACATCAACCTGAATACTATGCTCTGTGGACTCGAGGATGGTATAGGCATCCTGCTTGAGACCACCATGTCCACTAGGAAACTCTGCCCTATCCCAATTGTCTGCATCATCACTGACAAAGAGAGACATTTCGTCTGTACCCGCACTCTTGACGGCTGCAACAATGAACTTCTTGACAGACGCGAGCCCAGTAACCCCAGGGAACCCCTTGAATCCATCCAAAGCTGGCTCTTTCCAAGGCCTGGAGAGGTCGTCTGACACCAATAAGACCCAGTTCTCCGCTCCTGGATTTGCGCCGTCCACGATACAGAGGACTGTAAATTCCGAGCCTTTATCAAAGTAGGGCGTAGACCTAGCGAACATGCAGCCGTGTGTCATTCTCTCCATCAGCTCCTTGGGATCACTCTCGAAGCCATCTTTGGTATACCAGGTCTAGCGAGTCAGCTATCCTCGTCATCAATGCTTCCCCCAAGCTGAGCCACATACCTTCTCTTCACAGAAGAATTTATCCCGCCACACATCATCCTGAATACACTGCATTCCCGTGTACAATACATAATTATGCTTCGTAGCATGGTGAGACAACGGATTCCTCTGTAACGACGGCGGCCACTTCGTCTCAAACTTCTGCCACGACTTCCCCTGGTCACTCGTCACAAAATGTTCCCTCCCCAGCGTCAACACATAGGCCTTGTTCTTGTCGAACGGATGCGGGTATATATCCAACGCTTTCTTCTCCGGGATCTTGTCTATTGATTTCCAAGTCTCTCCATCATCGTCTGATCGCCAAACAATGCCCGAATGGTCCTCAAGTGACAGTATTACCTGCCATTGATATTAGCTTCCGTAAAGGCTGGAGAAAGTGGGAGAGCACATACAGGACTATCTTCAAAGTAGAAGTAAGATTTTGGTAGGAAATTGAATGCCTTCTTGTTAATCTGGGGTTTCTTCGCTGCGCCGACATAGGTGGGGCCTAGCAGGGCGAGAAGAGCTGCCGAAGCCGACAATACACCCAAAAGCCGCATTTCGGCCAGGTGGCGTAGGCCAGGTATAGGAGGAAATGTAGTTTCTAGAGTATACGTAGTTGAGTTGATATAACTGTTAAGTTGGTCGTATGAATGCTCTCCTCACCAAACGAAACTCAGACTAGCTCCCGAGGCCCGACGTTCCTAAGTAGCCTCTTTCAGGCGATTCGCATGCAGGTATGGTGGGGCTGAGTGCAGCTGTTGAAACAATATCACCACAAATCGTACTATTGAACGGAGTCTACAGGTATTTTGCCCTAGCACCTGAAATAAGGCAAGCTGTTCCGAGCAGCGAGCGAGCCCGTTTACATAACCTCTGTTGGCGGCTACATGCTCTGTGTGTGCGCGGCTGATGACGAACGCTGCGGCTGATGCACCCTAGCACCAGTCGTGGCGGGGCCAGGGCTGTCGATAACGCAGCAACCCCTGTTCTCGTGCCAAGACCGACTTATATAATCTCCCCAATTGAATCTCATTACCTAAACATTAAATTATGAATGGCTACAGCTGGTATATCTACAGTCTCTATCCTTCGGAGAGTGTTGTACCAACTAGACTACAGTCTCTACAGCCCCTCCTTATCATGCGCGCACAAATGGTCTTCTAGCCCAAACCCTCCTGAAAAAGCCAAGGAAAAAACAGTCCATCCAAAAACACCACAGAAACAGAGCAGAAACCCATGGTAGATATGATCATAGCCTCCACAGTTACGATTCATCATGACGATGCCTCTCTCTCAGCAGCCGATCAGCTTCCAACGACAACACCTCCTTCGGCAAGCTCCCGTACTCAAATTTCACTCCTAGTGTATCCTCCATGAACTGCTGTTCCGGAGGCTGCTCATCCACTTCCTCTCCATCATCGACCCCTGCTATGTCGTGTGTTGAGGTAGCCAGTAACCAGACGATCACCAGCACGGATATTATTCCCCATAGAATCCTCAATCTCCCTATACCATCCCATGGTTAGCATTACCCTCCAACAATCACCGATCGATATGGGAGTATAGTGCCGGTAGACATACGTGAAGCTCTCTGCCGCCAAACCACCTCCAACTCCTTCTGCCTACTAATCTTATCCTCCACCATCTCCAATCTGGATTTATAATCCTCAACCTCCTTCCTCTGAAAATCCAGCCTTTCCTGGAGCTTCTTTATCGTATCCACCTCCTCTTGATAGGTACCTAGGCTCTGAATCTGCCTTCCCATATCCATCACAACCCTCTCCTCATTCGCAGTAAATTTATCGACCAGCTCCGCCGTAAGCTTCTGTAATTCCGCAAACCGAGTCGTAAGAGCTTGCAGTTCTTCTAGCTTTCCAATAACACAGTCGTAAGTATCGGACATCTGTATAATCTGCTGCCCGGCTGACACCTCAAGGTGCTGTATCGAATGCGAAATTTCCCTGCAGTGCTCATGATTGATGATGTCAGCCCACACCATCCTAAAAAATAACTTTTTCTAAAATGAAAAGCATACTCACTCCATCGCGAGTTTATGTTTCCGAATCTTCATTAACTCTTCCGCAACATCCCTCACACTCTTTGTTGTCACGATCGCACCAGTGTTCGTACTCGCCGCTATATTTTCCGCAACCACTCTCCCCTCTCCCCGTTGCCCATTCCTTTGTTTCGCACCCGCATCAACGGAACTCTTCCGACTATCCGCCGGGCTCCTTGATTGGTTGCCAATCCCACCGTTATCCTGCAACTGCGACGTCCCATGCCTATGACCAGGAACTGAGCCTCTCCTGCCCAACCAACCCCCAACCAAACCACCACCTGAACTCACACCATCACCCTCACCATGATAATGAATCAAATGATACGGACTAATCGGACTCGGTTTATATGCTCTCTTCATGAAATTCTGCGGGGAGCTATTAGAGCGGGTTAAGAGTGGCTTCATCTCGTCTGTTGTATCATTTTCCTACCCTCCTTTCCAGAAGCAAAGGTGGTTGGTTTCTGCGAGGAAGGGGGCTTTAGAGTTATGGGAGCTCGAGCAACATGACGGCCTACTGGTCATGCGCCAAGCAACAATGGGGAATGATCGGTCAAAGAACCGAAAACTTAGCGTGATGAGCGGTCAGACGCTCGGGAAAGCCCGTGAATCTGAATTCGAAACAGGATAAATGTTTTGATATAATCAGAGACGGTGCAGTACTCTGCGAGATGCAGTTTTGGAACTTCCAGTCATGATATAGGATCGAAAAAGGTAAATAAAATCAGGACGTTCAGTGACGGTACTTAACATGAAGAGGCTGATATCACACACTGCATGAAATCGGGGAATCAGGACAACAATAATGCGCTACATATATAAATGGGGTATATATAGTTACTAATTTCCTACGACGTAAAGAAAAAAAGAAAAACTTCATGGCAACCATGTTGAACTGGGAAAATACTTGCAGATACAATTGAATCAAACCCACCCCTGTTCCCGCGAAAAAAAAAATCACAAGAGTTAAGATATATCAGCCATAAAACTCCGACGGCCCATCCTCTACTTATCCGTCCACCTCCGTCCACAGCCTACACAAACAGATCATAGTAGTAGTCATCATCCACTCCCGCCCGACCAGGCATCTCTGGACCCTTCTCACCATGCCCATCACTTTCGTACCTATTCTCGGTGTACCTGACATTCAACAACCTAATCTTTAGCCCATATCCTGTGACAACATTGACCAGCTTTGCTGTCTCGGCCGTAATAGGCTGTTGATTTAGCAGCATGAGCAGACCGTCGAGCCACTCGGACGCCATACTGTGATTGTGTGGGTTCAAAGTGAGCAGGACGACTTCTTTCGCGGTCTCCGGAGTTGCATCAATGGGATACCCGTGAATAGTGATTTTGGTCGATGACATGCGGGAAGGTGGCAGGTGATTCGGATTCGTACCGGTTTGTGTAAGTGTAGTAGTGGAGGAAGAGGAGCGGGCAGAAGCAGGAATAACGTTTGAAACAACGGAGGACACTGTTGAGAGGTCGACTTTTCAATCCAAGTTAGTTGAGGGTAACAATACGCTGCACACGCGGTCACTTACTCTTCTCTGTCAGATCCTCTAAGTTAGGGCTAACCGCCGCCTCGGCCTCAAAATCAGCATAATGCAAGTATCGCCTATTATGGCTCAACTTTACAAATCTCCAATTCAAATACGGATCTGTTGACGATTTCTTTGTCTCCCTATGTGTTTCTCTTGACTCGGTGTGGGTTGTTGCACTGTCATCACCTCCACGTGTTTTCCGTCCACTTCTCCCCTCACCATCAATGTTTATAGGAAACCATTCACCCCGGAGAAGACATCTTATACGCTGCTCTTTCACGAACTGTAAAGCCTCAATCTTAAGCTCGTCCCGAACTTGTCTGTGTACCATAGAATTAGCACTTGAGTGCGTGAAATCATGAGATATGTTTCTGCCTTACCTCAGGTGAGTGCCCCACACATTCTCATAGCTTTGTTCCAGTAGCTCCATCTGCAAATTCCTTAGGCTCTGGAAATCAAACTCAGCAATCTCATCTTCGACGTCCTGTACCTCCTTCGTCCTTGGTGCCAGCCCGACGACCTTGTGTATCAGGACTCTCATCAACTCATAGACCTTGTCGAAGTCATCAGAGGTTGCGGAAGTCTCTTTCCATAACCTGAAAAATGCCCACAAGCTCGCAGTATGTAGCCTACTCCACTGTAGCAGCAACGGTCGGAAGGCCCTCTCAAAATTTGTCCGTGACTCCAATATCTGATATGTCTTAGCATCATCCAACTCAGACTTATCTACCTCAAACTGTTGGAAAAGGATGTTTGTTATCGCGAGACTCGCACGAGCAACGGGACACCGCTGTTCATTTGGTTTTGCAACTTGCTCTAATATCACCTTCTGGAAACCGTCCTCGTGTTTTCTTACGAAGTCGGTGAAATCCATCATCCCAAGGAACCCTACCTCTCCAAACTCCCATGCCGGTGACTCCGTCTCGAATCCTAGTCTCCTCCACTTTTCTGGGTGATGTCGTTTACTACCACTAGTTTTAGCATCCTGGGGGGACTTGTTAGGTGCACTGGCAAGATGCAGCCCCTTCAAAGCTATTCGATGCTCCTTCTTTTCAAGGTCAACCTTAACATCTCGCCATTTTCGTAACAATACCTTCGTAAGAGCTTGGAACTCAAGCAACGGGTGTGCAAGGTCTTGTAGCGCGGAGCTTTGCATGAGAATCTAGGCGGGGTGTTACATCAGTGTCATGCTGCATGGTAGACTGTGCTCTACGGATAACCTTACGAAGACTGCCTTGATTACACCTAAATCCTGTAACCTTTTGATAAACCGTGGCCACTCATTATCTGCTTCGTTCGTAATAGCATCTCTCATCAATGAATTGATCAACTGCAATGAGTTCGCACATAGAGCATGGTCCGCACTCGATAACCTGCTAACGAGCATTTCAAGAAACTGTGGGTGAGCTGCAATTGCTGGTCGCAACGCCCGGAAGCCGAAGGGGCCTGGAGTGGACATCTGGGGATTGTATCCATGATGGAATGTGAATGACTGAGGGACTAGGGCAGGTTGTGATGTTCGATTGCCAGAATGTGGATGAGAGACGATCGAAACGAGAATTGACATGGCACCACGAAGGATATTGACGAGTGGGTGGGTAACAATCAGCTCCACTACCTGCTAGAAATCAGCCATTCCGTCCATCCCTCCTGTCATTCCCATCGACTTCGCCGACATCTACTGAGGATCTCTTTGTACCCTCCCTTCTTCATCGTAGCCGAGCTTGTGTCTAGAGAATTCGAACCGAGAAACTCACCCTCCCAATCAACTCCTGGTTCACATATTCCCACCCCTTATCCAGCTCCAGCAGCCTGCTGAAGCTCGTCAGGCTGTACGCTAGCGTATTCCCACTCGCAGTCAAAGCCAAATTCCGAAGCTTCAGCAGGCCTCCCTGGCTAATGAAAACCTCCGCGAAACTTGGGTCCCCGATATTACTCTGCAGTTTGAAGACGGCCATTTTCCGCACCGCGTCCTCCTCGTGCGAGAGACGCTCGATTAGCTCGGTGATGTTATCCATGCTCATGTGCGTTGTTGAGGGGAATAGGAGGTAAGATGGGAGTGATATGGTTATTTAATTTTCCTTTTAGGATTGGTGATAGCCACTTCTTGGGTGGTTTTAATTGCTATAGTTGGAAGCTTTCCCCTAAGCTTCAAAGCTAGCGGGAATATTTTCGCGGAGAAGGGACCACGCACCCGTCCGTTTGCTTGCAATTGAACAGTGGACGCTTTAATTTTGTTTGCTCTTTTAGATTAAGGAGCAGGCCAGACGAGCCGTGGTGATAGCGAAGAACGTGCATGCCATCCAATAAAAAAAGAAATATGATTACTTGCAACATTCTCTCCCCTGAAGGGAGTTCGCGCCCAGCATGCATCCTGAGCTTGGATCAGCCTATCGGCATGCCGCACTCCTAATAAACGAACGTATCAAGCCTTGCCGATGCCGAAGTCTCGTGATCTGGGCTTTGTGCTCCAGGTCATATATGAGCATGGTTAGCTGACTGACAGTGGCTGAGGAAAGACGGCACTCAAAAGTATATGATATATAGTCTGTAGGCACCGGCCTCTCGTATGAAGCCAGTACCCGCCAGACTAATGGATATATGGATATACTTGCAAAATCATATCCAGTCCTTCTATTACTATGTTGATTTTACCCGTGTGTTAAGACTGTCCATCTCTCCATATTTCGAGTATTTATTTTAAAAGACCCGTGAAAGGCTCGTACATGGTAAGTTTTAGCGAATGTATAAGTCCGTGCTAGCGGCTGCCGGCCATACAATAACTCAAGAAGCACACATAGAGTGATGCTTTTCCTGATTCGGGGCCAATGTCATGTCATAGTCATAGTCTGGCGGGCACCGCCTCTCGTAGCTTTCAACCTATATGTGTATGACAACGCCTTGTATCCAACCCCTCTTCAAACTCCAGGGTTTCTAGAGAACGTATGAACCCAATGTCATTCAAACCTGACGGTGATTAGATATTGATAGTTACTCTTGAAAGATAGGCTCTATAGGTCAATTGCTTTTCTGGTGTAACAACGGTCTTGTGCTAACACTTGTGACCTAAAACTGTAAACCGACTTAGAAACACCTGTCACGAACCTCAGATCAAGATATGGTACAAGAATCTCTGGATCTTCCCAAGGGCTGTTGTTGCACTCATACATATATGGTCTCTGAAATCGAAGCCCCCAATGCAGAGCACACTAAGCCGAAGAAGTTCCCCGCACTCTGTGCGTCCGCCCACAGGAGCTGGCTTGCCGGGTCAGAGTCTCACAGTATCCAGAATCAGATTCTCAAAAACGGGACAATCAACTCATATATGTGTTGCATACAGGCCAACATGCAGCAAAAGATCACCCGTGACTATCGGGCGGCTCATCCAATACCCTGGAACAACGAGTTGACATGTGAAAAGCCATCCCGGTGCCGATTCTTCGATATGGAGATTCCTGATTGTTTCACAGCCATGTACAAGCCTCACAGTCAGTCATATCATTACGGCATTGAGAACTATGGAATTGGCTTCATGGATAGATCAATTGCTATCAAGAGTGGTTGTTCCGTGAGATTCCGAGATATGAACTCGGATATACAAAGTATCTGCGGGTAGGGCGAGCTGGCCGGTAGCCTGGCGGGCACCTGCTCAGGTGATTGGCCCACCTCCAAGTCTGGCGCCAGACAATCCACATAAGTCGTAATTCTCAGTTGCCTACCCCTATCTCGTTGGCTCTATCAGCACAGCCGTTGGAATTAAGTCTGGTTGTTGGAATTGACAGTCCGCCTTAAGTAAGCTTTAGTCTGGTTGCGCCTTAAGCTTATTACTCTAGATAATCCTTTAAGCATCAACTCCAAATAAATCGGTCTGGGCACGAGAACAGATAATCCCGCTGTCACAGAATACCTATCACGATCTCTCTACCTTATTACAAACTGGTGAACGACGGTATTGCCAAAGTAAAACTGCCGGGCATGGGAAACCCGCATGCATGTCTGACGGCACGGACCTCGTCTAGTTCCATTACTTAGCCAAATCCTGCATTTGATTAGTCTGGCTTGCATTTGATAACGTCCACCTTGTCAATTGCCTATCTTTAATTTTTAACGCTACAATTATCTACGCCACTGTGTGATTGGTTAGAAGGTTGACGCACCTAGGAATGTGAAATTTTTTTCCTTTTAACCTGGAGGGCCGTTATGGTAATGTGTAAGGAAGCTTGTTGCAAAAACAAATCTCAAGCCAATATAATCATAGTAGCCAGCTTATGAATGAGGATTCAATTTCATTAGGAGTGACTGTATCATACCAGCTCACGAATTGACCTGCTAAAAAGAGCGCGGGACTTACAGATTGTGGCTATTAAGATGTTGGCTCGTCGTTCCTGCTCGTCTGCACTGCACTTCGGCAAAACATCTGAAACAATTCAATCCTACTCAAAAAAAAAAAAAGGGTGATTCCACAAATATTACTACTTGCGTTTTGCATATGTACGATGTTTTTGGCTCAATGACACACAATGCTTTGTTTTACGTACAAAAGTTTCTTCATTTTTCCCCGCTCCAGAATCCACAATTCGCCATCCATAACGCCATCCCAACCCTGCTGAACCGTACCTATGTACTATTTCCCTCCATAATACAACCCAAATAGATATTCACAATCCCCTGCCCTGTGCTATCCAACCCACATTAGCCTGCCCAAAGGTGGAGGAGATGAACATGGCCATGACTGACTAACGTCAGTATGTAAATTAAAAAAAAAAACGCAGAAAGAAATACAGGAACTTTTAGTACAGTGAAAGTGCTCCGCAGCCCCACCCCGCGTCATGTCCATGTCCACCCGCCCTTCACCGTAATCCACTGTGCATGTGTGCAAAGAAAAGTGTAGAGGTAAAAAATGCGATGACTAGAATAACCCCAACCCCGGAAAAGATAGATCATAAACATGAGTTCATGCAGAGCCCCCGTGGAGGGGGATATAATACAACTAAGGAGAATTCGAATAGTGATGGTGATAATTGTTCGTCGTTGTCAAGGCAGAAAGGGAAGGCAGAAACACGAGGGGGAAAAAAAGAAAAAGAATCGCTTAAAAGACCATAGCGCCTAGACAAAACATTCAAGATAGTAGTTACCCCATTGAGAAAAAGAAAAGACAAGAAACAAGAGAAATAATTGCGTAGTGTAAATAAACAAAGTCCAAACGATCAAGACTTCGAGAAAACCCCCAGAGTGCGTGCTGTGTATTGCATCTTGGTATCCGTACTTAGTATTCTATCATCCGACCAAAGTTGCTGATTCGAATCCAGTAAAATCGTTGAATCTTTACTTCCTCCAACCAACGTTCCATAGCACATGGGCAATGTCCCTCGCGGTGTTCACTGCATCAACAGCCCGTCCAAGTAAACCTGCCGGACTCTCTCCTTCGTCTGAGTCGGACTCAATTGCATTTACATCCCCTTCTTTCGCATCAATGCCAAATTTCGGACGCGTAATTGCCACACTGTCCCGCCTATTGGCAAACGCGCTACTTGGCTGCCAGGCATAATCATCTAGATCATCGTCATCATCAACTAAGAAGTTAGACTGGAGGATGATAGCAGACGATGTTGTAGACGAGCTCGAAGATGTAGCATTGGAAGGACCCGTAATGGGTGATCCAAAGGAAGATGATAGGAAAGAAACGAACCCATTACCTAGCGGCTCTTGCTTTACTGGTTCTGGCTCATCAATGGGCTTCAGTGTTGTTGATGGCAACATGGCAATAGTTTGATGCTCACTGAAACTTCCCCTTGGTGTACTCCTTGCACTACATCTTGAAGAAGCCATCATCACCAGGCCATCATCAGATGAGTCACTGTCATCACCCACACCAATGTCATAGCCAAAATCCTCATCATCCCCCTTATCCACGGCAATGCACTGCTCCACCCGATTGTTGAAATGAATATGCCTGGAATAATTAGGAGAATGAGTTCCTGTCGACAGTGCTGAAGGCAGCTCATTTGTGTTGACTTCACTTTCCCTCACATACCGAAAAGGATATGTTGAAAAGTCTGAATTTGCTCTACTGTTTAGTGAAGGCCGTGAAATTTTCTGGCTCTCGGATTGCTGGGACTGAATTGCTGCTGCCGCCTGTTTTAACAAACTAGACGTCGACAATGACCGCTGTAACATAACTTCAGACATGCTCCTCTTTTTCAAAATGGGCTTTTTCGATGTATGGACAAGAGCGTTTAATGATTGCATTGGCTGGTCCATTGATGGTGATGTTGGTGAGGCATATTGTGATATTTTATCCTCTCCTGTGGAAAGGGGGCCGTATAACCAAGTAACGTCACAGTCCTTCAGCCTGTAATTAATTAGTTACATAAAATTTCCAACCATAGCAGCGAGAGCTTACCAATTCAATTTCTCTGGTGGTAGAGTCTTTAGACCATATTTTGCTTTTGCCCATGTGCGCCATGAGGCATTCTCTAACCTAGCACTATTTTGATAAACATTCCGCTTCCCTATCATGTACCTCCATGAAGACCATATATCCTCTTCTTTCCAATTATGAGATAGGTAATCAACGTGCCGAGATGGCTCGTGTCGTATTGTATTATCGTCGAATGCTATGTAGAGGGGCTGTTCTGGCTCGGGCGAATTCGGTGGGGAAATTGTGCCTTCGGAAGGGGACGTACAGCTCTCGGAATTGTACAATGACAGGGAAGGTTCCAAGTCTGGTGAAGCATTCGGTGTAATGGTCTCTGCATAGTCATAGACGGGGAAGTCTAGATCCTCGTCTTCATCTTCGTCGTAGTCACCGAACAGGAATTGGCTCCGGTTAGCCTGCAGTACAGGCACCCTGGTGACGATAGTATTACCTTGTCCATTGTAGGAGGAGGAACATGTGCTGTGATTATTGAGCCGCTTTGTAGGCTGTTGATAAGACCGGGGAATTGACGACACCGATGTCAGTGAGCTGCTTGGGTTAGAAGACCGGCGGCCACGAGGAGTGTGTGTTGGCCTGTAGTGCTGCCCAAACCGCGATGAAGCTGATAGTACCTCAGTCATTTTGTTGGTGCCAGATGCTAGAGCAAACTTGATGATATTTACGGTAAAATATGTATTGCTAGCAAAAGGCCGATCTTCTTGTACTTGGAGTAATTGCTGCAATTGGTTGTGGGGGGGGAAACACCAGATGGACCTATAGCAGGATTCCGGCCAGTTCGACACAAACCGATCACCCGTTAAATTGACGACTAGAGGGCTCGAGAAAAATAAAAAAGAAGAGGAGCGAGAGAAATGGAAGAGGGACGGAGGCATACATAAAAAAATAGCAATGGCGGAAAAGACAGGACGAAGAAGGCCCCAGGGAAGGAGAGATCCGGTAACACTTGAAGCTGCACAACTAGCTAGGACCGTGTCTAGGGTTCGGTTGTCGCCTGGGGTGTGGGCAAGAAAATGGCAAACAGATGGATGCTGGTAACTTAGCCAATATCTCGGGAGCAAGGGTTGGAAGGGGTGTGTGGATGGGAGTTGGGAACGATGCCAGGCCCCCGCAGAAAGAAGTAGGGACAAGGGCTTGGGGGAGCTTTGCCAGGCTCAGGAACAAGCAGGCCTCGCGAGGGAGGGCGCAGGAGGGGGTAGACCTGTCGAGGGAGGGAGTGAATTTGAAGGGACTGCAGGAAATATATGACGAGCCTGGCGGACGCCAGGACAAGAATTGGCGATCAATTACTGACGGGCGATTGAAGGGCAACGGCAGTTCTATACGGAGTATTCAGCATACAAGCGTATGCGCGTGTTTATGCCAGAGCTCGATTTCACGCGCCAGGCAGGGTGGTGCCGTGGGGTGAAGCGAGTGGACAAGCTATGCGTTGACGACCGCACTCAGCGCCCGGGGATGATTGCAGTCACTTTTCTATTGGCATTTGCTAATTAAATTGCAATTGGGATTCGTTTTCCTCGTCTCCCTGACCCTATTGCCCCCACCGCCGTCATGTTCCACTAACGGTACCCTCGCCATCACTGCTAAGGTAAGTAACCTATGTCGACTCCACTCAATACTGAGCTAACTTTTAGTGCCACAGAAGTCTGCTATATTGATTGTGGAGCAAGAAGTTGGTTAGAGTTGTGAGGCTGCATATTTGGCGTGCCTTTGCGTTGCTCCACTGGTCTTGCATGCCAGCCAGGCCACTGGCTTCCGTTCAACCGCAAGTGATATGGGAACAACTTGTTTGGATAAAGCGGGGAAAGATATAGGCATATCTGCAAACGGGATGAGATTGTTTTTGTCTGATATTCCAGTTCTCGTTTGGTAGTTTCTTTTTTCCTCTCGGTGGAGTTTTTGCTTCTTTCATCCCCAGTTAGCTGCAGGCCGCACGCAGCAGGAAAGGGATGAAGCGTCAGTCAGTGATGCAATCACGGCCACTTTGGTTTAGATACCCAGAAACACATTGCATCTTCTGCTCATGGTAGTTGGAATTGAAACCTCCATCATGGAGATGTTCAGCAACAGCTGCATGCCGCCGGTCCCGAAAGGCACTCTGGAACAGAAAGAGCAGCCACGACACCGTGCCTGAAAGGATGTGGAGAAGCTGCTCTGCTCCGGTGTATAAATTCTTACCTAGACATTCCTACATGACGATGCGTATGCGTGAGGGCCAGGACCAACGTGGACTTTCTTTGTGTCCTCAACGTGACTCGCTCCGTCAATACTAGCCAGACGAGCACAGAATGTTGAGAAACCCAAATAGGGAGGTTCAGACTCTAGCTTTCCCAACAACGCTCGGTCGCGGCCCCTGGTCGCGCAAAAGCAAAGATCAGGAACTGAGACTCTCGGCGAACCAAACAACGTCAACCGCGAACTTGTGACACCATTAGCAGCTCCTTACTTCATTTCAGTGTAACTGGCTGCTTGGGCTAAGGCGGGATTGGAAGACTCGCGGGTCTTCATCTCCGTCACGCCTTGATTCTCTCCCGCCTAGTGCCCTTGACCTCGTTTGTCTCCCTCCACCAAGTCAGTGTTGGTTGTTTTACGGATGTGTTGCATCCCGAATATTCTATCGGCAAGTCAATAGAGGCATCAATTCAAATCTGGTCTTGACAGCAACTGAGTTCGCATGGGTGGCGGTATGCCCAGAAAGCGATACCAGTCTGGTCTGGTTGGAGATTGGCCACGTGAAAGCATTGCGGTCGACCGCAGCAACATGCCAACACCACAGCTGCATTCTATCTTGACACAAAGAACATGATAGCTTATCTTTCAAGATTCACTTTCATCTCTTTCGGGACAATTGCTTCGTATATATCGGCTACAAAGATCCACTGTTAGCGCTCACCGCTATCATGAAGGAAATCTCGGGCTTAACTAAAGGTCGAAGGAGAAGGAGAAGAAGAGAATGTACCGGAAAAGGGATGTGGACGCTTTACGGGACAGTGGGCGTCCGGATCCTCCCACTCTAAGGGAGGAACTTGAATCGACCGATTCGATCTTGGATCCATCCACATGGCCGCTGACGAAATAGACTAATATTCGGGAACCAGACTACATTCGGGGTGTCCTGAGATTTTAAGATGGCTGCAACGTTAACGGGTGGGAATTGTTAACTAAGTACTCGGCATAGCATGCAGAGCCTGTTTTTTTTTTTTACAGATATGGTATCTCTGAGTCAGTGAAACACAGAGATAATAATTTATAGGAATGTTGCCTGCTGGCTTAATGGGAGCCTGGGAATAGCTTTGGCGTTGCAGTTGAAAGATGCACAAGATAAGTACAGTTCCTTCCATCGGCTCCAATGTTCCATACAGGGAAAGCCCCTCGCTTGGTAACGCAAGGGTAAATAGTTCAAAAGGGTGGTTCAAGAGGGCACATGGTCATGGTACCCAGTCGTAGATCAGACGGTTTAGTTGATGGTGTGTTGCCTGGGTGATAACAAATCGAGACCATGATATGTATTAATGTCTATGCTTTGGGGCGGACAGCGGCAAGACTCCCGGGGTACTCGGATCGTTGGCACTCCCGTGACACCTGAATTCAGGCGGAAACCCGCGGCACTAGTTGAAGCCCCACTGCAGTGTTTGGTTTCAACCTGGTGGAGGTGCATTTTAATATCCAGGGCGGGGTATCAGCTTATAAGTGCAGCGCAACGTGGGGGGATAGATCTCCCCACGGAGGGCCCGGAGAAAAGCCCGGGAGAGCATTAG
Source organism: Tirmania nivea (assembly GCA_015179035.1). Classification (NCBI taxonomy): domain Eukaryota; kingdom Fungi; phylum Ascomycota; class Pezizomycetes; order Pezizales; family Pezizaceae; genus Tirmania; species Tirmania nivea. The sequence goes on along the minus strand of WHUY01000010.1, from coordinate 660,055 downwards.
TCACGAGGAGTATAGTATACGGAATGGTATCTCCTAGTCTAGATATGATTTTGCTCGGTAGTCTGCACCGCCTCTCGTATGCTCGGGGGGGCTTTCTGGCTGCACTCTTCCTAGAAGTTGAACGAGTGACGCACGATAAACAAGCATTTCAAACTGGACTTTTGAGGGGTTTATGCACCATTTTCCCGGCCAAAACCTGACTCGATTGCCTCTGCAGTGCCTAGCGTCTATATATCGGAGGTCCTCAATACTATGTATTGCTTGAAACACGGAGATACATGTACCCTTCTAATTTGATGCTAGCCTTTGCGGAACTTGCTCATCTTTACGTTTATTCGACAATATATTCCGTGGCCCGCTTGTTGGGCGGCTGACATCCTGTGGCCAATGGAAATACCAGTTGTCAATGCAATGGAAACGATATACAGTAGGTGGCGATGGTGTTCATCCATTTGGCTTAAGCAAGAAATTAGGCACTTTGAATACATGTACAGTATGTAGTTGGATGTATGTCATAACCGTTCTGTCGCGAGTGACCAGTGAATACTAGCACATACATTTTTGCGAGGGTTAGACGTTTCCGGGGCTAGTGCCTGCTGACGTTGTTACCTGCTGCCAAACCCTGAGAACCCTTCTCCCCGCCACTCCGTAGACGAGGAATATACCGGACGCCCGAACGACGAGTTATAAACCGCGCAAAAGCACAAACAGGACTAGCAGAGCAGAGGAATGTCAGATACAACTGTGGAGTCGGCGGCGCCGTTAGAGCCCCAGGCCAAGAGGGTGGTTTACTGCGGAGGTGAGCACAATTGACTTCGGTATCAGCACAAGGTACCACGCCGAGGGAGAAACAAGCACAGCACAAGCACACCCACGAAACACGAAAAAAACGAGAGATTATTTCCCTTGACAATTCCCCAAACCCATCACACTGGCCCAGCTTCACCTCTCCTTGCATCGGTTCAGTGGGGTCCCGAGCTTTGGTTGGCTCGGGAAAACGGCCGCAATACATGCACGAGATGGGCGAAGTTAAGGGTTGAGCCTCTTTCTGTTGTCTGCCTGTTTTGTCTGGATTTTATTACGAGTATATGTTATTAAATCGTGAGCTGAGCGCTGATGATTAGGGCCCTGAATCTGATTATCCAACTGACGGACAGTGTGTACATTACCTCCTGAGGTGCGTAGTTTAGATTTCTAACTTTTAATCATTTCTACCTTGTTTTGCCCGGGGGGTGGGAGTGGGAGCTGCTAGGGGAGAAGGGGTGGGGAAATTGCCGTTTGTTGTGAAGAGGACCAATATACCCAGAATGGGTGTGATATGATAATGATATCGCACACTCGCATGCATTTCAATCTATATCTACCTATATCTTTAATTACTTTCTCATACCCACCCTTCGTGCCCATCATCGGCATCCATATATCTGAATATCCTGTCCATTTATCTTGCACATCTCTCTTGTCTATCTGGCTTGGAACTCTTCACTACATGACCCGTTGTTACATTACGTAGGCGAAGTTCTAAGAAGGAAAAGCTAAGCATGACATGGATATGGTGATATAGTATTGCGAATTTGGCGGTACTACGAAAAAATGTAAAGACTGGTTGGAGACTGCGGCTAAGGATTTGTACCAGGCATTGTATTCTGAGGGTTAGTCTTTTCCTGCTCGAACTCCTTGCATGCCATTTATATCCCGCCCCTCTCCTCTCCCACCCCCACCTCCACTCCCACCCTCACCCCTCCCCCTCCCCCGCCCTCTCCCTTCCCACCCCCTCTCCCCTGCCGCCTCTTACACTCACCCCACGAGCTCACCCTGATTCGGGCCCACCTACCCCCCCTACCCCCCCCTATCCGTATTATCTCTCTATGATCGTAAGACTAACACCCCACACAGAAGCCGTCGCCGCAACACTCTCCACCCTCTCCGTCGAAGCCCAGGCAAAAGCCGAAAAAGACTCTGCAAAGAAGGCTGCGAAGGCAGCTAAAGCGGAGCAAGCCGAGGCCGAGAAAAAAGCTACATCAAAGATCATACTTAAGCGGGTTGAGCGTACAAAGAGGAAGCATGTTATCGTTGTTTCTGGGCTTGAGGCGTTTGGGCTGGATTTGAAGAAGGTGGCGAAGGAAATGGGGAAGAAGTTTGCATGTGGGAGTAGTGTTACTAAGGCCCCGGGAGGCGGGGAGGAGATTGTCGTGCAGGGTGATTTGAGTGATGAGATTGAGGAGTGGTTGGTGGAGAAATACAAGGATATTCCGGAGGATAATATTGAACAGGTGGGTTATCTTCCTACCTTACCTTACATGTAAAAGGATGATCGGTGTGTGGGGCGGGAATGGGAATACCAGAATCGGGTTCTTTATGGAGAGAGATATGCTAATGTTTGTGGGTACTATAGGTCGAGGACAAGAAGAAGAAAAAGGAGGGCGCGGCTGCACAGTTCTAACCGCATAAGCTATGTGCTGGACGAGATGGTGTACGCGTACGCTTTGGATTCAAATGAATTGCTGGATGTCTGTAAGTAGTCTCGGCACTAGTCAGATTGTAAAAGGGACGTGAGAACTTTAGATCTACGCTAGAAGAAGTGATGACACCTTACCCTGAGATAAAGGGTTCGGCTTTGGCGATCTCCCACTAATATTCGCTACGAAAACTCCCGGCACCTACTTACTTAGCTATCAACAGCTATCATATCGTTAGTATAGTGGCGTGCGAGTCTAAATAAACTCCAATATGCTAAGCAATTTTGAAACAATATGTTTTCATTTGTCATTTTGATGTGACTATTCTACGGCACAGCAGCCGCTTCCACCCCCATGGTGTTTTCTAGTCTGGTTGGCACAAGCCGCTCGTACACTAGGTGTTCTCGACTCTTGTACTTTCGGCGCATTGTCGGTCACTCTTTCAAGTTAGCTTGCAAGGCTTGCTGTCAAACAGATATCTACCCGTCCGTTATCCGTCTCGATCGACTCTGACACTTCCGGAGTTTCTCCCACCCCACCACGCTGAACCGAGCATGGCGGAATGTTCCGTTTTCGTTCCGGGTGTTATTCTGCAAGAGCTACTAGTTCCAAGTGGGCTGGCTGAAAAGTGATTTATTACGCTACGATAACTACTTATGAAGTTAGAGCTACCACAACCCACTGTTGGCTGTTGAAACAAAGGTGGATGGGCTTGGCGGTGAGCACACCATGTCATGTGCGGAGGATCGTTCTATCTTTTGATCTGCAGGTCGAGCCTAACCTTCCAGATGGCTTGCCTAGGAGACTAAAAGTGTTAGCTCTAGTAACGTGGCTGGTTCAGGGTAACTATGCTAATTGTAACTACAAGAACATTCTGAAGAGAGGGCAGTTTGAGAGATCATGGCACAATTTCACTCATAAGACCTACTACTTATTCTAGAATTTCAATCAAAATCGCAAGTGACCATGTCATTAGATAACTTGTGAACGCCTTGATATAATGACCTCAAATAAATATCCATATATACACAAAAACAGAGATACTTATCAAGGACCAATTACGTAGGTCGAGGGCCAACATATACATAGGCGATCCATGTAGACTGCTTAATGTACCTTATACCGGCGGCTGCCTCTGCTTCTGCTGCCTCTGCTGCATCTCAATCTCCCCCACTACTGCCGCTCCCCTAACGTGCGGCGGTGCCGGCGACACTTCCCTCCCACTCTCCAAATCATGATCTTTACCTAAATTCTGTCCCACCACATCCTCCCTCGTCTGCTTCCCAAAAAATCTATTTCCCCTTGCGCTCGTGCCTCCCGAATCCAAGCTTCCAACACTGCCCTGCCTAGCCTTACTTCCCCACCTATACAATGTGCTTCTCACACTAGAGGATCTTCCCACTAGGCTAGAATGTGGTTGGGGAGTAATATCTACACCTGAAGATACCCCCACTGCGAGGTGGTCATGGAAGGAATGTTGGGGTTGATCAAGGTCTTCTTCGATCTCTTCCCTTACACGGCCAAGCGCGGCGGGGGTTAGCATTCCGGGGTTCTTGTGGCGTTTGCGGTCTTCGAAGAGCTCGATCGAATCGTCGGTTAGGTATGTTGAGGAGACGCCGAGGGAGAAGTCGACTCTTCGGTCGGCGGGGTTGCTTGTGGCTGTTTGATGAATGGTTGAGGAAGAGGAATTGGATGGTTTGCGGAGTATGCCATGGGGAATGGATGCAGCTGGGCCTTGCGCTGGGGCCAAAGGTGGTGCTGTGTCTGATGCGCCCATTGAGGGGAAGTGTTTCATTCCATCAGTGGTAACACCACCAGTCCCCGAAGGGTCTAGATCACCCCGATCGACGACGGAATTTCCCAGCTGCGCCTCTTGTATGGCTTGTAAATAAACCGGTGCACCCGGTTTCTGTCCTGGCCATCTCATATTCGGACTCTCAATACCCACTGCATTAACATTCTCCATCAGGGCACACATAAACTTATTCCTCCTTGACAGCCTCACAAGTTCATTCTGCCAATTACTTTTGTAAAAGAAGACGACATTCAACTTGACAGAATGCATATCCGGGATATCGACCAACTCCGTAAGAATCTTCCCTTGATATTCTCGGTTTTCCGAGCATACAAAATCAAGCATACGTTGTCGCAGTTCGTCAATTTGGATTAAGGTAGTGCCGAATTTAATTTTTATGGGAACTGCTTCCGCGAGGGCGCCGGAGCGACGCATGTTGAGGATAAAAAGGGTGTTGAGGAGGGAGTTGGGAGCTTGGACGACATGGCCTTGGAGTTTGCGGAATTCAGTGTACATAATGGCGATTTCTTTGACGTAGAAGGTGTCTCCGGTGCCAGCGCCAGTATTAATAATGTCGACTCGGTCCCCGACTGGAGTTGTGAATTGTAAGTAACCGAATTGTCAATCTCACGAAAGAGATGTATGTAAATAGCTCACCATCAAATGGGTGCTTAACGAAGACGAAAATAATTGATGCCAAAAATTCCTGCGCTGTAGCGGAGAATAGCCACGACAGTGCAAGTACCGTCCCCGACGCAGAAGTAATGATACTTGCTGTCGAGGCAGAAATCAAACTAAGAAACACTAGAATGACGATTACCGCGACGATAAAGGTGAAGACACCGTCAAGCTTGCTGATGACACTATCAAAATCCTTCAAGCTCGCAATAATTGCCTTCCGTTCTCGGCCAACCTCGGCTAAGAATATGTCAACAACAGTTCAATGTAACTAACTAAATTAGAAGAGCTTACCAATTGAGAGTTCCATTTCTTCGCAAGAAATATCCCCATTAAGATCCCGGTCAAACATCTGAAATGCGGCGTCGGCTTCCTATTTAAAAATTAATGCTATAATGTGGCGCCGTTTGACTTTCAGGGTAACAAACTTCTTCACTGCAAAATGCCTCTTTAAAATCATCAGGCATTACATTATCTTGTCCGGGCCTGATTAAAGTCCTATACAGCCTTCGAGCGAGCTACATTCACAGTGTCAGTATCTAAGATGAGGAAGGCGAGGGCGATTTTTGACTTACCGCCTGGCTACCATCCATGGTTTGTAATAGGGTCAAAACAACTCTCCCAGGTGATCCACTTTTTGAAATTTTTCTTCCTGTAAAATCACCAGCAACTTTACCAAAAACATCTCCAATTTTAGTGAATGCTTGGTGTGCGTTCGTTTTGGCATGGTGGAGGATCTTCATTGGGGTTCGCGTTTCGGAGGTTACCCCAGGGCTAGTTTCCTCTTGCATTTCAATGAGTAGCTTCGCCTTGGAAAATGCGTAGAGTTTAGCTAGTGAGCCAATCTGGAATTTGTTGAGAACGATGCGATCTTCCTGTATCGAAATATCAGTATGTTATATAAATTGTAGATGGAGGGCGGCTCTGCACATATGTTCTCTGATGGAAGGAAATTGCTATGAGCTGAATAATAATCTTCTCGACAAAATTCAGCACCATTGCTATGAATAGTGATATTATCACGATGTTCATTCGGTTCTCCCAATAACTCATTTTATTATTTCCATCTATATGGTGGTTTGTCCTTTTATAGTGATTAGGTGAGCTGCTCTGAATAATACGGTGAAAAATTCCCACTTACATCGTGGGCAGGAACGAGATGAAGACCGCAAGCCACCAGAAGAAAAGTGTTGCTGGCAACTCCAACATGCGAGCCATGTCTCTCCACTTTTTGCTGCTGTTGGTAAATGCACTTGCAATTAGGTGAACTGCATATGGAAGGCATTTTGCAAGAATCTACGTGGGACAGTAAGATATAGAAATTTATAGCTTTTAGAAGCGAAAACGTACCCGCCCGGCCCATAAAGATAGCCACACTATCATCAACCAGACGCAGAACCACATTAAATCCACCTCTCTAATTGCGAGTTAGCATTTGCCATATACACGATTGGAAGGGAAAACTTTACCCCACGTGAGCCTTAGGAAAAACGAAAGCTGCAAGCAGTATTGGAATCAAGAGTATCAACACAATGGGAACAATATATGTAAAATACCGTATCAATATTGATGACCCATGTATCTATGAATTGAAGAACCCGTGTTAGATTCTGCGGACACAAAGTGAATCTAGACTTCCCCCACTCAAAAAAAAGGTCAATACATACTCTTTTCAGGAGAACTGCAAATTTAGTTTTGGGCTTTGTCGGCGGAACCCATATGGTCGCATTTTTGTGGACTGGATTCACAGACTCATCAAACTCATCAATAGGCTCGGGCTACTTTGTGGTCAACTCCATCCTATTGTTCTCTACGGCACACACACATTGGCTTACCTCTCGAGACCTAGACCTATGCCTCTTCGACCTCGACCTCGTAATACCATCAACAGTGCGTGATGAAGATCGAGAGACTTTAGAGGCCACCCTCTCTGCCTTCTTTAACTCCAAGTCATCATTGACCCTAAATTTCTCTTCCCGAGCATGACTCGGGGACCGCACCTGGTGTGGACTAGGCACATTATCAAGCTCTCCACTTGGAGGCAGGTTTAGGGTGTTCAATGGGGTCAATCTCGGGGGATCTATATTCTGCCTGGCATCCCCGGACAATTGACAGGTCGTAGAGTGTGGTGTTGCGCTATAGATCAGCTTCGGCGAGTCAGCTCTGGGAGTGCTCATAGCGATCAAAGCCGACAGAAACCACTGCCTTTAAAGAATTTTCAAAATCGGATATCTCGGTGGTGAACTAACTCAGGTGAACCAGGTAGGATATAATTACCACTAATTCGGCCAACGCTTGTGCGGGTATCTAGAAAGGAATAAAGAATGGGGAATAAGGGGCGACTTTTAAGCATTGGGTATGAGATGTAAAATTAACATGGGTGAACGAGCCCGGGTGGGCCACGCAGGAGAAGCTACATGAAGTAACGGATACGAAAATCTTCTCAAAGTTGTCAATCAGCAAGAAGCCTTCCTTAGTATTTCGAGGGAAGATCAGTTGTATAGAACTACATATGGGTCTTGCAGGGAACATGATAGACGGGATACGTCATGGAACATTTGGGTGGAGAGGCCATCCTGGGTTTCTCTTTTGCCTTGAGTGGGTGCAATGGTATATATGAGTATATGGAGATGTACAGTACATGATAGGATGAGCAGCAACATAGGCAGACTGAGGCTTGAGAACTCGAATTATGGTTATTGAAGGCTCGTACATTCCTGCCCGAGGTCGGGCGGCGATGCCTAGAAACAGGCGAATCTTGGCAAGTGCTCGCGCTTTCAGGACTAATAGAACGTGCAGGGCCTGGTTATTCTGTATTCGGCAGTGAGTGTTCTGGAGCAGGGGGAAGCTAAGGAGGGCAGCACTCACTCTGCAGGAGCATCTCAAGCCAGTATTTTTGTGCCCGGGCAGGGCCTTGCCTCCCTCCTTTTTTCTTCCTTAAACTTATTGATCCTCGTTTTTTCTGCCTCCTTCCCGGCCCCTGCTGGCATCACACACAAGCACTACAAGCAGTGACAGTTGAAGTGTCCATATCACAGTCATCGCGTCATATTCAAGCATTATATAGCAACCATGAGGGGTGAGGTAGGTTCATCCCACACGCAACCCTGCAGCTCTTCAGTACCAGGAGTCAACGCAATTGGTAAATACTAAGTGTACAAACAATACAGGTACTTCACGTCCATGTTGGCCAGGCTGGTGTGCAGCTTGGTACCAGTGCTTGGGAATTGTTCGTAACGTCCTCAGACATTTCTCTGGCATTCTTAGTATTGACTATGGACGCAGGTACCTCTTAGAGCACGGCCTCAAACCTGATGGAAGGCCTGATGGAGAGCTCAACCAAGATGCTGGTTCATTCGACACTTTCTTCACGGAAACCGGCAACGGCAAGTATGTTCCTAGGGCACTTTTCGTTGACTTAGACCCCTCTGTAAGTCGTGCGTACATGTTTGACGGCGAGGTATTTCTTCTAATAACTAGTTTCAGCCAATTGATGAAATCCGTACTGGCGATTTTCGCCAATTATTTCACCCCGAATTACTCATTGGCGGGAAGGAGGATGCTGCCAATAACTGTATGAAACGTTGCATTCCCTACAGGTTAGTAACTGCAGACTAACGACCAAAAAGATGCAAGGGGTCACTATACCGTTGGAAAGGAATTGGTCGAGAGTGTTATTGACCGTATACGGCGTGTTGCTGGTGAGTAGCAGGCACTATCAATAAATTCTCGAGATTGACGAGTACCCCAGACGGCTGCTCCAGCTTGCAAGGCTTCTTAATTTTCCATTCCTTTGGAGGTGGTACTGGTTCCGGCTTCGGATCTCTAATTCTCGAGCGTCTGGCAAACGACTATGGCAAGAAGTGCAAGTTGGAATTCTCAATCTATCCATCACCAAGGGTTGCCAATTCGGTCGTCGAGCCGTACAATGCTGTTCTCTCCACACATAGTACCCTTGAGAATGCGGACTGTACTTTCCTCGTTGACAACGAAGCTATCTATGACATCTGTCGTCGTAACCTCGATATCCCTCGCCCGTCTTACGAGCATCTCAATCGCTTGATTGCTCAGGTTGTTTCATCGATTACCTCGTCACTCCGATTTGAGGGTTCCTTGAATGTTGATCTCAACGAATTTCAGACTAACTTGGTGCCTTATCCTCGTATGTACTCTGCACAAGAAGTGCTCCTACATTATCAATGCTAACTATGTTGCAGGTATCCACTATCCGTTGATCTCTTATGCACCTGTCGTCTCTGCCGGCAAGAGCTCCCATGAGAGCTTCAAGGTTTCCGACTTGACCCTCCAATGTAAGACACCGGTCACCCAACAATGTAGTGTTCCTACTAACCCCCCCCCCCAGGCTTTGAGCCAAACAATCAAATGGTTGTCTGCGACCCCAGGAACGGAAAGTACATGGCCGTCGCCCTCCTCTACCGTGGAGACGTTATACCTCGTGACTGCACTGCCGCCATCGCTGCCCTCAAAGCTAAAGCCACTTTCAACCTCGTCGACTGGTGCCCCACAGGTTTTAAGCTCGGAATCAATTTCCAGAAACCATACACCGTCCCTGGTAGTGAGCTTGCTGCGACCGCCCGTTCAGTTAGCATGCTGTCAAATACTACAGCTATTGCTGAAGCCTGGTCCCGCCTCGACCACAAGTTCGATCTGATGTATGCCAAGAGGGCGTTTGTTCATTGGTACGTTGGTGAGGGAATGGAGGAGGGAGAGTTCTCAGAAGCTAGAGAGGATTTGGCAGCTCTGGAGAAGGATTATGAGGAGGTTGCTAGTGATTCTGTTGCTGAAGGGGAGATGGAGGCGGAATATTAAGCATGCAGATGTGATACCATAGTGTTGATTGCTTTGGGAGTGACATATATCTTTTTGGGGTATGATTCTATGCTAAATTGATTGAATGCATTATGAATTGATGAACTTAAAATTTTTATAATTCTACCAAAATTTAATTGCAAACAATGTATAACACTGAGCTGTTCGTCAACCTTAGGCTCCCCGTATTGGTTTCTCTGCCGCAACCAGACTAGTGCCCCGCTAAGTTCTGTAATTTCCTTTACGAAGCTGTGGTCAGGACTATATGTAGCTTCATTACATAGTTTTAAATTACATCGCACCCAGAATGGAGTTCTTCCCAAGAATACATATAAATAATTCTTTATCTGGTTTATAATTGAGTCAATGTCAATCAGATTCTTATAGCCTAGCAAATAACAGAGATAAGAGATCCCGTTTTAGGACCAAACACTTGTATCTAAATTTTAGTCTGGTTGGCACAACAGCCCCGCCTATCTAAATTTATCTAAGGTGGTAACGTAGTCTTGGTCCCATTATTGCAACATGAAGTTCAAATAAGCAACACGAATAAAGTTTTCGGTTATCTCCTTTGCTTGTCCAACCCGATTCACACCAATTTAGCTTTTCAAGGTATTTGGACTCGCACACCACCAGCTGATAGAATCACCCAAAGGAAATTCAACTTCAATTCCTAAACTCCAATACTATGAAAAAAAAAAAGATATTCCATTTGTCCTTCATCTGCCCCTTTCTATCAAGAAGGGTTATTCCACCCAATGTTACCAAACCCTCTTTCTGATCTACTATATCTACCACACAGCTCTTAGGCTCTTGACTGCTTCTTGTATGTCATCCGCCCTCCAAAAATTCCAGAAAAAGGGTTGAAATAGAGCAGGCAGAATGTGATTTGTAGTTTGTATAAGATAGGGGAGAGGCTAGGTGAGTTGATCCACATGGCATGGGTATGTGTATGGGTATTGTTACCGCTGTATGTTAGCTATTTATTAACGAGAATGTGCAGAAAAAATAAACAAAGATCGAAAATAAAAGACGGGAAATTACTGCCGTTAGTGGTCGATGTATTCGTCGATGTGGTTGGTATCCAAGGAATCCAAAGTAGCGAAACCAAGGCTTTTCCGGCATCCCAAAGTTCCTCCTGTCCCTATACCACAATCGACTCTGCATCACTCCCAAACTCACCCCTTCCCCAACTCTCCCTACTCTCCCTCCTGCCCTCTTCCTCTTCCATTACCCAGCTGTCATTCTCATAACAAATCTCCCACTTCAACGCGCTCGCCATCCAATCCCTATTGACCCTCGCCCGTTCCTTCACAAACCACGCCGTGACTGCTCCGCAAACCGCTACTCCCGCCATCCCACACCAAAGCAGCAATCCCATACCCCCCATCCCCTCTCCATCATCCCCACCCAGGAGCCACGCCGCCCCCGTCCCAGCAACTGCCAACCCCCTAAATACACTAGCCGAGTGCATAAGCCCCATAATTGACCCAAGGGAGTACGCGTCTGGGGAAGCATTAGTGACAAGGAACACCACCAACGTCTGCGCAAAGGAGGTAACAAGTGTTTTGGTGAAGATCGACCCGGCAGAAGAAATAGCAATGACGGTTTGACTAGATCTGAACAAGGCAGAGAAGACTGGTATAAGTACATAAATCAAAGGAAACAGCCAGCAGCAGACTCGGTACAGCCTCAAGAGGCCGACTCGTTCAACGGCCCTACTGAAGGTGATGTATACAATGACTGCCGCAGAAGAGCTGGCTGCAAGGACGACCAAGGAAAGGAAAGAGCATGGGAGGCCAAGGCCACCGTTCTCAATTGATGCATTCCCCAAAAGCGGGAGAAGTTGGTCAAAAGACGCAGAGTGCAGGCAAAGGAAGGAGAATGAAGCAAGGAGAACTAAAAGCGATGGTGCGCGAATAGCAGCAGAGAATCCAAGAGGCTTTGGCTTATCGTTGTAGGAATAAGTATAGGTTGTAAACTGCTCCGTCGGCGAAGAAGGCTCCTGTCCAAGGAAAGTATCCTTCTGTGTGCTGTACACCCCAAAATATCTGTCTGTATATGCCTCCCCGGAGCCAAGCTCCGAGGCTCCACAATCATCATTCGAGGGCAACGTTTCCTTCAAAAAAAGGAAGTTTGCACAGAAGGACAACACCATCAATCCCGCGCAGGCCAACTGCGAGCTCAAGATCGGGAACTTCTTCCACACATCGCTATCCGAAAAGCGATTCGCTAACAACGCCTGCAGCAGGGGGCCAATGATCCCACCTGTGGCAACTAGCGGCATTCGCGAGAAGGTCCTCGCTTTGGCCTTTGAGGTATCGCTAACGTCGCCAAGCATTGTCCAAACCATTACCTTCGTAGATGACCCCATCAGCCCCGCGAACCCTCGAATGAGGGCACAACTAACAATCCCAGTACTGAATCCCGTTGCGAAGCATGAGGCTGCCATCCCAACCATTCCTGCGAGCGCTACCGGCCTGCGACCAATTCTGTCTCCCAACCATCCCCAGAATAAACCGGCAATTGATCCAATAGCAAATACTGTCTCAACAACCCCAGTCCAGTAGACGGAGTTGACGTCCCCGCAAAGCTTTTCATCACGTAGAAGCATATACAATTGTGGCTGTAAGCTTGACGCAACAATCCTAGAAGTCAATTTGCGTTAGCTACTACATTTCATACCATTATATGGAGAGTCATACGCCTCCGCCAGGTGTAGCGAATAGATCAACCCCAGCTGCATCCGAGACACCTTCCCCGCCGCCTCATTTCCCTCTGCTTCCCCTCTTCTTGCCTCCAGGGCAAGTTTCTCTTCATAAATCTCATCGTCACTCTCCTCGTCTAGAAGATACTTATGCTGTTCCCCTTCATATTCCACCACCGAAAGCCCCAGCTCCTTTTGTGTCGACAAAACGACCATTGGGTATCTTAAACCAGAGAACTTTAAAACCCAGAAGTAAATATATTAATAATTAATATGCGAAATTTCTGTCGCAAACTTTGAGTGATAGTGAGCGGGTTGATCTAATTCAGCGAGCCGGCGCGAAGGACCAAAGCCTTTCTTTCCAGAATGCTTGACTTTGAAGGAAAGCTGAGAGTGGGTATATGTATGAAGTATACCCCACCGGCTTATTTCTATATCTAGGCCGGGTAACAAGGAGTGTATAAGCCTGCTGACCTTGCAAGTATCAGACCTGGCTCTTTTTTTCCTAACTTGTGACTTGACTTGGATATAGGACCACTATAAACGTTTATGCTAGCGGTTCCGATATACTGGCTCAGACGGCGTAAGTGAGTGAACGCCAGGAGGTGCTGTTCTTTGTCTATGTCAGATCTCAAAAAAAAATGAATGAGCTGGTACACTTGATAGTGTGTCGTGTGTATGTGCTGTAAGAGATGCAGGATGAGGGAAGGGGGGGAAGCAAAGGAGTGAGCTTCCTGTTTTCCTGAGACAGATCCTGAAGTCTGTGTATGAGAGAGCGTGCGTTGAGCGAGTATCGTGTTGACCTGTTTGTGGGATGGGTGGAGAAAAAGAATTGGATAGGGAGGGTTGGATGCCCCGTGTGGCGAGCGAATCATGCCCTCGTTGAGCAGCCAAGAAGTAGGAGCCCAGACAGGAGTCGGGACTCACGACACTACCGCGACGCTGTCAAATCTGCTTCTCCCACATACATACATGTATAATGTCCACCTTGCATATCGTACAGTACCCTCGCTTGAACATAAGTTACAGTCGATCTCGTGCCTGCCCTGCGACAGTCCGAAGGCAGACCGGCACGAGTGGAGCGTGTAGGGGACATGGTCGAGCCCCATATCATCACGATGATATGTGATGCGATGTTTGTCCTCTCAAGTCATGCCTTTTTCATCCAGTGATGGTTCTCAACCGGATGCCGGGCGACAGTCAAAGAACTCTTCACCGTTAGATTATCTCCCGAGGGCGAATGTGCAATGGGAGACCACCAGAATGACTGCCTGTAGTGAGATGAAGAAGCCGCCGTGATCGAAACACAGGGGCACTACCCTGCATGTTAGAGAATCTGCCAGGAACATGCAGCGAGCCAAGGCGCAAAGGAGCGTAGGCGTGCATGGAAGACCCCAGCAGTCCTGGAGACACTATTCCCAGAAACAGAGATATTTCTGGAGATCAAAGGGAGTCCTGTTCGTGAGGCTAGTGATCATCATCTCCTGAAGTGCGCCCCTTAGCCAAGTGCCCTAGTCATGTCAGTTAACCGGAGAAAGCCGTTCAAAGTGAAACAATAATTGAGTAAACAATTACAGAGGTGCCCACCTCAGGTACAAAGTAGATTACACCTGCCAATGGAGGTAATGGCACAGTACAGCAGATCTAGAAACGGGACGTGCACATGCTAATCATTGATATTGAGTGATAACGTCAAAAACAAATTGCCTGCAGGAGGTATAAGACCGCTGAAAAACGCACCCATATTTCGTATTCAATATTCTCACTCATGTCTCCAACGACCACACCGGAAATGAGCAAAATCGCTCCCTTCCAACGGGTTTACCCGGGTAGGTACTGTTTTCGTACGACTGCTCGGAGCTTCTTCCTGCAATTGGAAATCCATCTCTCCTCATGTAAAGAGTGCTTCTGGTAAAACGATGGGGTAAGGTTTCACCAACCTGAGTCTCGCACTAGGCTTCACCCCTGTAGAAGTCGGAGGTCTGGTTTTAGAATCTTTGAAATTCGACAATCCATTTAGCTCACGACCTAATAGTAATATTACTCAAGTAACCTAATACTAGCAGTATGTTGCGCCCCAGCCAGTTGAAATCCATCAGAACACCCACCCAATTATGAAGAAAAAACCAATGAAATGCCTTATCGCCAGACTTGCATGTGATGCGCAAAATAGGAAGAAAAACAAACTCCAGGTAAATCAAATGCATAGGGGAAAAAAAGGAAATAATGAAATGTGCGCTCCAGCAAAAGGAAATGTGAGATATTAGAAGAGTATATGTGAAACCCGCCTAGAATGACCAATCATGATAAGGAAAGGGGAATTTTTTTAATAAAGAAATGATTCATGCCCACAACCAACAACTATCGCCTCAACGAAATTGGCAGCTTAACCTTCCGCCAAAGCTTTCGAACTAGTCCAGGATTCTCGTCCCGGGCCCAAGGTGGGATATCGAACGGCCCCATTCCAGCATCTACATCACTCATGGCAGGCAAGGGCTCCAAAGCAAGAGGATCAGGGGCTTCCTTTTTCCACCCATACAGCTGACTCTCATCCGCTCGTAGGTCAGGGCGAGTGAGAGTCATCCGCAACGTCATCTCTCTATTTCCAGGGGAAGTGAGCGGGTAGTGACTAGCCATGAGGGTGGGCTTCAATGGATTCCCACTTATTGACCTTGAAAGCTGTTTCGCACCGAGATTGTAGGATGGTATTCGCTTATCGTCGTCATCGTCGAGGAAGCTCTCATCCTGTAAATGGAACGTGTGTTGGTGCCCCCCTGTGTGCGAGGTCGCCGGCCGCCCGTCTTTGTTCGAAGGAAACCCAAATTCAACAGCTTCATCAAACTTCTGTGCAGAAGCAAGATACACGCGAAGTTTCAAACGAGCTTCAGGGTCTTGATAATAAGTAGCTTCGGAATCGATTTGCGTGGAGTTCCTGGGTGCCCCAGAAAATGATGGTCGTGCTGAGGACAACTGGTAAGAACATCTTCGGCCTCCATTCAGTGCGTAAGGTGGAGTCGGAGGCTTGGGATTCGGCTTTGCCGAAAGAGATAATGACCTTCTTCGAGAATTGTCGGAATGTGATGTGCGTGGGAGAGGTTTTTCCAAATATGAGTGGTGAAATTCCTCGATGTTAAGTCGTAGGTCGAGATCGTCCCCTTCGTCCAACCATCGAAAGGATGTTCGCCAATCGGACAAATCATTGTTCGCATATATATCGGATGGTGATGGTGGATCTGCTGTCGTCCTCTGCGAAACAGTGGACGTGAAGCTGTCAAGCGTACCACAACTCCTGTTTGCCTGATTTCCCATTCGAAAAATAGTTTCATCCGCTGCGTCCATGATGACACTTTGACACCTACACTCAAGCAATAACCTTTCTTCTCGAGTGAAGTGCTTTCTCTTAACTGTCTCTGGGAGATTTAAAAACCATTGAGCATCAACTTGGGAAAGAGCGAAAGCGTCGGCAGGTGATGATTTCTTGAATTTCCCTCGAGAGGAACTTGATCTTGAACTGTCCTGGGAGTGCGAAGAGCTTAATGTCCTGCCGTGCCCAAGCTGGTATTGACCCAAGGCCATGCGCAGCCGTTCTTGTGAAGAGAACATCTGCACGACCGAGGGGTTAGAATTCATAATGTCCGAGCGTGCCCCACAAACCGGCTTAGTCCGGGGCCCAGGGGAGCCTGGAAGTACTCACTTTGCGTCTGACCGCCGGAGGAAGACTCTCAAAATCCACTGGGCTATATTGAGGCGTGCTATCGAATCTCGCTCTCGTTAGATGACAAAACAGTCTTGCTCTTCGTCCCTTCGGTTCAACTAATGAATCGTCCAATAAATTATCGGGGACTCGTATTGACGATTTGCCGATGTTTTCCACGATAGGGTCCGACGACGACCTTCCGGCCCTTTTAGCTAGCACAGAGCCGGGTGCCATGGCACGAATGGTACGTCTGTCAGACGGCTGGAAGCATGCCATCGAATTGAAATTTGTATGTCGATCAACGCTCGGAATCAGTGTTGGGGCTGGAATATGCGATAATGTGAAATTTGGCTGTATTGATTCCCGCCGTACGGTTATGATGTTATGCCTCAATGGATGGGTACGCCTTAAACGAGTGTTCGTCTCTTTCTTCTTCAATACTGAAACCAGCAGAGAGGGTGATATAGATGTGATATATGGGCTGGAGCGAATTCTGCAGCTGGTGTCCAGTCAATGAGTGGCCTAGGGCAGTCATCACCATGATTAGCTGGAATTCGACCAGGGTGCATGTCTCAGACTCCTCTCACCTGGAGGTTCAGCGAATGAATAGGGCTATTGTGCTCGTAATTCGTATCCATGCGATGTGTGACCTGCGAGACAGTGACGATCTTTGGTTCAAAAGGCCACCGACGACGGTTATGGCAAGTGACACAACTCAAGATATTTCGTTTTGTCAGACGGAGGTGGGCAACTCAGGAACATTATAATAGGAGACGCCGCAATATTAT
Organism: Tirmania nivea; assembly: GCA_015179035.1. NCBI lineage: Eukaryota > Fungi > Ascomycota > Pezizomycetes > Pezizales > Pezizaceae > Tirmania > Tirmania nivea. Next base: position 643,101 of record WHUY01000010.1, on the reverse strand, counting down.
AGCAGGCTGTCACAGTCCATATGGGCCTGCGGCGAAGCATATTTTCGTGCTCTATATTATCATCAACCCAAATGTCCCTGGCCAGCTCTCGCTTCTGTGTGTGTATATACGCACCAACACGTCAGACACTTGTCCACAGTTTATCGCTGCAAGGACCCATGCAAAAGGCGACAGCCCAATGCTCCTTCTGTTCCACATGCCCTTGCTGGAGTTGCTCTCCTTCCACACTTTCTTCCTAGTGCGTGAAAACTGGAAAGTATGCAAAAGATAATCCTTCTGACCAAGAGCATGGCAATGGCATGGCGGCGAGCCATTGGGTCTCTGACTCGCTCTCATGTCATCTGCGAAACTTTCGTTAGCAGGGGTCTGCATTTACCAACAGCTGTTTTTTTGTTTTTAACGAACTCGGTTGGCTGATAGACTGCTGATCCAGTATTCTTAGCGGAAGTTATTTCGTTCCCCTCATCGTGATTCGAGACTGCTGATTGGATGGATGTTGGCTTGCCGCCTCCAAAGATGAACCTCACCTGGCCATTGGAAAGACAATACACCAATTTGCTCCTCACGTCCCAACTCACAGCTGAGACTCCTTCCGAGTAGCCTGAGGTTCGTTTGGTCCGTTCCCAGTCACGAGGAGATCAGCAAGTCATCATAGAACCTAATCCAGGTAATCCAACGCCGCATACACTTGCGCGCGCCAGGACTCCCGTTCCAGACCTGTGTGAGACGTAAGTGCATTCTGGCTCGACATATATGTGATTTGATACCCGAAATACCATCCGACGTATCCAACCATTCGGGTTTACGAAATAACCTCTTGAAACTATTTTATTCAGACCCTGCATAGACCCTGGGCTTTACACTAAACCTGTGGCCTTGGTTGATAACGCAGAGACGTCATGAAGGTCTGTGGGTTCTACATCCGATATCGATATTCCCAACCAGAATGACCCGATTACTTAAGCCACATGTCCCAAGATTTCTTTTTTTCCTCATCGGCCCGCAAACAATTCCCGCATGCTGTGCTTTAATTGCAGCCGTCAAACTTCTCCCTGTTGCCTAAGCTGCTTCTTCCTCGGCTCGCTTCTACCTAAGAGAGAAAATCCTCGATCAGTCGAGTTATGCATGAATGCCCTCGCTGGGAGCCCTGTGGATCGCTCATGTGGCTAACAATTCCAGTTCCCAGTCAAAATCTGCGATTTCGCGAATTTGGATTGCAACGAAAAAGAAGTTCGGCATGAATGAATTTGAACAAGCTCATTGCGCATTGAAGGCAGCGAAAAAAAAATTGCCAAATCGACTTGCCAACTGTTCAAGTCTGCATCCACATAGCCTCGCTTCCAGTCTGTGAACATTGTTTTGGTGCCAAGACATATTTGATTTAAACAACGTAACTACTTAGGCATCCACAGTTCTTTCCTACAAAGGCTAGGGTGAGAAATAAAGTATGATAATGACCAGCCGCGGAGGTACCGTAGACTTACATATTTTGCGTAATCTCGATCCATATTGTGCATACAGCAGTCAGTGTAGGGTCCTTTGTGTCGCCGTCCCAGCACATGTTGGGAGATTAATGAGGAGCCGAATTACGATAGCATCCCGATGATAGGATCTCGAAATTCACATCATGAGATCAGAATTTGGTTCGTTACGAATACTGGCGTGATCATCACCAGAGACAGACAGGTCTGGATAGAAGTCTTCGAAATGTGTTCTCGTGCCCAGCGATTTATTTGGTGTAGTGTAAGACTGATCCACGAGAAACTTTGGAACCGAGAACTTAGTTATTAACGATTGCTGGATATACTAGGGATTAGAAGGCCAGCTGATAGCTGGTAGTACTTCAGCCGTCAAAAATTAACACAATGATGCATCTTCCCAATGTCACTTTGGCTACATAGGCGCTGTGGATCTCTCCACGTTAGCAAGACTAGCTGGACTAGGAAGTGAGTACTATGGTTGGTTTAGTGCCTTTGAACTTGTTTCCATGGAAACAGTACACAATTAGGGATCTATTACCAAGCCGGCTGCTACGGTAGTAATAGTCTAGTCTGGATGCACTACCCCTCGCAGAGGCAGTAGTAATTACATATGTACGAGAGGCTTGTGCCAACCAGACTAGATACATATCAAGTAGGTACTTACTACTCCGTACATACCATCTGGTTGGCTGTCCGAGACTATGCGGGCTCGGGTATAAGGATCAGGATGCTGAAGCGGAAGCAGATTTCCTAAACGGGAAACCGGGTCGCACGAATTTTCTCTCTACGAGAGGCGGTGTCCGCCAGACTAGCCAGACTAGAATTTTCATCGAAATGCAGCGCTAGCAGATCAATTTCTATATACTTCATATATATTTTCAGGCATGGGGATTTGGTAATAAGCCCGTAATTACGATGATTGCATAAGTATGCAAGAGTTTATATTTACAGTCCCTCGCTAAGCAAAATTAACTTCTCGTTATATTTACCACTTTGGAGCCTTGAGGCGTTATAGACATCGGAAGTGTCAATGTCAGTTGCCTGACAGGCCCCGCAGCTGTTGCATCTATTGCCTGCTTGTGGCTATAGCTTTGCAAACCCACATGCATGGTTCACTCCTGCACCATTTGCTGGGGGAACATACCTATGGAGTATTAACCAACACATTCTAGATATACTTTCAGTCAGTCAAGGCAAACAGACGGTGCGATCTAGATCTACTTCTCCAAGTATCGTGGACGCTAGGTGCAGGTACTACGGAAATAATATACCCACTTCAAAGTATAATCTACCTGCAACCAGAATTGATGGAACCCTAACTTAAATCCCAATACACACTTAGCTACTAGTTTTGTCTTGACTCGTGCCTTTTGTATTATTCTAGATCTCAAGCTTTTCTACCTGGGTTCATTCGCAGTTATTTATCCTCCGTCCATGCTTTACGGGGGGGGGACGCCGCTTGGCAATGCTCCACGAGATCACTAGGACCCGGGGTGCATTATGAGCTTGAGTGTGCTTGATATATATGGGCCCATATCGTGAAGATGTAAGGCTAATGTCTAGGTTTCAAGCAAGATTATCACCTGGTAACGCCGCATATACCAGGAGCAATACCTCGAGTCTATACTTGAACTCATGCACCAGAAGCTTAAGCTTGGTTGCTATGCCGTAATCCATGGAGGCTACATATTAGATGATATCTTGGGAACTTGATTAAATATTACATCTCCTTCTGGGAAATTTCTGACCAGGAAGGACTACCACTCTAAGGATGCAATTGTAGTAGCAGCCCAGCCTGGCCAATGAATAGTTCGGCCGGTAAGTCACGGGGTGTATCGTCTGTCCGAGCAGGCCCGCAGGAACAAGTCCGAAAGAACACCTGGGGAGACCATGTTCATACTGCAGGGACGAATGTATAGGTCTAGAAATTAGATCGATCTAAGGGATTTGAATAGAAGATATTATATTAAGAAGCATGATATAAAGCCAAATAGCCAAAACAACACTAGCGTTAAAGCCCAATTACCAAACCACAAATTCCTACGCTTATACTCATACATATACCCCAGCCTCATCCTTCAGCAATATCATACACTCCCGGGCATTATTAATCCCCGGTTTGCGATCGAGGCTCATAGATCCAAGTGATCTAGAACTTCCTTGTCTTCCTTGTTCCTGGTATAGTACCATTCATCATTGCTTTCCCTACATTGTAATTCGTATTCAGCATTCGAGTTTACCATTTCTGAGGCATCTAAATTCCATAATTTCGGTCCAGAAAGCTGCCAGACGCTTGGGCTATGATCGCACAAGTTCTCGACCCGATGTATTACTTACCAGCATTACTCTTACTTCTATTCCCTGTTACGCCCCCCAGTACCCTCTTTGCCATTCCGTGGATTCTAGCCCCAAGCGTGGGCTTAGTCCTCGCTCGTCGATGAGTGCTTACGGGAGCGGGGCCGGTAGCCTTGCTCCTGCGGTGGGTTGAGCGGTGCCGGGTACTGTGTGTTGAGAGGGTGGTGTTCGGGTGGACCAGGCGGTTGAAGAGGGTGGGCTTGCGGGTGGGCTTGCGGGTGGGAGCGACGGTGGTAGTTACGTGGCGGCGGCGGGTGGTTAGGGGCATTGTGAGCGTGTGGGGTTTATAAGTAAGTACTTATTGTTTGTATTCTCAATTTGGTAACTTGAATCTGGAAGAATATGTATCAGGTAGTTTTTCTTGTAAGAATATGCGAAATGCCAACGTTGTTATATGTTCCATTTGCTCTCACTCTACCCAGCTCTCTTCCTTAACCAGAATCAAGTTCTCATGCATCTATAAGGGACACTGACCAACATCCTTATATTGACGTTAGTCATGACGTCGCGACGTTCCAGAATTCCTGTTTTGGTAGTCTGGTTGTGTTTCTTGTTTCAGTGTAGAAGTCACGTGCCATGATAGTTACAAATATTTCAATTGGGAATAAACAAGTATTTATATCATGAAAACCTGAACTTGGTATTATAATCTGTATATGATGCTAGACAGCCAGACTAGGCAGATAGAACTATTTCAGTACCTAGCTGATGTAACAACAATTCTAGGTTTAACATATCTGGAAACAGGTTACCCTAACATCACATTGTGTGTCTCCAAGGATTTCTTGGTACTTAAATGTGTCCAATTTCGGTCAAGTACATCGGCTCCAATTTTAATGAGCACACGTGCAAGTAAATTAGTCAATCTTAATTCTACGCTCATGACGTAGGTCGGCTAATGGGTACCCTTGTATTTCATTTCATTACTGGTTGCACATCGTCTCTACTAAAGTGACTCATGATGCCTACTACCACATATTCACCAGATAGTATAGGCCAGACCCCCGACTTCGGGGCCCCTTAACACTTAACGTGAGAGAGCGATATCATCTGTCACACATATCATTAGCGTTGTATACCAAGTCGAATTCCAACAAAGCAGACTCACCTATCCTCAAAATCATCTTGCAAGTTTCGGCAGCCAATTGAATGGCACTCGTCGATACCAACAGCGGCTGCAAAACGTTCTCGTCCGTGATGTTAGTGACCGCTCCCCTCCTCACACTCACTCCGGCGGTCTTCTCCCCATTCTCATGCCTGTTCCTCAACTCCGTCACGACCTTAATACTGTTCAACCCTGCATTCTCGGCTAGCGTTGTTGGAATCACTTCTAGCGCCTCCGCGAAATGCTGCCAGCAGACTTGCTCTGTTCCGTGCTGTGAGCGAGCAGCTCTCATTAATGACCTTGAAACCTCAATTTCTGGTGCACCTCCACCAGCAATCAATGCCCTATGAGGAAGGGTTAGCATGAGCTAAGAAGCTACAATGATGTATGTTGGGCATACTTCTTCTTGACAAGACACCTGATGACACAGAGGGCATCATGTAGAGAACGTTCCGCCTCATCCAAAATCAGAGAGTTAGCTCCCCTGCATAATACAGACACAGTTTTTCCCGCAGCCTTGACTCCTGTAATCTTCACAACACGAGCTCCATGAGACTGAACCTCCTCAACAAGGTCTGCAGACCCAAGCTTGTCTTCGGTGAAGGAGTCAATGTCTGCAATCGGCTTGCACCCAGTACTCTGCTTTATGTTAGTTCATATATTCAGCCGTCAAAGATGTAGTAAACCAGATACCTTGCAAATGAATTCTATCTCATCTCGCTCAATATCTTTGATTGCCATGATGCCAAGCTTGGCAAGGAAGTGAAGAGATAAATCGTTGACAGCATCTCTTAAGATGGACTTTTGTATCAGGAGAACATTACACTTCGCCCTTTTAATTTTCTTGCAGATGTTAAGAAGGTATGTTCGCTCTTCCTTTAGGATCTTATCCATCTGTCTATAGTCGTTGACTACAATCGAATTTTCCATCTATGGATCCTGATCAGCTCCTTGAAATACTCTGCATGAAGGTCGTGAGTTGTCAAAAGGAGCTCTTACATCTGGCTTAGGTGGTGATAGCTGGAACTGAATCAAACCAATCTTCGCCTTCTCCATCCTTGATGGACCTCCTGCACCTTTAAGGGCAGTCTGTGTCAAAACCAAACCATCCACCAGTTCTGTGTCATCAATCGTGCCCCCAACCTTCTTCACAATGCGGATATTGTTGAGATCAACATTCTCCGCAGTTGCCGGGTCAATAATTCTTAAGACCGAGTCAACAGCTATTGGTGCCAACAAGCTTGAGTGCTGCGAAACAATTTTGCTGGAAAGAGAGGTACTGGCCGCTTGTAGGAGAGATTGGCGATCTGTAAGCTTCAGTGGTATCGACATATCCTCGAGAACCTTGACAGCTTCGGTAGCCGCTCTCTGAAAAGATTCCGCGATAACCATAGGATGTATTCCTAACCCCTTCCTGAGCTAGAGTACATATATGGATACCAAAACAATACTTACCTTTGTTGAGCAGCATCTCAGCAGCACCTAGCAGTGCGCCTGCAATAACAACCACAGACGTTGTACCATCACCCGCCTCGACATCCTGGGCTGCTGATAGGTCTACGAGCTATATCAAAGTTAGTTTGAAAGGCAAATGGGGATGCTTGCTTACCATTTTTGCAGCTGGGTGCATAACAGCCATGTCCTTCAAGATTGTGTGTCCATCATTTGTAATTAACACCTCTCCTTTGCCAGTTTGAATCTGAGATAGGACCCTTAGCAACAGATCATATAGTGTGGAATCATTCCTCATACCATCTTGTCCATACCCCTTGGACCAAGTGAGGTTCTGATAGCATCGGCAACAGCTACATAACAGTTCAGTTAATTGTCCTTACCCTAACATGGGACCTTCTGGACGTACCTCTTGCAGCAACAACGTTGCCAGTTCGGACAGCAATGGGTTTTTGCTTCAGGACCGATGGTCCTCCAGAGTTTTGTTGTGCCATATTAAGAGAATAGTGCGTTTATTATGGGATTGTTGTTGAATGTGACTTAACTTATGTGGGGTGTCAAGCACGTTGACGTGGGGTCAAGATAATTATTTTGAGGCTTAAACGTTATGAAGTAACGGCTAATTTTACTTAGGTAAGCACTTGATGCACGTGATAGTTCAATACATTTCACCTGTTCACAATGAATTTGCTCTCACAAAAAGTACTTTTCTACCAAACGGTTCATCAGAGGCTGGTCATAAATCAAAGCTCACTGGAGCCACTCTATTATGCACTTGGTCCTCATTCCTATAGTACAGAGTAGCTTCATGATCCTCGTTTCCAGCATCCATCCTCCACTACCTGCCAATCTAACCTAATTAATTGTATTGCATATACGTGGCAGTGGAGTTGAATTTGAGGTTGCCTTTGATGACTTTCTCGACACTGGACAAGAAGTCCTTTTCCGTCGCGACCTTTCGCCTTGCTCGAATGGCGAACATACCTAAAGCAGAGTTAGATGGTTCACTTCTTCGAGAAGGGGTTGCTAACCAGCTTCCGTGCAAACAGAGCGAAGTTCCGCTCCAGTACTGTTGGGGCAGAGTCTGGAGATCAATTCTATGGAGGGAAGATCAGTACTTCACTTTGGTAGAATATCGGAAGGTGTGCTTTCTTACCCCATCGAATATCTCGCTCCACGGACATGCTCTTTGCGTGAATACGTAGAACATTTGCTCTGCCCTCGAGATCCGGTAAACTGAACTCAATTTTTCGGTCTATTCGCCCAGGTCTCATCAAAGCGGGGTCCAAGGTGCTGGGCCTGTTGGTAGCGAACATGACCTTGATATTTCCTCGGGGATCAAAACCATCCAGTTGTGTAATTAACTCCAACATAGTCCTCTGAACTTCATTATCTCCACCAGCACCATCATCAAATCGAGCTCCTCCGATAGCATCCACCTCATCGAAGAAAATAATGCATGCCTTTTTTGTACGGGCCATCTCAAAGAGTTCTCTAACCATTCTAGCACCTTCACCGACGTATTTCTGCACTAATTCCGAACCAATAACACGAATGAAGGTTGCATCGGTACGATTCGCTACTGCGCGGGCACATAGTGTTTTTCCGGTACCGGGTGGGCCATATAACAGGACACCCTTTGGTGGGTCAATACCGAGGTTGACGAATCGCTCCGGGGATAGCAAAGGTAATTCGACGACTTCTCGTAATTTCTCAATCTGTTCTTTGCATCCTCCTACATCTCCGTACGTTACGTCGGGCTTCTCTTCGACTGTCATCATCGTCACGGAAGGGTCAATCTTTGGTGGTAATGGTAACAGGATCTGGTACTTGAGACGGTCGACACTGCAGTTTAGGTTACAATTAGCATAGCTGGTCTAGGCAGGGCTGATTCACTTATACTGACCCTACTCGCATCCCCTCCTCAATATCTGTAGGACTGACTCGCTCTCCAAGGTTGACCACAAATTTGGCAATTTGCTTAACATTGATTATGTATTTCGACTTCTCTGGGTCCTCCGCACTCTGTATAATCTTTGTGCACCTCGCTACCTGAAAGGGCTGCTCCTCGCTCATCCTCTGCTTGTCTGCCATGATATCCCATAGATGTGGTGGTGCCAGTCCAGTATCCGATTCCTATCCAGGGTCATTGGTCAGCGCAAGTGGTCGGTGTCAAATGACTGATCCGGCCATACCTTCACACCTGATAAATGTTAGCTCCTAACAACATTTGCACAAGACTAGATTAGGTTTCAGCATACCAATTTTCTCATTGACTTTTGTTTGTAGGTCCTTAATATCTTGCTCGAGCTTCTTAATAGCTTGTGCGTATGGAGCTGTTCCGTATGTCTTGAGCACTTGGATATCCCTGCAAGCCCACAGTTAGCACATGGGCTGAAGGGGGGAGAGAAAATGGGGTTCTAATACACTTACTCTTCAGTTAGAGGAACAATCTTCTTCTCCGGGACCTCATCGTCCCTAAACTTCTGTGGTTGCTTCTCCCAATCGGCCTTTGGAGACATGTCGGCTGCGGCTTAGGTGGCGGGGTATATGGCGTGTAATGTGAATGGGGCAGTAGATGAAGAAGTGAGTGCAATAGGGTTTGAAGCTGAGGGTCTGTGGGGGTAGGCTGCTGTGTGGGGGTGGATTGAAATAACCTTGTCGGCCCTGTGCACATTGCTCCAAGCCCAAGACAGGCGTTATTCAGCATCTCCACGTGATTGGAGCGAAGGTTTCAGAACCAACAATATGATTGTCTGTAGCACTATTTGAGTAGCAGAGATGCCGATCTGCTTAGTTTAATTCAGTTCTCATTGGCGGGGGCGAGGTTTGCCGTCACGTGGAGGGGTAGTCGCGGACCATGAACCGAGGTGAATTCCAGACTTGTTATATTTCCGCTCGTAGATTCCCCATGCCTAGTGGGTATTTTTGTGAGGTGCCTGAAGCTTTTAAAGCATCATCCGTTCCCGGTCAAATATCCTCCCCTGTGACCTTATCCGAAGTCTTCTGGTTGAACCTCTGTCCGAGAAGCAAATACATCCATTCTTATATTTCTGTCATTCGCAATTGCATTGTGATGCTATAATTGCTTGGGGATCAATCTATAGTCTTGCCATAATCTATTTACACCTCTACATACACAGTCATGAGTTCCCTCACCCTACGGAGGTTTCTCTCCTTGGGCTGTCGAGTAAGAAACATACGGTCCTACAGCTCAGGTTCAGGCTAACATTGGCCCCATAGATTTCGGGCGCCTCCCGATTTCAACAATCCCGCCTCTTCAGCTCCACCAAGCCAGCAGGTAAAGGGTCCATTGAGTTTTACAGCACCATTACCAATTTAAAATTCGCCTGACATCTTGATACAGCACGGATATGGGCTAGCCAGCCACTGCGAGCGAAGGAGGCCTCATCACATGTTTCGAACAAGTACCCAGTCATTGTTGGTGCTCATGTGTGCAATTGGGATACTAAGGCCACTGGCTGATGAATCATAGGATCATGAATATGATGCGATAGTAGTCGGAGCTGGAGGAGCCGGCCTGCGCGCGGCCTTTGGGTTGGCGGAGGCTGGGTTCAAGACCGCATGTATCTCTAAGCTCTTCCCAACAAGAAGTCATACTGTTGCGGCCCAGGGTGGTATTAATGCAGCTTTGGGAAAGTGAGTGTCGTGATTGATTGCATGTTACAAAAACCGGAACTAACGGATTTTCTAGTATGCACCCGGATGATTGGAGATGGCAGTAAGTGTCCTAATCATTAGCTTTATGCATAGGGGCATTATACCAAGGCTTAGGATAGCATGTACGACACTGTGAAAGGTTCAGATTGGTTAGGAGACCAGGATGCCATCCACTACATGACCCGAGAGGCACCAGCGTCAGTCATTGAGCTTGAAAACTATGGTTGCCCATTCTCGAGAACGGAGGATGGAAAGATGTTAGCCCCTTGAGCCATTTTCCTAAAATTATGGCTGACAGTAGTGAAGCTATCAACGTGCATTCGGAGGTCAATCTCAGAGCTACGGCAAGGGAGGACAAGCATACCGATGCTGTGCTGCTGCTGACAGAACCGGTCACGCACTGCTGCACACTCTCTATGGACAGTCTCTCCGCCATAACACCAACTATTTTATTGAGTATTTTGCCTTGGACTTGTTGATGGAAGATGGGGAGTGTGTTGGTGTGATTGCGTACAACCAGGAGGATGGGACCCTACATCGGTTCAGGGCCCACAAAACCGTTCTTGCAACTGGAGGATACGGGCGTGCATATTTCTCCTGTACCAGTGCCCACACTTGCACTGGTGACGGTATGGCCATGGTTGCTCGTGCTGGCCTTCCCAATCAGGATCTTGAGTTCGTTCAATTTCACCCTACCGGTATCTATGGAGCTGGGTGCTTAATCACTGAGGGTGCCCGTGGTGAGGGTGGATATTTGTTGAACTCCGAGGGAGAGCCATTCATGGAGCGATATGCCCCAACTGCTAAGGATTTGGCATCTCGTGACGTTGTTTCTCGATCTATCACATTGGAGATTAGGGAGGGACGTGGTGTTGGGCCAGACAAGGATCACATGTACTTGCAACTATCTCACTTGCCTGCAGAGGTTCTCCATGAGAGGTTACCTGGTATTTCTGAGACTGCTTCAATTTTCTCTGGTGTCGATGTTACCAAGCAACCCATTCCTATTCTTCCTACCGTCCACTACAACATGGGTGGTATCCCAACTAGGTACACCGGAGAGGTTCTTACAATCGATGAGAACGGAAACGACAAGATTGTCCCTGGTCTCTTCGCTTGTGGTGAGGCTGCCTGCGTTTCCGTCCATGGTGCAAACCGCCTTGGGGCCAACTCCCTCCTCGATTTGATTGTCTTCGGACGTGCTGTCGCCCACACGATCCGCGACACTCTCACCCCCGGCACTCCACTCAAGCCCGTTCGTGCCGACATCGGTGCCGATTCTATCGCCAACCTTGACAAGATCCGTACCTCCGACGGGCCCAAGACTACCCATGAGATTCGCTTGGCTATGCAGAAAGCTATGCAGGTCGATGTGTCAGTCTTTAGGACACAAGAATCTCTTGATGAGGGTGTGGCGAAGGTTTCCGCCATTGACGCTACCTACGACCAGGTTGGAATTAAGGATAGGTCTATGATTTGGAATTCTGATCTTGTTGAGACTTTGGAGTTGGCGAACCTTTTGACCTGCGCTAGGCAAACTGCCGTCTCTGCCTCGGCGAGGAAGGAGTCTCGTGGTGCTCATGCCCGAGAGGATTACCCTGAGCGTGACGATGAGGTACCTTCCGCGATAGTCCCCGAATACTTATAGTTTTTCATCGTGGAATACTTACTAATTACATGAAATATAGAACTGGATGAAGCATTCTCTCACCTGGCAGAAGGGCACTAACGAGCCAGTTAAGCTTGACTACCGTGCTGTGCAAGGAAACACTTTGGACCCCAACGAGTGCCCCCCGGTGCCACCATTCAAGCGTGTCTACTAAACGGAAATGTAGGGTTGCTCGAGAGTGGATATCGATATGGTTCTAGGTAGGTAGGCACAAAACGCAAGGAAGGATAGATGGGTTGATGGGTTGATTGGGACTTCATGGGCTACTACTCTTGACTGGTGTTTTTCTGGGGATTTACTGTCTTTGCACTTCTGTTTGTTTCCTTCTAGCTTGGAGAAAATAGAAAGTATGTGAATAATAGGTCGATGGAGTCTCATGTGTATTATAAAGAACTCGTTTTTTTTGGCTTTCCAACCCTCTACACGAAATCCTTGTTGCGAAAAATTCCGCTTAGGTGAAGTAACTTTCGAGTTCATATAAGAAGTGGACTTGTTGGTGAGGAAGGAAGCGTCTTATAGGCTTCAAGTTACGAATGCCTGAAGTTACCCTTGGCAACATGGGTTGAGGGTAAGGTCAAAAAATAAGTAACTTGATTGAATCACTCACTCGTTACGGTAATTGCGGAGACCATATGGCAAGCAATATCGAAACGTAGTCTCGGCAGAAAAGCGATCTCATCTGCTAGGTGGTCCATAGTGCACCATATGGAATCATACAGCATAAAAGTACACTATACACGGCTCACTCCCCATCCCCTTCCTCCTATCCAAATCGTGACCAAAGTTTCGTTGCTCCACAGCACACTACTCCAGATATCAATTGCACAAACGGCGCTGCTGGACGATTTACAAAACCTGAAAGCAGAAAATTCAAGACACGCATAAAGCAGAAGCAAGAGATAAAAAAAAAAAAAATCTAACCCAATTCCCATAAAACGTCGTTCAGAAGTTTAGAGGTTTTATCCTCGTGTTCGGTGAACCAGCCAAAGTCCCTGCAGATGATGAGCGCTTGAGCGCGAGACCTCTGCCATGCCTGATGGTAGATTTGGGGACCGGGTTACCCCTCACCTACATATCCCCCGTTCTCGGTTCTTTTGTTTTCCTCGCATGGAGGGTGTCAGTCATAATTATCGATATTAGCTGTGGTGATGTCGAGATAGTGAGTAGTATTGAACCATAACTTCTCGCATATTCAAGATCCCCTCTCTCTTCTCTACTTCGATCTGTATGCCTAGATTTTGTTGGTATTTCGGTCGTGGCCAGCCTCAGAGTATTCTGTCGCCGTAAAAATGTAAAAAAAGAATGAAAAGAACGAGGTTTACAACCAGGACTCCTTGAATTTATAAAACGCTAAAACTCCGGTCAGTACATCCACAGGCGGCTCATCCGTTCTAGCGACATACCCCAAGAAATCCTCTTTCACGCTCCCAATAGCATATAATCTGTTGACATCCATTCGTGTACCTATCAACTTAATCCGTATATGTGTCCCCTTCTCGATTACCTGGTCGCCATTATCGGTGAACTGTGGTGGGTTTGCCGTTGGATCGAATTTGATGTCTCCCGGGATCAACTTTTAACGGGAGAAATAGTAAATCAAACTGCGCGCTGTAGTAGAAAGCCTACAGTTGCAGTGGTAGGACTCACATGACTGGAGACAAAGACGGACAACGGTCCCACCTCCGCAAAGAACCCCATTTTGTTGACACTTATAACAATGCCATCAACCTACCCAATCATGCCGCCCTCCAAGTGTCAATTGAGGCTTCTCGGGTGATTGTACTAAGGATGGGTGGTAGAGTTGAAGGGCAGGGTTGTGTGAGCTAAAGAAAAGAGGCCCAAAAGCAATACTCACGGTCTCGCCCTTAAATGGTTTCCACACTAGCGCCTTGTACTGGATTGTGAATTCTGCGATTCCACTACCGGGTATGATTCGTCCTTTGGAGATGTGTGTGGTTTCCATAACGCAGATGATGTAGTAACGTCCTGTACAGAGACCCTCGACCTGATCGAGGAGGGCTGTGACTAGGTGTTCGCGCATGTTGGCACCGAAGAAGGAAGGGTGGAGGATCAGGACGCGTTCGAGGTCATGAATAAAGAACATGTTGGGAGTGTCTAGGGCGTATTGGGGGAGTGGGCGAGTTCCTCAGGCGCGGTTGATAATGAATGTGCATGGGAGGCACCTGTTAGTAGGCGCTGGTGGATAGGTTGTGGATTGCTGGGACAAACGAGATGAGCCTCATGCTTACATAAGTACAGCACCTGGTACTGTACATCATAATTCATGTTCTCTATGCGTTTGCCAAGCCATACCAAGCATCACCAACATCGAACTATGAAACCGGTAGTGTGAACTGAGTGTCATCTCCACGCTCATTAATCCCTACATTCGCAATAAAACTAGTTCAAAGCTTTGCGTTGATTTCTACTCCCATACAGCTTCTGAGGATTCAACTCTCTCGGTTGCAGTGATTTATATCCCTATTTGTCCACACATATAAGTTACTCCTTTAATCATGGGTATTCTAGATTTGGAGTCGCAGTTGGCGTTTGTGCGCATGACCTCCGTTTCTTTCACTGGAGCTACTGGCTAATAGCTGTTCTGCTGTGCAGTATCGGTCATACCACCATGATCCCGTATGATGCCTCGACATCTACCCTTCCCGTTGAACCCCATCACTTATCAAAGCCACAGAAAAATGTCGTCGTCCACCTTATTTTCATACCAATTCTTACCTTTACCTCACTACTCCTGGTACGATACACCCGAAGCAGTAGCTTCACTGCTATTATCTAGAGGTTCAACTTTTGCTGACTGACCACATCGATGGATCCAGGCAACGACTACCGGAGACTTCATTAAGCTTCCATATATACCAATCAATGGAGCTGCATTGATTGCTGGGACGTACTTGCTTATATACTTCTTAATGGAGCCTGTAGCAGGGACCTCGATGATCCCGGTTATTGGGGCTATGTTGTGGTACTTAAATACGCTTCACGCCGAGTATGGGGCACAAGCAATCTTGGTAGCAGGGTAGGGGAGACAATGTGTGTTAACTTGTGGATCTGAATGCTGATATGGTATAGCATCGTGAACGTAACGTCGTGGATTGCACAGTTCATTGGACATGGTGTGTTTGAGAAACGAGCCCCGGCATTGAAGGTGAGATCTCTGTCGCAGTGACTTTCGCATGTGCAACTAGGACTGACAGGTCCAAGGATAATCTTGTCCAAGCTCTCCTCCTGGCACCATTCTTTGTGTGGTTCGAGGTATGTAACCCCGAACTTCAAGTTCTGGGTTTTTGAGCTGACATTCTTGGTGAAGCTTCTCTTCAGCTGCGGATACCGCCCTGAGCTCTACGAAAGGGTCGAGAGACAGGCTGTAGCTGCCATTACCAAGTACAAGGCAGAGCAAAAGAACGGAAAGGCAAAGTAATACGATGCATTTAAGGAGCAAATATAGGGGGTGTGGTACAGTGAGCTTCCATTTGCACGTGCAGACTTGATTATGGACTAAAGAATGATGTGAATTTTACTGAATTTTGGAGGGGTGATAATCGTTAATCTCAAGTTGAAACGATAGAGGAGGGAGGGGGGAGGATGATAGAGATTCTTGTAATAACATTTCTTGATTTTCGGCGCAAGTGGGAGTGGGAGTCAAGGCCGTCAACTTTGTGTTTACCTGGGCGGCCATCAGCAGGGGCAGCTTCTTATTTGCATTCTATTTATTTATTTATATTTACTTGCGGCCTCATCTTGCTTTTTTTATATTACACCACAGCTTCTGTTGCGATGCATATATACACCTTGCTATTATTGCCGTTTTGTATACCGGGCAACCAGGCTATAATTGCTCGAATGCTGGGCGGGGACGATCGCTGCATGCTGAACGTCTCATGTCTTATCCAGTCTATGTATGTACCCCTCCAGGCCTTGTACAAACACAACTAACGAGACGAGCAAATATTGCTGCGTAGCAGCAATTTATGAGCAGTGCTGAGCCGTACGCAGCGGCCGATGCCAATGCTTTCTAAATGGACAAATTCGTTAGAATTTGCAGCGCTGCCGCTCATTGTATTCCCCTCAAAGTAACCCTAACCCCCCAACCGAATATTCCCGCCTGGTCCACCCCGTGCTGCAAAATACTCTCCGCTTCCGAACAGGATTGCGGTATACCTTTATCCCACTCCACTTCCATTATACTCCCGAATTGAAATCCTCCCCTCTCCCCTCTCCCTCTTCTGATAGATTCCCTCCTTCCTTTTGTTCGTCAAAATATCACAATGTTCAAAAACACTCTCCGCACGGCCACCCGCGTTGCGGCGCTGTCTACTAGCAGGATCGCTGCGGTATGTCCCCTCACTGGCCCCGTTTATACCTCAGATGAAAAAACGCTTTGCCTCAACTCACGTATACGAAACTGTCAATTGGCGATTGGTTTCCCTCAGGATGGATGAGGGTATCAATTGGAGGGGATTTCAACAACCGAATTACCTATTGACGATGCCAGATGGGAGCTGACGAAATTTTCATCAATCTTTACAGGCCCGCACCGTAGTCCCAGCTTCGGCGGTGGTAAATTCCCAAATCAGGTCTTATGCCAATGAGGCTAAGGCTTCCCCAACCGAGGTTTCCTCCATCCTTGAGCAGAGGATCCGTGGTGTTGCTGAGGAGGCTTCTTTGGCCGAGACCGGACGAGTCTTGTCCATTGGGTATGTCGGCCCTTGACCTGCCAGAGTAACGTCCCGACTACATTATCTACAACTCGGAAACTGATATTCGATCTTTACAGAGACGGTATTGCCCGTGTCCACGGTTTGCAAAATGTCCAGGCTGAAGAGCTCGTAGAGTAAGTATTCCCGAATGGTTAGGATTAGCGCGGCGGAAATGCTGATAATAGAATCAGGTTCACGTCTGGTGTCAAGGGTATGTGTTTGAACTTGGAGGCTGGCCAAGTCGGTGTTGTGTTATTCGGTTCCGACCGTCTTGTCAAGGAAGGAGAGACTGTCAAGCGTACCGGAGAGATTGTATGCATGACATTCAACACCTCGGTCACAGATTGAAAGATTGATTATTATTTGATAGGTCGACGTTCCAGTTGGGCCTGAGCTACTCGGACGTGTTGTTGATGCCCTCGGTAACCCTATTGATGGCAAGGGACCAATCAAGACCAAGGAGAGGAGGCGAACTGAAGTCAAGGCCCCTGGTGAGAGGGATCTTCGATATTGACATCCGGAGGCTTGAATGCTGACATTTCCAAGGTATCCTTCCCCGAAAGTCTGTCAACCAACCCGTCCAGACCGGCCTCAAGTCCGTCGATGCAATGGTTCCCATCGGACGTGGTCAGCGTGAGTTGATTATTGGTGACCGTCAGACTGGAAAGACTGCCGTCGCCCTTGACACCATGCTCAACCAGAGGAGGTGGAACGACGGCAATGACGAGATTAAGAAGTTGTACTGTGTGTACGTTGCCGTTGGTCAGAAGCGTTCTACCATCGCCCAGCTCGTCAAGACCCTTGAGGAGAACGACGCCATGAAATACTCCATTGTCGTTGCCGCCACTGCGTCCGAGGCTGCTCCCCTCCAGTTTTTGGCTCCTTTCACTGGTTGTGCTATGGGAGAGTGGTTCCGTGACAACGGAAAGCACGCCGTCATTATCTATGACGATTTGTCCAAGCAGGCTGTTGCATATCGTCAAATGTCTCTCTTGCTCCGTCGTCCCCCAGGACGTGAGGCGTACCCCGGAGAGTAAGAAACCCTAAATTATACTACTGTTTATCTGCATGCTAACATATTCCCAGTGTCTTCTACCTCCATTCTCGTCTCCTCGAGCGTGCCGCCAAGATGAACGACAAGCACGGAGGTGGTTCCCTCACTGCCCTTCCCATCATTGAGACTCAGGGTGGTGATGTGTCTGCCTATATCCCAACCAACGTCATCTCCATCACCGATGGTCAGATCTTCTTGGAGGCTGAGCTGTTCTACAAGGGTATTCGCCCCGCCATTAACGTCGGTCTTTCTGTCTCTCGTGTCGGATCCGCTGCTCAGGTCAAGGCCATGAAGCAAGTCGCTGGGTAGGTCACACACCACCACTGGCTTTTCTGTGATTCTAACCCATAGATAGTTCCTTGAAGCTGTTCTTGGCCCAATACCGTGAAGTCGCCGCCTTCGCCCAATTCGGCTCCGATCTCGATGCCTCCACCAAGCAGACTTTAGCTCGTGGTGAGCGATTGACTGAGCTTTTGAAGCAAAAGCAATACTCTCCAATGGCCGTTGAGGAGCAGGTTCCTTTGATCTGTAAGCTCCGATCACTTCGCCCTTAGGTATAAGCTAATATAGAGCCAGTCGCTGGTGTCAACGGTTTCTTGGATAATGTTCCAGTCGGCAAGATTGGTCAATTTGAAGTTGGTAAATACACCTATCGCACAAAAACATTGTCAGAATGCACTTCCTGCTAACTCGATCGCTAGACTTCCTTGCACACCTCAAGAGTAGCGAGCCCGACGTGTTGGCTACCATCAGCAGGGAAGGTTCCATCAGCAAGGAGCTCGAAACCAAGATGAGACAAGTTACTAGTGACTTTGTCAAGTCCTTCCTGTAAATGTTGCGCGCCATGTATAGATCTTCCACCATTCATCCAACCTTTTTCTTCGTCTACCTCCCACCCTTAGCTTAGCCGAGACATGCACCCGTCATTTGTGTCTTCATAATTCTTATCTAGCATTCCCTATTTGTATTCCTCGATGAAAAAAAATATGATGTGACAGAAATTTGGCCTAGATTGCATGTGATTTGAAGGAATTGCGTGGAGGACGGGCAATAGGGTTAGTAGAGTCGATAACATGTGTTTATATACGGAATAGAGCTTATGAGGCAGTGTTTATGGGTGACATTGGTCATAAAACATATCTGCACGGAGTTCGTGTCCATGTGTGTGCTGTGTAACTAGACCTATCTATCTGTCGCCAATAGTTCCCTGGTAAGGGCATGTTTCAATTGAGTTCAGATGCCTGGTTGGGCAATGCGATTTGGTTTGTAATCTTGGTTTGACGTTGCATAGTCGGATAGGTATGGTTGGAGCTGTCCCTTGATGGTGATGGGCGTTTGAGTGTCACGAGTAATTGTAACAACACCTACACCAAGACAGAAGGCATTCAACATCACTGCGCACTACGTCCTTTGGACAAAGATAGCATATATTTGGTCGTTCTGTACCACCGATTTACTTACGTGGCTTTGAATTCCAAAATTAGGCAATGGCTTCCTCTTCGAGCTACCAGCCTGTCGAGCAGCACATTGAGGACGAAGGAAGCAGCAGTCGGCGGGAAAGTATCGAATCCACCTCCACCACCTCCCTGATCCTTGAACGGATCAACCAAACTGCCATAGATAACGAAAATGCCCTGCCACGACGAGAACGAGCCCCATACGATGACCCAGATCACAGGCCTACTAACGATGACGACGATGAAGATGATCTCGAGGCGGGCTTGGCGAATGAGAAAGTACAGTCGAGACAGGGCAGGATAAATGTCAAGAAGATGGTGTATATTATCGGGTCGTTGTTGGTCGGAGCGTGGGTCCTGGCGTTGATTGTTTACTTGGCAAGTGAATATAACCTACCTCATGACCCGAAGGATGCGCCGCAGAAGCATAGTACTGGGAAGTTACTCAAGCTGGACCAGATTATTAATGGGGGGTGGCGGGCATATAAGCATGAGATTGAATGGGTGTCTGGGGCGGATGGGAAGAGGGATGGGTTGATGCTCACGCAGAACTATGAAGGTGGGGAGAAGGGGTGGTTGGTGGTCGAGGATCTCAGAGCGGATAAAGATGCAAAACCACTAGTGCTTATGAAGTCGAGGAATTTCAGTGCAGGAGAGAAGTCGTTATTTGCGACAAAGGTGTGGCCTAGCCGGGATATGAAGAAGGTGCTTGTGGCGACGGATACGGAGTCGAAGTTCAGACATAGCTTCACAGCGAAATACTGGATATACGATATCGAGAGTCAGGAGGCGGTACCGCTGATTCCGAAAGACGTAGATGCAAGGGTTAATCTTGCCGTGTGGAGCCCCACGAGCGATGCGGTTGCATATGTGAGGGGGAATAATGTCTATATAAGACGCTTTCCGGAGGAAATTGTCCTCACAGTCACGAAAGATGGTGGGAGGGATTTATTCTATGGAATCCCCGACTGGGTGTATGAGGAAGAGGTGTTTGGGGGGAATAAGGCTATGTGGTGGTCAAATGACGGTTCGTATCTGGCGTATTTGAGGACAAATGAGTCTGAGGTTCCAGAATACCCGGTGCAGTTTTATGTGAGCCGGCCGAGTGGGGACATACCCAAACCTGGGCTGGAAAGCTATCCGGAGGTGGAGCAGATTAAATATCCCAAGGCAGGAGCCCCAAATCCGGCGGTGGAGCTGCTGTTTTGGGATATGACCAAGCTGGAGTCATTTGGTGTCAAGATCGACAAGGACTTTAAAGATAACCAAAGGTTGATTACTGAGGTGCTTTGGGTTGGAGGGGAGAAAGTACTTGTTCGGGAAACAAATAGGGAGAGTGATGTTTTGAAGATGGTATTGATTGATGTCAAGGAGAGGAAAGGGAGGGTGGTTAGGGAGCAGGATGTAGCTGCGTTGGATGGGGGTTGGTTTGAGGTCACCCAAGATACAGTCTACGTCCCTGCGAACCCCTCTAAAGGGAGAGGGCACGATGGATACATCGACACTGTGATCCACGAGGGCTTTAACCACCTTGCATACTTCCCTACTCTCGACTCAAGAAAACCCGTCATGCTCACTTCTGGCAAGTGGGAAGTCGACTCTGCACCCTCCGCGGTGGATCTAGATCGGGGTATTGTCTATTTCCTCGCTACGAAGGAATCGAGCCTCCAGCGACATGTCTACTCTGTCCACCTTGACGGTTCATCTCTCAAGTCTATCACTAACACTACCGAGGAGGGGAAATACTCTGTTTCTTTCTCTAAGAAAGGTGGATATGCACTGCTTTCTTATAATGGCCCAAATATTCCGTGGCAGAAAGTCATTGCTACAGAGTCTGCTGGCGAGGAAGGAAAGGGGTTTGAGAAGATGATTGAGGATAACTCCCAGCTCAAAAAAATGGTGGCGGAGCATGCTATGCCTACATTCCATTATTCCACTATCACTATCGACAAGTTTGAGCTTAATGTAGTGGAACTGCGTCCTCCGAATTTTGACCCGAAGAAACAATACCCAGTGTTGTTCCACGTCTATGGCGGACCCGGGTCTCAGACTGTGTCAAAGGCCTTTAATATAGACTTTCAAGCGTATGTTTCTGGGAATTTGGGGTATATAGTTGTGAGTGTCGATGGACGCGGAACAGGGTTTATTGGGAGGAAGGCGAGGTGTATTGTTAGAGGAAATCTTGGAAAGTGGGAGAGTAGGGACCAGATTGAGACTGCGAGGGTGTGGAGTAAGAAGGAGTATGTGGATAAAGAGAGGATTGCGATTTGGGGATGGAGTTATGGGGGGTTTATGACGCTGAAGACTTTGGAACAGGATGGGGGGAATATGTTTAAGTATGGGATGGCAGTTGCGCCGGTTACGGATTGGAGGTTTTATGGTATGTCCCACCCACTCTCTAGGTTAGGTCAGATGCTAATGGGGGCGCTTTATGTTTGTCCAGATTCGATCTACACCGAACGATACATGCATACGCCGCAATCCAACTCCAAGGGATACATTCACTCAGCAATTAATAACGTCTCGGCGTTGCAGCAAAACATCCGCTTCCTAGTCATGCACGGCGTCGCGGACGATAACGTTCATATGCAGAACACGCTCACCCTCTTAGACAAACTCGATGTGGGGAATGTGGAGAATTACGATGTCCATGTATTCCCGGATAGTGATCATTCGATTTACTTTCGTAAGTATCTCTATGCGTATGCGTGGATGGGAACGAAATGAGAGGCTAACTATTTTGGGTCGAATAGACAATGCGAACAAGATAGTTTATGATAAACTCGCTACGTGGATCACGGCGGCATTTAATGGAGAGTTTATAAAATGGACGAATATGAGGCCAAAGGAGCAGGAGGGGATGGCGTATGATCCGAATGAGGAGGATGATGAGAATCATGATAAGGTGGGAAGGGGGTGGGAGGGGCCGGGGAGGAGGATTCTGAGGCGTGAAATAGAGAGGTTGGAGATGGGTGGGGAGATGAATTGACCAAAGGTAGATTTATAGTCTGTCGATGCTTTGATGTGATCTTATCTGGTTTGTTTGGTTTGGTTGTAAAGCATGTATTGTAAAGCATGGGATACCGTAGCATGAAGTTTTGCCAGAGCCCAGTGCTACTGGCGCCTCTCGAGATTGGAAAACATGTTGCCTCTCTCTGGGACTAGCGCGTGTCTCGTAGCGACGTCATTTGATTTGCTTATCGATAAGGCCCCAGAACATCAACACCAAAATTAATCTCTATATAACGCACTTTCGACACTCTCATGAAATCACCCAATTGGCACTCCAACTAACTTCAGAATGGCCTTCCACACCCTCACGCAGAAAGACCTTCTCCTCAAAGTCCGCCAATTCATCCCCCCTCTCTTGGAGACTTTTCACAAAGGCCAGCAAGGCCGCGTAGCTGTCGTTGGTGGATGCGAAGAGTCCTCCCCCCTCCCCAGCAATCCCATCAAACTAAGCAAAACTTGGAAAACTAATATATACACCCTGAGTACCTAGCTACACCGGCGCCCCTTATTTCTCCGCACACGCCTCCGCCCTCCTCGGCTGCGACATGTCCCACGTAATCTGCGACCCCCACGCCTCGCATGTTATCAAATCCTACTCTCCAAATTTGATGGTGCATCCGTATATGCGGTCCACGTCCGCCTCGTCACCATCCTCCTCTACAGGCGCCTCCATTAGTGATAGTGAGAAGGAGAAGGAAGTTTCCCTAGCACTAAGCCGTATTATACCACTCCTCTCCCGCCTTCACGTCCTCGTCATCGGCCCTGGTCTCGGCCGCGACCCAATAATGCACTCCACTGTAGCGAAACTCATTCTCGCTGCGCGCGAGAGGGGGTTAGCGATGGTGTTTGATGCAGATGCGTTGATGGTTATTCAGGAGAATCCGGAGCTGGTGAGGGGGGATAAGGGGGTGGTGCTTACGCCAAACCATGCAGAGTTTGCGAAGTTGTGTAAAAGTCTGGGAATCAGTATGGAGGAGGAAGAGAACGGAAAAGGGAAGGGGGAGTTGTGTGAAAAGGTAGCAAAGATTCTGGGGGGAGTGACGGTGTTGAGGAAGGGGAGGGAGGATTGGATAAGCAATGGCGTGGTGACGGTGGGGTGTACTGTGCAGGGAGGGAGAAAGAGGAGTGGGGGCCAGGGGGATACGTTGACGGGGTGTGTGGGGACGTTTTTGGCATGGAAGAGGGCGTATTTGGAGGGGCTTTGGGAGTATGTATATGTGTTCCCATCGTTACCTCTGCCCATATCTATTACTGGGGTGTGTGTAAGGTGCAGTAGGGACTGGGGCTAACTTGAGATTTGTAGGCATGATAAAAAGCTTGAACCAGAGGAGTTAACACTGCTGAGTGCGTTTGGAGCGAGCGCAATTACAAGACTATGCTCACGGAGGGCGTTTGTGAAGAAGGGGAGGAGTATGCAGGCGAGTGATTTGAGTGAGGAGATAAGTGGAGCTTTTTGGGAGTTGTTTGAAGAAGAGGTGGAAGCGGTGGGGGCAAAGCTGTAAGGCGAGTCTATCTATAGGATATAGGGTAGAATGGAAATTGACAAGAGGAAGTGGAGAAGGGTTGACGTATATAGAGACTGAACTTTGGGATACCCGTGGACTCAGGGTAATTGTTTGGGATTTTTATTTAGGGAGGTGTTTGGGCAAATTTTTTGGGAATTAAGTACCCCTACATTGGTGGAAGTATGAAGATCGGCGAATAAAATAGCACCGAAGCCGATGGATGTTATATGAGTAGTGGAAGTATGAAGACTGGCATATAAAATAGCGCCGAAGCCGATGGATGTTACATGAGTAGTGAGTTGAAAAATAACTACTATGCATGCTTGTTAAGAGTTTTCTTAGGCCTCCTTGAAGACCTGAGAGAGGGAAAGGATGGAACGAGATGGGCGGGAGTATCATTTGCAATGCAGTGCGAGGAAATTAACCTGTGAGGAGTAACTGCAATTCAGGGTAATTTCAAAGTCTGTTGAGGGTAACGTCAAACCATTTATCCCCTCGATGTTAGAAATAAAGAGGTTTGGGTACTGCCCTGATAAGCACTTATCAGCCCTTAGATATTCACCCACATCTCCTCTTCTTTACTTCAACTTTCACTACCCGACTACTCTACTACCCTCTACACCTCCATGCAAATCCACGCACAACTTGTAATACAAAGGAAAATATATCTGCTATAGCTATCCACTCGGTTTTATCTTTGGCCCTTGAAATGTCACCCTTAGATCGAGGGAAGTAGATGGACACAGAGACACAAAACTCACATATCTCGTGTACATCCTTCTTTTTTCCTTTGCTGGAAACCACGTTCACAACTTGAAACATAACCCCACGTAGTTGCAACAGCACATTCGCTACCGGGAAAACTGGTGAATAAGGGACCATGTCGGTTTTTGAGACATCTGCGGGCCACCATGCAACTAGGCAAGATCTTAACATGACAAGTTGGCAACACGGTGAACACAGTAGGAGGGAAAGGAAAAATGTAGGTATGAATTATCGAGATTATCGGATTAAAGTTCAATATTCCAATACCTAATAATGTCAACAATTCTAGGCTCAGCTACGAAGTCCACCCGACCAGGGCCTAAGGGCAAATCTACTGCTCTACAACCAGTGTCAATTCTCTGAACCGGAGGTTACGGAGTAGCAGAAGAAAGTCATATACAAGAGAGTTTAAACTCAAGATGCTCCAAAAGTCCCGTAGCCCCCTGTCTAAGCAACGGATTCAGGTAGAATTAGTATTAGTGCGCTTTGTAATTAGAAATGTCTCAAAAACCGACATGGTCCCTTATTCACCAGTTTTCCCGGTATGCAGACTAGTCCCTAAGATGCTTGGGAACAAGACCAAACATTTCTTGCATTTCTCCGAGGGTGCTAGAGGTCTTTATCAATTCATCTACCCAGTTCCCCCCCCGCCCCCCTTCAATTACCTTCGGTAAGCGAAGGGCCGTGGACTATCGTCGCTGGCATACTGCCTGGCCTGTTGGAGATGTACATTTATCCCTTTGTGCCAGCGAAAAGCGACTGCAACATTTGTAAGCTCACTCCGTTTTGCTCTCTATTGGTGAAGTATTAGGTGGCCTAGGATGAATCTGATGAATTTGCTGACATGTGAGAAATACTGATAGTGAGAGGCAAAAGATAAGACATCATAGAATTATTACTGTGAATGGACCCCTATACTGTGGGGACTGGGCTTCAGAATTTCATGTAGCTATCGTAGTGTTAAAAACTAAATAAAAAATACGTTAAGTACCGTATATCCTTTCCCACCCCAGACCAGATCACGATACACCCCAGAGCTCTCCAGCTGCGCCTCCATACAAAGTCTAACGAACTCCCTCCAGATCCTTAAGCCACTGGAGGCATTTCAAAGTTCACAACACAACCCATAGCTACACTGAAAATAAAGTTAAGTATAATCAATCGGAGGAATATGTTTCTTCCGGATGCGTCTGGTGCCTCTGCTGCTCATTATGCCTACTGGATGTTATCACGCTGGTGGCTGCAAGAGCTGGTATATAAACTTGGGGCCTTTTGCGCCAGTACAATATATGTGTGGATAAACTAGCTAGGAGTAATAAGAGAGATATTAGTGTAACTTCATCGTGACCCTGCGTGGGATGTAGTATAGGGTAGTGGGCAAGAGGATGGGTTTGGGGGGTGCATTGTACATATAGGGATAGCGCTGTAGTACGAAAAGCTCATCAGGATTTATACAAGTTAGCTATCTTGTTCTTTGAGGTATATACTTATATACTTCTACTTGGGTAGACAGTTTTTATATAGGTATACCACTTCAGGGTAACCATACCACACACATATATATCAGGTTTGAAATTCTTTCCATATTCATTTCTCATATACCCATCTATCGTACATCCCAATACCATTACACTTCTCGGCCCAATCCCCCAAAATATGCGTGGCATACATCTACAAACGCAAATAAACAAAACAACCACGTCTTGCAACTAACCCAACAAAAATAAATAAATAAATAAAACAGAAATTATGAAAACGAAACGCCAACCTCTTACAATTAAAATCGTAACTCAAAAACCACAAGAAAATAGCCACACTTTCAACCACCAACGATAAGGGAAATACCTCCCTCCCTTCCTCCTCCCAATCCCCACTATCCTCTTACACTCACAGACTCTCCCTCTCCTCCTCCTCCTCTACCATTCCCAAAACCTCCAACTCCGTCCTCACCACCCTCTCAAACTCCTCCCTTTCCATACCCACCACTCTCGCCAACCTAAACAAGCTCTTGATACTCGTACTAATATGCTGCTTGACTCCTGTCTCCGCCTGCATCTGTTTATTTGCAAGGTCTTCTAGAACAGAAATACTCGCGCTGGGACTACCCAGCCGAGGGCTTGGAGTTTTAATTTCCGTAGGGGCGATGGATAGGGTGTGGGAGTGGATGGAGGGGGATTTTGAGGGGGAGGAGGTTGGTGGGGAGAGAGGTATTGGGGGGAAGAAGGTTGAAGGTTGTTGTTGTGGTTGTGTTTGGGGGTTTTGAGGCTGGGGGAAGGAATTGATGCCAGTGGAGGTTGGGTGTGTTTGCGAAGGGGCAATATATGACTTTTCTTGAAATTGATGAGGTTCCTCAACCTCCTCGCCACGGTCTAATGCCGGCTGGACATCAGCATATCTAGCGAAATACTCGTCTTCAGACTGTATATGTGTCTGGTGTTGGACTGCGGAGGTTCGCACGGGAGAAAGGTCGTACATATCCCAGTACGAATCATCTTCCTCGTCATCACCCGGGGGTGGGAAGGAGGAGGAGGGTGAGAGATATGGATTCGCTAGTGATTTGGAGGAAGGAGTAACCAACTCCGGCCCCTTAGCCAGCTCACTTTCAATCTTTTTCTCTTCCCTCTCCTTTCGAAATTCCTCTTCCGCAGAAGCAACAGTGGGATACCACTTGCCCTCATCCTCCTTCTCCGACATGCGTCCTTTGACCAGCCGTAAATCTACAATCTTCCACCCCGCTCCTTCGCCCTTGTCCTCTTTCTCATCGACCCACACATACTCAATCTCAATTCCCCGCTCAAGCAGCTCCACCCGGGCCTTAACCGTCTCCTCATCCGTCCTTCTCACTCCCTTAAATCCATACTCTCCAATTTCAAATTCCCCGCTAGGGTGAGGTGAGAAGTCCTGCTGGCTTAATTGCCGACAGAGCTCATCACCGGTAGAAGACCAGGTAAGGAGGGAAAGCCAGGAGTCTGATGGGGAGGAAAGACCGGTGGTGGTGGTGGTTGAGGGACCGGGGGTGAAGCTGGAGAGGAGGCGGACTCTTGAACGGAGGATTGGGGCGAGAAGGGGCAGGAGAGAGGGAGGGAGTTGCGTAGAGGAGAAGGCAATGGGGATGTGTGCGAGGAAGGGGGGCAGGAGGCCTTCGACAGAGGGGGATGGAATGGGTTCCATTGTGGCAGGGTTTGGGTCAAGCGCTGGATGGTGGAGGTGTATCGTATCCCAGTTCAGCTGTACTGATCCAGTCGTCAGGATTTGCTGCGTCTGTGGCTTCATTACGGTATACTACTGTATCCGCACAGGAAGCTATTTTTCTTTATCACGCAAGAATCCTTGATTCTGCCTGGCTCAGGATATAATGGTATCTTATAAACGAGCTTGTGCTCAGCAGGGTGAGCGGTTTCCTGTATTTTGCAGTGAGGCTTGTGGCCCACCAGGATTCATTTGTGTTACGCGCAGTGAGTGATAGACTAGGCGATCGATGCAGCGAGCGACTGCGGAGGATTTTATGTATGTGGGATTTGCGAATGTGATATGTACTGTAGTGGTATGTACTATAGACACTTATGTATGTGGGAGGCGAGCAGCAGGAGGTTGGTCACTCAGTGTATACATGTGTTTCAAATGAGTTTTGTTTTCTGGTCACAGGTCGAGGCGGTCGAGGCGGAAGAATTTATCTCCTGTCGTCACTTAAGTAGTCACGGCGTTCAACCTGGCGTTTCGTTGGTGAGCTCCTACTCGTTGCTGCTAGCGCTACACACATTCCAGCACGAGGACGGCTAGTCTGGTTGAGGACGGCGGACGTTTCTGCTGCGTAGGCTTACGATTCTGTCGTGGTGGTCTTAGCGTGGGTTCGGACGAAGGGGCAGAAGGGTGCTCCTCTATGTGATGACCGGGGATAGGTGCGGCAGTGAAGGTTATATGGCAGAAATGTGAGGGAGGTGGGGCTTGAATTGCCGCCAGGCTTGTACTGTGATACTTTTCTTTTGCACTTACGTGGGTGAAGTTAGCATCTTGATTATGGCCGCTTGTACCTAGTCTCTATGATTCGCAAAAGCGCCCTGACAAGGTTCATCATGCATATATTTCCATGCATACTTTAGCTCTCTATCTGGTTGTGTCATCTCTGCCCGACATATCACGAGGCTACCTTCGGTATAGACCCCGCGACCATATCTGCATGTTAACGTTGCATCTACGGATACATCTCGCTATATATTAATATACCGCATTACTTTTCCCTTTTCTTTTCTTTTTACGTATTAGTACTTCTCGTTATATTATATTCCACCTATGGGGAAACACTTGCAGCGGTTTTCCTCTTTTCATATTGATATGTGCACAATGTGGGACTAAGTAGGTGACTTGCAGAGTGCTGTTTTGGCTGACGGCATCCGCTGATCCCGTGGTAGGGGTAGGGGATTGTTGTCTCGTGCCCGTACAGTACTCCATAGGCTCTCGCGAGGGGCTCCATACAGTGCGTACCGTAGGTGCCAATATAACTAATACAATTATATTGTCTTCGAACAATCCTATTCAGTCGTAGACTAGTTAAAAACAGTCGGGTCGGATGCTTGGAGCTCGGATCTCAGCATCAGATAAAACTAAAACGGTTCCGCTCCGATTGAATCATGATCTAAGTGCTCTGCCGCCCCCTTGTTGCCCCTTTGCGGATTCACATTTGTAGTGACGGACTGGACTGGTCTGATCAAGTGCTGAGCATCACGCTGGACAGCAGGACAGCGCCAGGCGTACTCGAATTTAAGCCTAATCAGACATTTACAGCAAAAATCACCCCCATACAACTCGCTTGTGAACCGCGTCGTGGGCGAGAGCTGTTATTGCAACAAACTTAAACTATATCAAGCTTCAGATTAGGTCACGACGGTGAGTAGCCTTAGATTCCCAGCCGGCTGGCCAGACCCTGAACCCGGACCAGAACCCCCTCGCCCCTTAAGAGGCTCAACTTACAGTGTCGTAATCACCTCCCGCTATTGCTCCGGATCTTCATCCATCACGATACTCTAGCCCCCAAACATTCACCGCCAAAATGCCTTCGCACTTTCTAGGTATATATGTTGTCCTCTACGACTATACGCCCCAAAGTGAGCAGGAGCTATCGTTGAAGGAAGGGGATCTCCTATATGTGTTGGAGAAGTCCGAGGAGGATGATTGGTGGAAGGTTAAGAAGCGTACGCTTTTTACGGATGAGGATGAGCCTGAAGGTCTGGTGCCGTGCAACTATATCGAAGAGGTGAGTTTGGATAGAACTGTCTGTTTGCAGTGTGATAGGGAGCTTGAGCCTTCGCATTGCCATCTTTCGAGCTGCCGCCATGTGTGTAGAGTTATTCACCTAGATATGTCTTCTGTAGGCGAAAACTATCGGCAAGGCAAAGGCAACATACGACTACACACGTCAAACCCAGGAGGAGATTTCATTCACCGAAGATGCAATACTAGATGTCTACGACACCCAGGACCCTGACTGGACACTAGTGGGATACAATGGTGAATATGGGTTTGCCCCGGCCAACTACATCGAGGTAGAGGAGCAGGGGGAGGAAGCCTCTCCAGCCCCAGCTCCAGTCACAGCCGCAGTTCCAGTGGCTGCTGTTGAGACTCGCCCCCCTCCAGCGCTCACCTTATTCCCTCACTCACACTCGCCATCTCCTCCGGTCCCACCCTCACCTGGGATTGCCCCGCCAGACCTCGAGAAGCCTCTACCAACCCCTCAACCTGACTATGACGACCAGCCACCACCACCAACTCCTCCCCGCCCCGTTTCAATGGTTGGTGTCTCCAACAATAGGCTTTCAATGCCCCCTGGCCGGCCCCAGCAGGGGCCACCAAGCTTCAATAACTCCCGCTCTCCAAGGATGCAGCAGCCATCTCCTCGTCGTGCTCGATTTGCAGATTACCCGGATTCAGACTCAGATGATGGCCCAAGTCTGCCCGTGAAGCGCCCACCGCATGAACGGCGTGCACAGAGACAACAAGGTGGTCATGGTGGTCATGGTGGGGAAAGACTACACCCAATAGAACCTGGTTCACCTGGACACATCCCTCCCGGATATCGCACCTTCCCTGTCGCAGAGCTTATAGGGAAGAAGAAACACGCAGCATTACTCGCCCTGGGTCCAGACCGTATCATTCTTATTCCTGACAAATCGACTCTCCCTAGGCAGGAGTGGTCGATTGAGAATATGTTGAACTACTCTGTTGAAGGGAAGCATGTCTTCATCGACTGCAATTACCCCACCAAGGCGATGGACTTGCATGCTGGATCTAAGGAGGGGGCAGCTGAGGTTTTCAGTGCACTAGGAGAGATCAATGGTGCAGCGAGGGCTGCAGGGCTACGGGAGGTTCTTTCTGCTGCTGAGAACAAGTACAAGAGATCAGAAGCAATTGGTACCATATTGTGGGACTTCGTTGCTGGTGGGCAGGATGAGGTGTCTGTAGCTGCTGGTGACGAGATTACAATCCTAGACGACAAGGACGCAGATTGGTGGTTAGTCAAGAGGACTGTCAATGGTGAGGAGGGGGTTGTGCCTAGTAGTTATGTGGAGAAGGGCAGGGCGGATATTGCTGCAAGCATCGATGGAAAGACCAAGGAACCTAAGGCCAGAAATAGTGTTCACGGCGGTGATCATGCTCGCATGAGCTCGTCTCCCAGTTTACCATCTGGGGTTCAGCTGCCTGTGAGAACTACGAGCTTGGCAACTAAGAGACAGAGCGGAGAAGCGCAACCACAAAAGACCAGTAAATCCCCCCCTCACACCATAGCAGCTAAGAGGTATTCAGAGGCTGACATGTTGACAGAACCAGATCCATCGAAATTGCGAACATGGACTGACCGCAGTAAGACTTTCAGGGTTGAGGCCCAATTCCTTGGGTGCAGGGATGGTAAGATCCATCTACACAAGAGTAATGGTATTAAGATTGCAGTTCCAGTAGCAAAGATGTCTGTTGAGGATTTGGAATACGTGGAAAGAATAACTGGTCTCTCTCTTGACGAGGATAAGCCCTTGTCGTATGTCAAGAGCCAGCAGGGACAACAGTCTCACCAGCAGAGACCACAGCAACATAAGCCACAGTCAGGGATTACGATTGAGAAGCCCTCAAGTGGAGCATCACAAGACAAGAAGAATGAATATGACTGGTTTGATTTTTTTTTGGGATGTGGTATCGACCTGGGACAATGCCAACGATATGCACTCAATTTTCAGAAGGAAAACATGGATGAGACGTTCTTACCAGAGCTTACCGCAAGTTCAATGAGGAGCCTGGGTATGAAAGAAGGTGATATCATAAGGGCAACCAAGTTTTTGGATAACAAATATAACCGAAACGGATCCGATGGCGGTAAGAAAGCAGTTAGCTTTGGAAGCACGGAGGTTATTGGCGACAATGGAGGTGAGGGTTCCGGTGGGCTGTTTAGCGGTCCGGGTGGTGTACTCAAGAACAATACAGGCAGAAAGGGCAGACCGGCGCCTGCAGTAATGACGAGCGACATGGTAGACCCGAACGCCTTCTTGCAGAAACCCTCACCTCCACCTGCTTCCCAACCTCCGTCTGCGGATGGTTCTGCTGGAGGGTTTGAGGATGACGCATGGTCCCCGAAGCCTTCAAAACAAACACCTCAACCACAAAAGTCGGTAGAGTTACCGACGAAGCCTGCCACGCCGCCGGCACCCAAGCAGCCGACGCCTCCCCCTCCTACTCCGGCTCCAGTTGTGCACCCCGATATTGCAGGATTATCGTTGGATACGCCGCCTTTGCAGCCGACGATTGTCAACCCTCCACCACCGCCGCAGGTACAGCCCAGTATCTCTCCTCAACCCTCGTTTGCAGCTCAAGCAAGACAGAGACCTGCTGCTCCGTCATCGGCGGGCCCCGCTCCTGGCTCATTAATACCTCCTCCACCTCCCCAACGATCCATCTCCGCCCCACAAACCTTCCAGCCAAACCCAATTGGCGGTACTCCTTTGCAGCCACAGCTGACTGGGCTACCCCTTACATCTACAGCCCCACCTGGGCAGCTTTCTATGGCTGACCAGTTACATAACATGCGGATGGCGCAGATTCAACAGCAACAGGAATCCCTGGCGCAGACGCAACGCATGATCTTGGCACAAATGACTGGCGCAAACCCGCTTATTGCGCACGCTACTGGTCTTGCGCAACAACAGCAGGCGAATATTCCACCCCAGCAGCCTAGTGGATTCATGAATGGATTACCGACGCTGCAGCAGCCACAGCCCCAGATGCCGCAGCAGAGCTTCCAACCGTTGATCAATCAACCTACGGGGATGATGCCGCAATCAACGGGCATTATGGGACAGCCTGGGATGCCTGGTATGATGCCTCAGCCTACGGGGATGGGAATAAGCATGGGCATGGGTATGGCTGGGGGCGTGGCCGGGATGAGAGCACCGGGACAGCCCGCCACCATGCCAGTTAATAGTCTTCTGCAGCCGGCGCTGCTGCCCCAGCAGACGGGGTTGATGCAGCCGCTGCAGCCATTGAAACCACAGGCTACGGGGCCGCCGCCGCCAGTGAGGTTTGGCGTGCAGCCTGGAACGCCAAAGTTGGCGCCGCAGCCGACTGGGAAGAGGGCGAATTTGAGCCAGGCTAGTAAGTTATTCCCAATCTCTTCGTTTGATGCTTTTGCTTATCTTGAACTAACTAATGTGTGTGGTAGCACCGGAAAATCCATTCGGTTTCTAGAGTTATTGTAAAAGCGAGAAGAGAAACGAGATGTCGCCTTCCTTTCCTCTTTCGCTACCATATTCTTCTCTGTTTTTATTGTCCTATGCCTCCATTTTTCCTATTCGCAAGGCCTACAAAGTACCTACCACCTACCCTCAGTCTACGTCACCCCCATTCCTTATATCTATTCTTTTTCTTTGGAAGGCTGGTTATATAGCTTATGAGTTTTACCTACCCAACCTTCGTAAGGCATGTGATCCTATCAGACTTTTTCTTACTATGTAAACATTAACTGTCAGCGCCTCGTCCTTTTGCATCTTTTTTTTTGCGTTTGTCTGTGTGTTTAGGACTAATTTATCTGTTACGGGTTGGGGTCGTGAGGTGGAGTGGAGAATAACTAGAGAGGTAGAACTGGTGGAGTAGTTTGGAATTGAAGATTGATTTTTAAACCATTATACATATGACGTGGCATATAAAGTGAGAGATTTATAATTGTGGGTTTGTGGTTGGAGTTTTTACCATGTGAGTTTGGGATTTGTAGTTGGAGTGCATTCAAAGATGCTGTAGAGGTTGTCAGCTGAACTGCTCAGGTGCTCAACGGTTTTCCTAAGTTGGGCCCTAGCACCCGTATCCTCTACACTTTCTTTATACCCTCTTCTACTTGCTTACACACTCTTGTATTTCCATCACCTAGTCTAATAAGCCAAACATAGACTTCCAGGACATGTCATACACTTTTTTCTCCATACAAATTCCTACACCGCTAATTTACACTTCCTCGCATTATAGATGTCCATTGAGGAGCCGGGAAGCGTAGGGACCATTTCAGTCAGAGTCCTAATACTGAGCTCAGGGTAACGCTGTCGGGTACTTAGCCAGGTAGGGTAATCATTTGCCTAGTTATAAGGTTTTTGAATAATAGCTATAGTGTTTGTCAACCAATCTTCCCTTTCTAAGGGCACCAATTCTAGTGACTTCTGTATGAGTATGTATGTATGTATGTATGTATGAATGGATGAATGGATGAAGTGATGAAGTTGCCAGAGCTGAAATAAGTTACCTTTTTTCCACATATTAAGCTACATTACACGCTCATCAATCTACTTAGGTCTTCCTAATTCACTTGGGTTTATAGAAAGGTGTATTAAGTAATACATACTGTGTAGCATAAACAACTTAGAAACTTCCGCAAATGCCGAGACCTCGCAAAAATACGCAACGACATGTAAGTAAGTAAAGTACTTCCGTACAGTGCCACTTTTACAACAAAAATCTCCCTATTCCCACAAATGACAAAAAATGCCCAAACTATAACAATTGCTCCACTAAATACTGGCTAAATAGAACTTAGCTCACGGATTTCCCTCAAAGCACTAAGGCATGGCTTGCGATAAATATTGTACTCTGAACACAAGTCTATTGCTGGCTTGAGCAGATTTGTATGACGCTTGGCATATTTTGGATATTTGACACTTGTTCAACAATATAGATCTCATGCTAGAGTTATAATATGAACTTGGGTGTATATGAAAGTTATACCTATTGATATGGTCTTCCACTATGTTCAGTGTTGAGAATTATCGAATTCAGGATGCATTTTTAATGATTTTTGTAAATGGTCTAGTTTTGGTGTAAAAAGTTGCCATTGTACGGAAACTTTTGTCCCCGTAGTTTTTAGTAAGAGGTATGGCTAGGAATGGTTGCTGAAATCAGGGGATATGGATAGAAGCGCTAGATAAGGCTAGGGTTACTAGTCTTGGTATTTAATTCTTGGGGGCTACAATACCTGTAGATAAGTACTTAACTACAGTCTCCACCAAAAAGTCTTTATGAGACAGCTGCTGCAGCAGTGATAAGTGGCAGTTACCCGAATACATGCAATACGCAGCTCGTGCTTCAAAAGTAAAAAGACTACTTGATTATGTAAATCTTTTAAGAGCCACTGCATGCGAAGCCTACGTGCTGCATGCAATGAGTTATTGTTAGTATCCACAACGAGATGTTGTCGCTCGCTACGCTCGCGTAAAATCTAGGGGCAGATAATAATACCTTTTCCAACATATAACTTAAATGCAATAAACCGTACTGAAGGTATTGAATGTTAAAATAAGATATTAATAATTCGGAATATACAATATTGCTTGTAGTAACAGGAGAGATAGAACTTCTTTTTTTTTTTATTTTTTTTTTTTAATTCAATACTCGCATAAGGCATGACCACGGCGAGGTTCAGGTAGGCCTAAAGCCCTACACTCCCTGTTCCCAGAGCCATCTCTCTCTACACGATATTTCCCAAGTGGTCAACATCCTCCCAAGACCCGAACCTCCTACCCAGCCACTCGCCTTCCCCATATACTAAGGCAACGTGGCACCCAGACTCCTCGTATTTCCCGCAGTACCTACAGGACGCATTCCCATCTCCCCCACCTAGTGTCCGCTTCCAGATGGCAAAATTATCTTTACCGCTACGGCACCTGGAGTAATTTACCACCACCCTCCTGTTCCACCGGACCACTCTTCCCAAGCCATAACTAAATACCTTTCTCTCTCTACGGCACATCTCTTTATACCACTGCTTTATTCCCCCTTCGGTTAATATATGAACACCCCTCTTTTGCACCCCAGCCTTCACCAGCACATCCGCTCTCTCATTCCCCTCAATCCTAATATGAGACTTAACCCATCCAAAATGAATCTTCATCATTGCATTACCCAACTTTGACATGATCCGCTTCATATCATAAGTTCTAGCCCGTCCCCTCTTCCCGGCCTTGACCAGGCTCATGATAGCCGCCTGGAGATAGAACTTCGTAGTACAGCAAAATTAGACATTAGTTACTTGTGACAGCTATATAAAACTGTCTATATATAAATGCAGAAGTATATAAATCCATCCCAACAACACCTAATATTTGTCCCTGCAATTTATTAATAGTCATTACAAAAGAAAGCTTAATAGGAAATTGTTTGCATCTTAAAAGAAATGTTAGGGCCGAGCCGGTGATCGCGGTGGTATCTGTTGGAATAGCGATATATAGGGCAAGCGAAGGCAAGATATGGAGCGAGCGAAGGCAACTTGATCACATAGCTCGGGCCTAACTGTTGTACATACGGGTGCGGGTTGAACTTAGAACATTGCTCAAAGAGCCAAAAGCTAGATACACGATATGAGTATGTATATATAGGAAGCGGGGTAGGTTCAGGCCACCTACCTCCCATACGATTGTGACATAGCGCATGACAACAACAAATCGGTGCCCCCCACCACTGGTCAGATTTGAACCATAACAATAAATAGAAGTTCTCCTTTTGTAGTAGCCAATAAAATCCGAGATATAAGTTTTCTTTTCCTATCAAATTCTCTACCCAAAATCTGTAGTATAGCTAGTAATTTGTTGGTATAGCTGTTGGTATTACTGCATATATAGGTGGCAATATTGCTGTAGTAGTATTGCTATTGGGTATAGCCAGTATTGCTGAATATATGACTGGAAATATTGCAGCGTATATAACTGGATATTAAGCGAATGGTTAGGAGTCTTACTTAAGCAAAGGGTATTGTACCATAGGGTGTATATGCCGGAACATTTGTCTACTGGATATTAAGCAAAAGGTTAGGAGTCTCATTTAAGCAAAGGGTATTTTGTGCATGGGGTATATATGCCGGAATATTTGTCTCAATAGCCTTAGTGTAATATAAATTGACCTAAATATTGAAAATTCTCATACCTTTATTTTTAAGAAACTATCTCAATACTGCAATAGAAATAGGAGCTTCCCAATAGATTCGATTCCTTCTTTCTAAACCTCAAGACTATAAACATCTCTTAATATCCCTTTGCCCTGCAAAGATTATCTTTATTAAAAACACACTTAAAATCAGATGATTTAATCTTACTTCAAAAGAACTACTAAAAGTAGTCATAAGCTGACTATATTGAGGGGGAGTAAAAGCGGAAGCAAGAGTAATAGTAGATTGAAATTGAGATTGAGATTGAGAAAAAGCGAGTTGAGATGTAAATTCAGCAACATCAGAAGATATAGGTTTATACATTAAGCCTTCTCCTACAATACTATTAGAATAGATATATATCAAGAGCAAAAAAACTTACATGGGAAAGAGAGCTAGCAGGAAAGAGTTAGCAGAAGAGAAAGCTAGCAGGAGAGAGAGCTAGTAGGAGAGAAAGCTAGTGGGAGAAAGAGCTGGCGGGAGAGAGAGCTGGCAGGAGAGAGAGCTGGTAGGAGAGAGTTAGCAGGAGAGCCAGTAGGAGAGAGAGCTAGCTAGAGAGAGAGTTGGCGAGAGAGAGAGCCGGTAGAAGAGAGAGCTGGCCGGAGAGAGAGTTGGCGAGAGAGAGCTGGTAGGAGAGAGAGCTGGTAGGAGAGAGAGTTGGCGGGAGAGAGC
Source organism: Tirmania nivea (assembly GCA_015179035.1). Lineage (NCBI taxonomy): Eukaryota > Fungi > Ascomycota > Pezizomycetes > Pezizales > Pezizaceae > Tirmania > Tirmania nivea. Next base: position 605,739 of record WHUY01000010.1, on the reverse strand, counting down.
TGGTAGGAGAGAGAGCTGGCGGGAGAAAGAGCTGGAGCTGGTGGGAGAGAGAATAGAGAGCTGGCGGAAGACAAAGAGCTGGAACGAAAGAGAGAATTGGGGCAAGAGAGAGCTCAAGAGTAAAAACGGCAAAAACAGCAAAACGATCTGTATTCGATATCCCAGTAGTAGTGTACAATTAAAGCCAAGCAGTTACGGAATTTTTAAGTGAAGAAGTCACCAATTTTTAAAGCTAAGACTAAGAAGTCATAGTATTTTTTTTGACCATCCACACCCAGCTCAGCCAGAGGAAAAGTCCTTTTAGCCCTTACTTAACAGAGCTACTGGGAATCGAACACGGGCACTGGCAAATCTACGTAACTACATATGTGATAGCTATATCAGATCAGCATTTGCCTAAGTGCACGTTAAACCCCTTCTACGTGCTTGATCTACAGGTAAATGCAAAGATTTTTCCAAGATTTTTCCAGATTCATCTAGTTGCACTGTAACTGTCGATTATATACCCAACCTTGCATAGTACGATATAGATCATTGACAGTTCATTCCTGCTTTGTCTAGTTGCGCACGGGGTGGTGCGAGGTCAAAACGTCGTAGGCTGTTGTCTCACTACGTCCAGTATATAGATGATCATCTATAACCGCGTATACTTTGCCGCCTGTCCTCCAAACTTACCCTGAACCCGCTGCTCACTCAACAACAGCTATGTTGTTGAGATGCATGACATAGAACATTCCATGCATGATCGATGTGTATACGATGTATACATCTGCAAACCCCCAGGCGTTGAACCAGGGAACAATCAAATATGTACAGGGTCTAGTACAGGGTTGCTTTCCAGAAGGAAACAGCGGCAAATGTGAGATATGAGTATGCACCGGATGCGATATCGATTTGCTGTTGTGGATAGACCGCCTGTGCGGGCCATAGTGGTGGTGGGGGTGGTGGTGGAGGAGGAGAGGAAGGAGGAGGAGAGGAAGGAGGAGGAGAGGAAGGAGGAGGAGAGTAAGGAGGAGAGGAAGGAGGAGAGGAAGGAGGAGAGGAAGGAGGAGAGGAAGGAGGAGGAAGGATACGTACAGTACTTATCTATCGCAACAAACGGAGAGCTGATTGAACTTTTATTACGTTACGATGACTCTGCTGGCTATCTGGGCTGGAGATTAGAAAGGTACCGGTACATGTACACACCTATTGATGCGCGAACTGCTGCCGTGCCTTTATCCCCTTTTGAATTTAAAAATTATCGCGTTCCTGGTCCCTGGATTTTCTGGATTCTAGCTAGCTAAGCTTTTCCAAAATTCGTGACGGTGAACCTTGAGCTCCAACCTTCACGAGATTACCTAAATATCTACATTTATTCCGACTGGCCCGTTTCTCCCTCTACACACATCCATCCAGCCAGCGTGTGGGTACCAGATCATCAACAATGCCGGCCGGTGCGGGAGCTCGAGCAGCTATTCTACGGCAGGCAGCGGAGAGAATAGCGATAAGGTCGGGATTAATACGAAACCATTGGCTTGGTGTTGGCCTTGGGTTGAGGTTACCACCGTGGAATGCGGTCAGGGTATGTGTTTGTGCTATCTCTGTTTCCCGAGTGTCGTCCCATTTCTCTCCATTCTATTATATTGCGGGGCCCGAATTGAATTGAATTCAACCAATGGGCCTTTGGCGAGATAGGTGAATGTATGTATATACGACGGCAATGGCAATTGACTGCTATGGTGTTAGATTCACCCAATAGCACCCTCACAAGCACAGGCACAGATCCACACATCTCCGTCGTTGCGAGCTCGAGTACCTTTTCTATCCTCGAAAATAGACATCAAGCCCACCACGCACACGCAGACGGCAGGCTCAGCTACATCTACCTCTACTGCAGCTTCAATTATGATCCCCCCCACCGCTGCTCTCAGATCCCCTCTCCACAGAATATCAGCTCACCATAGTGTCCCTCCTCGAACCTCCTCCCGGCTAGGCCGCCGCACCCCCTCCCCAGCATCGTCAAAACGAGTTCCTCCCTCAATACCAGCCCGATTAAGATCCGCCCCCAGCCGTACGCTCAGCACAGGTGCAACTACCACTTCACCGAGTAACCTCACTTGCCAAGTAGCAGCGAGCTTTAGTCCCAAGCAGAAGCCCTACGAGCCAGCGGCAATGTCATTCAACTTCAACCCGTATAATCGGGTAAAGATCGAAGGCAATAGCCATGGAGCCGGGAATGGCAGTGCAGTGGGGGGAGTTCGAAGTTACGAGGAGAGGAAGAAAGCCCGGCCGGATACAGGGCAGGATGCATTCTTCGTTAGCAGGATTGGGGGTAGCGGCGGTGTGGCTATGGGTGTGGTAGATTTCCCTCCTCCTTTCCCCGGTGTAGATTGGGCAAGCTAACGTCATGGGAAATTGGATAGGCAGATGGCGTAGGCGGATACTCGCATTACGGAATCGATTCTGCGGATTTCTCGCATACGCTCTGCGAGAATATGGCATTGCTAGCACATAATTCTACGAAGCCGGGGGGGGAGCTGCACCCTAGGACGCTATTGCATAATGGTTACCAGCAGCTGCTGGAGGGGGATGAGGTTAGAGGGGGGGCAAGTACTGCATGTGTAGGGACTGTTAGACCGGATGGGGTGTTGATGGTTGCAAAGTGTGTTTTCCTCCCGGGGACCAGTAATAGCTATCTCTCAATTCTAACTTTTTACTGTTTACTTTGGACAGTCTCGGTGACTCCGGTTTCCTAATCCTCCGCCATGGAAAAGTCCACTACTTCTCCACCCCACAAACCCACGCCTTCAACACCCCCTACCAGCTCTCTGTCGTCCCCACAGAAGTCCTTGATCAATCCCGCCTCTTCGGCGGGGATTTCCTCTGCGATTTACCAAAGGACGCACAGGTTACGAGCCATAATCTGGAGAATGGCGATGTGGTGGTGTTTGCGACGGATGGGGTGTGGGATAATCTTTTTCCGAGCCAGGTGCTGCAGATTGTGTGTCAGGAGATGCTTGAGGCGGGAGGGTGGGCTTTAGGACCTCCGAATAATAATAATACAAACACCACCACTTTCTCCTCTTCCACAGCTACTACTCCACATAGCCCCAAGTCGGGAGAGCAGGTAGATGAGGGATACGTCTCAGCTACCCCCACCCCGCCACAATCTCCCTCCCTAACATCCACATCGACCCTGGGGATCCAACCAACTCCAACTATATATAAATCTACTCAACCACAGGACGGCACAGGCCTGCAGAGTATTATTGCAAAGGCCATTGCTGGAAAGGCAAAGAGCGCGAGTTTGAATAGACATGTGGATGGGCCATTTGCGAAGGAGGTGAGAAGGGTGTTGCCAGGAGAGGAGTTTAGGGGTGGGAAGAGGGATGATATTTGTGTTGTTGTGGGGGTGGTAGTTAGAGCGGTTTAGGGGTTGGAGTGAAGGTAGAGGTGGGGGAGAAAAGGAGAGGGGAGGGAGAGGGGAGAAAAGCATAGTAGGGGGAGGAATATATAGTGAATGCCTTTCTGTGTGTCCTTGGGATGTGAATGGGAGAGAGATCGTAGTGGTGTGTTGTGTGGTATGTTTGCCGTATGGGCTATGTATAGTGTTTTTTTTGTTTTGTTTTAGTTAACGTCATAGTCATATCTTTGGTGCAAGGTGCAGCGGTATATAGACGGATAATTACCGGTATGTTCGTTCGGGAAATAGGATTTTTTTCTTTTCTTTTCTTTCTCTTTGAATTCGTAGCGGAGAGTATTTTATACGGGTATGGCATCATTCCCGAGGTTTATATTTGCGGATAAAACTTTCGTAGATACAGATACAGATATCTTGTTGCGATAGCTGGTACTAGGGGTAATAGTGGTGGTAATTAATAATTGGTAATGACTAGGAAGCGTAAAAGTAGTATTTGCAGTGGCACATGTATATGGGTTAATCTTTATTTTCATCAATTAGGAAGAGAGGATTTAGTTTTGCTTTCATCCGCATACCCATTTTCCATCTTGTTTTTGTTCCTCATCCTCATCAGCGTCCTGCAAAGTCGTGCGCTTACCTCCCTGTACCTTAAATCTCAATCTCTCTTCCACCGTCTCACCCACCAGCCCCACCAGCATATCCCTCATCGTATCCTCAGTTAGATTGCTCTTCCCTTGCTTCGTGGGCTTTTCTTCTTTCATCACCCGGCTGCTCCCCTGAATGTAGTCGATGAGAATATAATAGAACCACGGCGAAATCCTCCTATGAGTATCCACACAAGAAATAATTAATAAAACCTAAGAGCAATCAAGATACCTAAAACAATCCTTTCCGTAATGCCTAAACACCAAATAATGCAAACCACCTGATAGAAGGAATAGCAACAAAAACAAAGAACCTGCCTCTAATAGACACCTCTTGATGGAAATCCATTGATGAAAACTAAACTAAACGCCAACACCAGTAACCACAATCCTAATAAATCTCTTTCTTAAACAAGCGCTGACGATGTGCCAAAAGTCCCTGCGTAGGCAGTCCATAACGCCGGAGCAAAACATTAAGTTCAGCCGCTATAATAACGTAATTAGCTAATATATATATAAAGTAGAAATATATTGAGTTACAACGCAGCCTATCGATAGCACCCAAAGTAGAAGGAAAATTCTCGACATCCTCATTCAGGCCTGTCTTGAGAGAAGACAGCTGTGAATCCGCTGTCAATGCAAGAGAGAGCTATTTGTAAGACGTGCTAGGGCATTATAATCTCTCTACCACCGTTCAGCAGGGGTCAAACAACAAGGAACTTGATGAAAATGCTCAGTTTGTAAAGGATAACGTACGCTGCCTCAAAACGAAACCTTATTTCATTTCTCATATCTCCAATTTCATTCTCATCGCCCTGAGATCGGCCAAATCCTGGGCACCATGATCGAACGCAGGAACATTTGGGAACCGGGAAAATTGTCTTGCCAGCTCAGCAGCAAAAAGGCCGTTGTTGTTCAGATTGTCCCTCATGACATTAAAGTCGGGCTGTGGTGGTTCCGGTGCTGCCATAGTAATCACTGATTCTCGGTATCCACTGAAGATTAGCATAATTATCTAGACACCCGTTCCAAACTGAACTTAAACTCACCGATAAATATAAATGGAGTATACCTTACGGCAATAGGTTGAGACAAGCGAAGAGAGATGCTGAATGCAGCGGGGGGGATGCCCCAATACTTACAGTACATAAGCTCCGTTAAGGGGAATCGACAGGCATCTTGTCATCTCAGCCCAGGCTAGCAATCTCTTTCCCTTGCATTCGTGTATTGCGGGGCACTCCCCCCCGCTGCACTACGTTATATCCATTTGGTTAAGACTAAGGACACTTCTGGTACATTACGCTTCGCCATTATTCGTTAGTTTTTCCCGGTCAGAGACTAATTAGTTTTGGCTTTTAGTATTAGTTTATTTGTAGGTTATTTTCGGTTACCAGTTGTCCTCGCAGAGACTATTATTTGTTTTTAGGTATAAATATGGTGGTTCTAATATTATAGAAGAGAACCAAATACGAGCCAAGGGTTGATTTGTTTTGGCGAAGCAGTTGTTCAGTTTTTGAAGAAGAAGGAAGTTGTTGAAGCATTTTCGGCGATGTGGGTTTTAATTTCGAGGGAGTTTGTTAGGTGTGTTCGAGGATATAAGGGTCGTCAATTGGTTAAGTTGTTATTGGCTAGGAGTCCCCAGTTTGTGTTTGTTGTTTTTTACATTGTTTATGTACTAATGTTCATGTTTTG